>CM059021.1:17894938-18304938 GCA_030272315.1 Paspalum vaginatum | reverse complement strand
AGCAAAACCTTAGTGCACATAGCTAGATTTATATTGCATAGGTTTTGCTCAGTAGTTGTAGTTTTTAGAAAGCCATAGTTTTAGAAATCCTAATTCACCCCCCTCCTAGGTGTCGGTCCAACCTTCAGTACCTTCCTCCCTTTTTCCATAAGGCAAGTGAGAGTGTAGTCATCCTCATCATCGTCGAAGAGGTTTGTGAAGAGGCGTGGGTTCGGTGGAGCCTTGTGGATGGCAATGCTTGCTATCCCTTCATCATCAGAGCTTGAGCTCTCTATCATCCGAGTCCCAATCTTCACCCACATGAGCATAGCCGTGTTGCTTCTTCTTCTAGCTCTTGTTTTTGTCTTCCTTGTACTTGTCTTCTCTTCTTGTATTTGTCCTTCTTGTACTTATCACAGTATCTTCTCTTGTACTTGTTTCCACCTCTCATCATTCCCTTGAAGTTCTTAATGAACATAGCCATTTCTTGATCTCCATCATCTGAACTATCGTAACTTGATGACTCTTCAATATTTTTCTTGCTCTTGCTTGGCTTGCTTGCTTTGCTAGCTTCCACTTCATTTGTGGCTTGGAGAGCCACCCCTTTGCTTTCGCTTTCACTTGGCTCAATTGCATTCAGTATTCTTCCGGCGACCGCAATTGCCGCTTGGTCCGCCATCTCATGTTGTTGGAGCTTTCCAAGGAATGTGTGTGCATCCATCGCTTTAAAATCATCACACACTCTAATGATTGTTGCAAGAGTCGTATTCTTCACTTAATAAGCTCTCAAGAATCTTCTTGCAACATTGTTCTCATCATCCCACTCTTCACTTCCAAGACCCCTTACCTTGTTGATTAGTGTCATGAACCAATCAAATAAGTCTTGGAGTGTCTCACCCTTGAGCATGACAAATTTATCCAATTCACCTTGAACTAGCTCAATCTTCCTGAGCTTGGCCTTGCGGTATCCCTCATGAGCCAATTGGAGCTTGTCCCAAATTTCCTTGGCAATTTCCATGCCTTTGACCTTACACATTCCTCTCACTTAACCCATTGTCAAGTACACGGATTGCTTGAGCATTGCGGTGAAGGTCTTGCATCCACTCAGGAGTAACCACCTCACCCTTCTTAGGAACATGTATACCTACATTCACAATCTCCCAAAGACTTAGGTGCAAAGAGATTAAATGCATCTTCATACCGAAGGCCCAATCGGCATAGTTCAACCTATCTAAAATAGGTGCCTTGCCAATGGGAACGGAAGCGAAATTTGAAGTGGAATTAGACAAATTGAGTAATCAAATGGTATTTGGGTGAACTTCTTGTTGTCAGAGGATCTTGACTTTTTTGTGAAGATGTGGACTCTAACTTCTTTTCCATCTTCTTTAGTTCCTTCTTGGCCATCTTCTTCATCTCCTTTTGAGCTTCACTTTCACTTTCCTCTTCAGAGTCTGAGCCAGAGCTAAGATCGATGGAGATGAGACCCTCTTCTTTGATGGGTGAATGTCTTTCCCATCCTTGGCACTAGATATTTCGACTACGGTCGACATTCCTCATGCGATTAAGCGCTAATCATGAGGATTAGGCTCTGATACCAATTGAAAGTTGCCTAGAGAGGGGTGAATAGGCAAATATGAAATCTAACACAAACTTGAACCGAAATTAGTGATGGGATCGGTCCTGTAGGTGTGGACTGGTTGAACCTGTTCTCACCGGTGGCACCGGTCGGGCAGATAAAGAACTAAATTGATCTCTAAAACTACGCAATGAAATTTGATATCGTTTGTTCCTAGCGGTTCTTAGGAAATACTTGTTACAGATCTAAGAGGGGCTAGCCTTGATACCTGCACAAAAGAGAGATCCATGCAAAACTATGCGAGAACACAAGTCAATAGCTCAAGAGCATGAAGAACAAGAACAAGCACAAGACATAAGGATTTATCCTGAGGTTCGGGCACACCACAAAGGCGTCCCTATGTCCTCGTTGTTGAGGAACCCACAAAGGGCTTAGGCTCACAACCTTATCTTCTTCTCCCCAATCATAAAGACTGGCAGAGAGATACTTACTATCAAACGCTCAACGAGCAGGGTAATACAGACCTCTCAGAGTAATCCACACGAGACGGATGCTTCAACAGGCGATGCCTAGCCATCTAGGAGCACGAGGCTCCAAGAGTAACGAATCCACCAAGTTTGCTTCAAGGGTCCCAAGAGCTCACGAAGAACAAGAGAGAGAAAGAGAGAGGGAACAAATCCGAAGTCTTGAATGCTCTCTCTCAAGGTCTCAACAACACTCACTCAAAATCAATGGAGGACTTGAGCTCAAGAGAGTTAGGAGAAGGGAGAGGAGTGAATTCACTTGAAGCACTTGTCTCTGGTTGGGTGGAATGGCAAGCGAGAGTAAATGGAGGAGGTAAAAGAGTCTATATACTCGGGGCCCTCCAACTAGCCATTTATAACCGTTACAAACGAGTAGGAGTCAAACTGATGGTGCTGATGGGATAACCAATGGGACATCAGAATTGGCAGACCGGTGGTGTCGGTCCAACCACTGGTGGGGCACCAGAGTTAGCAGACTGGTGGTTGATGTGTCAGACCGGTGGTGCCGGTCCAACCTCCGGTGGGGCACCAAAATTGGCAGACCGGTGCCCGTAGATTCAGACCAGTGGTGCCAGTCTGACCACTGGTAGGAAGTGTAGATATACAAGGTAGTTCAAGATGAAATGGAATAGAATATATGTGGAAAGATTTGAACCTTGTGAGCTTTATGACCCAAGGAGCTGTGCATGTTGGACCCCGCTTAACAATATGACGGTTCCTATACTCAAGATATAAATTAGTAAAGAACTAAACTTGCTAGGTCTTGAGGGAACCACTTTGAATAACCTTTGAAACTTGAGTGAGGGGCCTCTTTTCTCTCTTGCAATAATACTTTAGCACTTGTTTGCTTGATATAACATTGTAGCATGCATTTCTGTCTTGATATAAACTTTATAGCACATTCCACTTGATTTAGTAACTATAAGCATACTCATGAAAGCCATAAGCCATTAGTTACTTTTAATTTCTTGTCAAAATTCACTAAAACCCTATTAGACTTATAGGTACCCATGGGCATATGACTCCCACATTGGGCACTTCATCACTGAGTGTCCCAAGAAGAAGGGTGATGGGCGTCTGGAGAATGACTACTACAAGTCTTCTTCAAGATACTCCTCTAACTGGCACTGCCACTCCAAGAAGTACAAGAAGCAGCACCACTAGGACAAGCTCAAGTGCCACTTCTTCTCCCAGCAGAAAAAGGAAGTGTGTGATGCAATGGATATTAATCTTCTGAGCAATCGTGCATGATGGCTTCCAACTTGCTCGACAGTGGCTTCAACAGCTTGATGAACACGGTGATTAAGAAGACCAGCCATGAGCAGTCCAATGGTGTGTTGGGAACTTGGGAAAGAAAACCTTTACGAGGCAGGGCTCTCTTCTAGTTAATTTTAGGGTTAATTGGCTTGAAGCCAATACAATTTGCACCGTTTTGAAGTATGCCATTACAATTCCAAAAACTAGAACCAAACCATTGCAATTTGCCAACATTTTGAAATACGACATTCTCTATGTTTTCCTTGCGATCGGGCCCACCTGCAGGCGTATAGGGCGCATATCTAGCATCGTATGGACCGAAATGCCCTTGCTTGGCAGTGGATAAGAGACTCCAGCCACCTAGACGAGTTCGCCAAATCCCGTCGCCGTTGCTCTGTTTGCCGCTGCCCCCTCGCCGGAACCCTAACCACTCCCTCCCAGGCGCGCTGACTTGGGTCGCCGGAGATGAGATTAGGCAGCCCTTGGGCATCGTCAGTGGCGGGGTCGACCGTGTCTTGCAGGGAGGAAGGCCTTCGCCTCATCGACTGCCCCCACTGCAGCAACGGTATCATCAAGATCCGAAGCAAGAAGGATGGAACCTATGGCGATGTCTACTACAAGTGTCCTAACAACATTCGGGTATGCTAATCCAGGAGCTCATTTTCCTGGTGTTCTTGAGCTCATGTGTTGCTATCTTGAGCAGTTCATGTTGGGCCCATACAGGTTGACCCTACTAGCTGTCCTTTCATCCGCTCGGAGAAGCAGTACGCTTCATTCCTCCGTAATTTGGAGGCAAGGGATGAAGGACCTGTCCACTTCGGGTTTGTAGATCATGGCATCATGGAGGAGGCAGGGAATGGCGCATTGAAGAAGCAAGTTCAAGAACTGAAGGAGGTGGTTGAAATGCAATCTAGGGGCATTTGGTCTCTGAAGATGTAGATGGTTGATGAGAAAAAAAGAGGTCAAAAAGCTCTTGTAGTTGACACAACTGTGTTGTGCTGGTTATGTGTAGGTTTAGTGTTGGGGATTGTAGTGTGTGATGTTGAAATGAGTACTTTAGTTGACATGTTGAAGTGCTTTGTAATGTATCCTACTGTAATGCATCCTTGTTGACTTGTTTGGAATGAATGTTAACTGAATTTGGAATGCATCTTAGCTAAATGTGCCCAGAAATTTGGCATGTGTCATGGCAGAATTTGGATAGAATTGGGGCAGCATTTTGACAGAATTTTGACACAATTTTGACAGAAATGCACAACAATTTATCCAAGTTCCAAAGCACAGACATTGTTCCAAACCACAGACATCTCGGTTCTTAAACCATAGAAGTTCCAAACTAGGTACTTGACCACACACAAGTTCTGGACAGCACCTAGCACACAAGTTCAGTACCGGGGACCTTAAGCATACATTGTTGCTCACATACATCACACAAAGCATACGCGTTAATAGTTTTAGCCTTGCTGCTTATTCAAGCTCTAGCAAACTCACCAAGTTTCGAACCACATTAGGTGGCGGTGCTGTTTCTGTCATCATCTGCTCCCTTTGCTGTTTCTTCTTCTTTAGGGTCTTCTTCTTCTTTGGAGTCTTCTTCTTCTTTGGGGTCTTGTTCTTCTTTTTCTTTGTAGGAGTTGGTGCAGAAGGTCTAGCCTCATTATCATTTTTCCTGCAAGCATAAGGAAGATATTGTCAAGGTTTACAATTGCAAACAGGAGGTGGTGTTCACAATTTAGAAGAAAAGAAGCATACATTTTCTTAGGTGGTGCAAGGTTGCCGTCATCATCACACTCTGGTTCTTTGCATGTCTTTTCAAAGTGGCCACTTCCACCACACCTCTTGCACCTAACTCTTTTCCTATTTGGATTATTCTCTAAGCACCCCTAATCCTCTGAACCTTTGGCCTGCCAAGAGCTCTACCTAGTTTTGTGGCCAGACCTTGAACCCAAGGTCTACCTAGGGCCAATCTGCTTTGTCAGGCATAGGTGCAACCCTTGCCTCATATGCAGCTCTGAATTTGGCCACTGAGTAGTAGTCATGCACAATGTCTTTGATTTCTAAACCTCTATGGACAAGATCCAAGCTAGAGCATGTTGGCAAGGTTTCCTAGTTACTTGCCACTGTCTGCAGGAACAACTGTGGTTTTGCAAATCAATAGTGTGCCCTTTGGTGTTGTTCCAGGGGTCAAGTAGTGTAACCTCTGCAAATTGGTCATCACTCCTGGCAACCTTGACAACTTTTAGATTGTTGTTAATTAGGTTGAGCTCCTTGATCACAACTGGTAGGATGCCATCTTCCAGCTGACTTCCAATCTTCCTCCTAAGGTACCTTTCTTCCATGATGAGCTCCTTAAGACCATCCACTGGCTCATGAAGTAACAGTCCTTTCAGATGCTTCACCTGTGCATTGAAGCTCTTAGAGACATTGTTAGTAAGGTAGTCACACTTGCTTTTCTCACTGAAACCACTTCTGTACCAGATTCTGTTGTGGGACTCTTGCAAGTAATGAATTGCATTAGGTGCACACTCATGTATCCTCCTCATGTGCCACTTGAACAAGCCCTCAGTGTATGCCCTGGCAGCTGGATACAAGTGCTCAGTGAACACATCACCTTGGTAGTATTTTGTGACGTTGCCATACAAATGCCTCATGCACTCTCTGTACTCAGCTTCAGAAAAAACTTTGCCCATAGTAGTCTCCAGGCCTTTACATGCATCTGTACAGATAACCAAACCATCAGGCCTTCCTATTGCTCTATGCAGCTGGACCATGAACCACTCCCAATTGTCTTTTGTTTCTGTTTCAAAAATGGCATATGCTACATTGTACAGCCAGTTGTGACCATCAATTGAAGTTGCAGATGCCAATTGGCCTGAGTATCTACCAGTCAAGCTAGATGCATCTATACCCAAGAATGGTCTGTATCCAGCCAAAAAACCATCTACACATGGCTACAGTGCTACAAACATTCTCTTAAAATGATTCTTCTTGTTCTCCTTCTCCAATTCTATCTCTACAATGCTGCCAGGTGAACTGAGTTCTATCTGTGCTTTCCAATTGTACAGCAGCTGGAAGCTTTCCTCATAATTACCATGTATCTGGTTTAAAGCTAGCTTCATACTTGAGTAGGCTTTAGAGTATTTCAACTTAATTCCAAACTCTCCCTCCAACTTTTCCTTGCTGGCCAGGGCTCCCTTGTGGGGGTTCTTCTTTAGCCAATCAGTAAGGATTTCTGCTACCCAACCTTGAGTAGCCATCCTTCCCTCTTTAAGCTTGGTTGTAGGGCAATTGTGTTTATCTGGACACTTTTTATTTTGCAGTTCTCAACAAAACAACAAGGGTCACAGTGGATAGTAACAACATAAAGAACTAAAGGAATACAGGCAACATAAAGAACAAAATCCTAACCTGTATTGTCCTTGAGGCATGAATTCTCCAAGGACATCCCTTGTGGGCACACTTAGCAATGAACCTTGTCTTGTCAGATTTCAATCTAGCAAACTCAAAACCCCTACAGATGGCATAGTGTCTAACTGCTTTCCTAAATGTAATGATGTCAGAGAACAAAGCACCCTCTTCAATCTTAGGGTTCAGGGGATCATTCACCACATTAAACACATTAGGATCTGCATCATTAACTTCTGTCTCAAGATGTTGAGTTCCTTTGGCAGGCACATCAGGATCAGAATCAGTATGTTCAGGAGCTTCTTGTGCAGGTTGGGCTATATCATCAGCTGGATGTGACAGTGGTACAGAAATGTAGATACTCTCATCATTCACACCCACATACTCTTCCTCATTGTCAAACATGTCAGGTTTCGAAGCTTCTGCCTGTGCATCAGCCTCTTCACCTGCCTTTGAGTTTGATTGAGCAGTTTTAGCTTTAGGTGCTTGTGGTTCACATGGCTTAGAGGTTGTTTATCCAGCTGCTTCTGATGGCTTCTTGACATGAGGCACAGGTGAATCAGGAGGCACCATGCAAATAGGTTCTAACTCATCAAACTCATGCAGTAGTTGGAAATCTTTGTCCAACACTCCAACTACTATCTGATAGTGCATCTGGGTTCTATACATGTTAAACAGATCAATCATTTGGATCTCATTAACAAGCCTCACATCGTCACAAAGCCTCAAGTCAAAGAGGCACAGAGATACAGCCTTGTTATCACCCCATTTCACTTCATTGGCCAAGTTTGACAACAACATTTCTAGCGTGATCCCTCCTAGCTCAACATTCCATTTTATTACCTTCCCCTTACAGTATGACTTCTTACCGTCATAATCCATTCTCCGAAAGCCCTCAACTTTGAGCTCTAACGAGAACATATCGAGCCTAACCATATGGAATCAAGTAAATCTTACTTACATTTATGCCAAAATCGAAGGAAACAGGGTCAAGGAATACCATCTACGCTCTATCTATTGTGAAGAGAGGAAGGGTCGACTGTCATACCTGTCCGCGTTGGCGTCCGCCGGAGCTGGTGACGGATTAGGCTCGCCGCGGCTCTCCTCCATCCTCCCCTCTTGCGCAAGGTCTCACGCACGACCGCAGGGAGACTCACGCACAACGCAGATCCATCCGTCCCACGCCACCAGAGCATGGGTCCGTCCGCAAGCGACCAGCGATTGGCAGTGCTAGGATTTCGGCGAGGAAAGGAGCTGAGAGACAGAGCAAATGAGTGAGGGTGGGTCGGACCCGAGTCTCTTATCCACCGCCAAGTAGGGGCATTTCGGTCCATACCTGGCCGATTACGCGCCCTATACGCCTGCAGGTGGGCCCAATTGCAAGAAAAACATAGAGAATGACGTATTTCGAAACGTTGGCAAATTGTAATAATTTGGTTTCAGTTTTTGAAATTGTAATGACATACTTCAAAACGATACAAATTGTAATGGCTTCAAACCAATTAACCATTAATTTTAGGCTCACTTTGGAACGGAAGAAATTTTGTCATTCCGCATGATAACCATGGTCCATCGGCCAAACAGTCCCTACCACCTACAGGATTGAGAAGCCCTATTTTCACCCTCATCCTCTTCTCGTCACGCTGCTCGCTTCACTTCCTCACACCTTGGGGCCTGTTTGGTTCCGTTTATAAGCGGATTGTAGATGAATCTGAGCGAAAAAGCCCACCAAACGCGTCGCTTCTCCCGTGAGCGAGCTCACGCTAGAATCCTCCCCGCGGTAGAATAACACAGGGGTTCGCTTATCTCATACGCGGCCAGCACTTGGCAGTTGGAAAAAAGCGACCGATTCTCCTGTGCTTGTCCCCATTACCCTCGTTCCACTTGCGCCCCACTCGCCAGTGCCGCCGTCCGCCGGCGCCTCTGCCAGGCTAGCGCCTCCTCCCGCTGAACCTCCGCCCGCGCCGGCGCCGCCGCCATGCCCTCTGCCTCGAGCTCCATCGGCAGCAGCTGCGACCTCGCATGGGTGGCGCGGCCTAGACGCCTCCGCCCCCGCCGAACCACCTCCTCCGCTCGCACCGCCAGGGCGCTGCTCTGCCTCCGCTGCCGGCCCAAGCGAGGAGAGGAGGCGGGGCCTAGCGAGGAAGGCTGCAGCCGCGGCGCCTCCCCGAGCGGGGAGAGGAGGCGGCCGCCGCGGCGCCGGCTGAGCTAGGAGAGGAGACGAGGGCCGCGACGTGGGCCTAAGCTCGGAGAGGAGGCGGGGGTCGTGGCACCAGCCTAAGCAAGGAGATGAGACGAGGGGCACTGCCCTGTCCTGATCTGGGAGAGGAGCCAACCGCCGTGGTGCCGGTCTGAGCAGGGAGAGAAGGTGGAGGCCGCTGCGCCGGTCTAAGATGGAAGTAAAGATTCTTTCTAAATCAAGATTGCCAAACACTTTGGTCAGATTCTACGCAAAACAACTTATTAGGTAATCTGCTCACGAGATAATCGAGACGGAGAAAAGCATAAACAAACATGGCGCGGCGCGGTCTAAGCCTAGCGATTCTCCGCTATATTTGGACGCTCGTGATCCTGTACTCCTACGGTCCTACCCCGGACATGGCCTCGGCGGCAGAGTACAAGGAGCGGAGCCGGGTGCTGGTAATCGGCGGCACAGGCTACATCGGCCGGTTCATCGTCGCCGCCAGCGCCCGCGAGGGCCACCCCACCGCCGTCCTCGTCCGCGACCTCTCGCCTGCCGACCCTGCCAAGGCCGCCGTCCTCCAGGGGTTCCGGGATGCCCACGTCACCCTCGTCCAGGTTTCCAGCCCCTGTTTTCATTACTTTTACCAATACTCTTGATCTTGGTAATGGTGCGTGCCTCCATCCATACTGATGGAATCTTGGGTCAGAATGATATCTTTACAATATTTGTTTCTGGTCTGATAATTGTAATCGTTGTGCTTTGCAAAATAGGAGTACCTAGCTTAGAACATATTCAGAGCACTAGTGTGAACTGCTGTCAGTCTCACTAATAGTATAAACTTTTTAGTGGGACAAAATTGAGGTCAGTAATATGTGTTTGCCCGTGCTCTGGTAAAAGGCCTGATGAATGCGTATGAGAGCTACGCTTTTAATCTATATATGTATGCAGATTCATAAATTATCATGGTCTATATTTTACAGGGATGCAGCAAATTTTGCTGACATGAAAAAACATTGATGTAATGCTAATACGTAGAGCAACCATCCTATGTTATCATCACAATAATGGAATGATTTCATTTGATAGCAATGTAATTGTTAAAATTTGCTGTATAATCAGGGGGATTTGTACAACCATGAGAGCTTGGTGGCAGCAATCAAATCTGCTGATGTTGTGATCTCGGCTGTAGGTTACACTCAGCTGCCAGATCAAACCCATATTATCTCAGCAATCAAAGAAGCTGGGAATGTAAAGGTGACTTACTCTGCCTCAATAGAAACCATCAGTTGTTTACATCTTTTGGTTTTTAAAACTCTTTAATGTCAAAGATTATGTATTTAATGATCTATCAAACATGGCCCTGACATGCTGAGCCTCAAATTGACTTCATGGCCTCTTCACTGAAAAATAAAGAAGACTCACCGGCTCTTCACATAAAAAGAGAGTTGATGCTTTTACTCTTCTTTTTTTTTCCCTAAAAGGAATAAATGAAGAACAATTCATAGTTGTAGCATTTCAGTATTCTATTTTTCTAGGATAGAACATTTAAGTATCGATGCTAAACTGATCTTACAAGCTAATCTTCCATAATGATATCTTTTTCCTTCTTTTACAAGGTGTATTGCATTTCACTAGGATGAGCCTTTGACCAGATTTACTGTTCTATTACATAATAGCTGTCAAACAAAATTGATGTGGTCAGATTAATATTAAAAAATACCTGTAAGTATAACTTTATATCACAAACTCGATGCGCGGGGGTAAGACAGCCCCGGGTATTTCGTTAAGAAGACCTCACGCAGGTTGAGAAAACCCCCTGCCCCATCCTTACATAGCGGCAACGTAACCCGTGTGAGACGACAAACCTAGGCCGGTCCTTTGACCTATGCTTTGGCGTGGGACAGACGAGGAGATTTTTTTAACAACAGCCTGAAATTTGCTCTCATAGGGAGTCGAACCCAGAACCTGAGGAGTGCCATCGGAGCCACTAACCATTCAGCTAAAGGCCCCTTGGCAGTATAACTTTATATCACATAAAATGAAAATATCAATGGAATAATTATTAGTCAAAGCCTTTTCCTAATGAACAGAAATATGTCTTGTTAAAAAATGGCAGGAGTAATAAGTATATTAGCATCTTTCTTCCTTTTCCAACTCATGCTGGAAAAGAAAATCTCTGAAATGCAAGCTAACTTTTTCTCTCTATTGCGAAGGAGGTTTGCGTATCATTGCATCAAGAAATGCATTGAGTTGGTTGTTTTATTTGTATCTTTGAGGTGTTCTTGAGTGTTATTTTTTTTTTCCTTCTGAATGCCAGGCTGTTCTTTCCTTTTGGCTTCACAACCTTCACTTACCTGAATACCTAGATGTTCCTGACTTTTTGTTTCACAAGCTTCACCAACCTATTCTATTTTATCAATGTTGAAGGTTTTCTTTTCTTATACTAATGAGTTCTGCAGTTATGTGTTGTGGTCTGATGATGATGAATTACTTTCCAGAGATTCTTTCCATCAGAGTATGGGAATGATGTGGATCGTGTTCACGCAGTTGAGCCTGCAAAATCGGTATTTGCTGCTAAAGCTCATATTAGGCGTGTTGTCGAAGCTGAGGGGATTCCCTACACATATGTATCCTCCAACTTCTTTGCTGGTCGTTTCTTGCCAAATATTGGGCAGATTGGAGTTACAGGCCTTCAAACCGATAAGTGTTGCATCTTAGGTGATGGAAATGTGAAAGGTGAGACCAATTATAATTTGTGACTATTTGTACCATCTTACTTTTTCTGGGTTGTACAATCAAAGAAATATATACTTCTTGTATACAACGGAAGCAACTAATGAAGATGCAACACCTTGACTATGCACATAGCTGGGGCCTCCCAAGCAATACCTATATTTTACTAAGACTAGAATTTATTGAAAATTTGGAAGAGTTCTTGTAAAGTGTCAATCTGGAATAGTTAAAACCATATAACAGTATCAACAATAAGGATTAGCGGGAACTGAAGCAGACAGCCCATTCCCAAGACCATTTTGTTCCCAAGACCAAAATAAATTGGCCACACCGACCACAAGAACGTCTCTACTACTACCAAATTTAAAGCCACCAAATTTACCATATTACAGTGATACAGTCTAAGGGCTATTATTATGAGCTATAGTATATAAAAGTAAATTTGTGTGCACAAAAGAGGGCCTAGTGCCACTCTCAATTCCCATTTTTGTCACAATCAATGGGTACCGAAAAACCAAATAAACACAAGGGTGAGTCAAAACAATAAATGAAATTTAGAACCAGAAGAACACGACGATAATCCATTAATAGCAAATGAGTGGACAAAAATGAAATAGTACTTCCATCTAAAACGGACAAAACCTGACTACATCCTTAGCGTTTGCAAGTGAGGTTAGCACTTACAGGAACATGAATATAAGAACACAAATTGCTAGAACAAGAACTAGAATTATATGTAGATGAAAACTATTGAAACTTCAATAATTGAACACAGTCATGGGAAAACATAATCACATTTTCACAAGGAAACACGATTATGGGAAACATATCCAAACGGCTTTATTGAAACAACTAATAAGAAAACCAAACCATCAAACGAGTTCGTCAGCACTTCACATAACCTTGTCATCGGCATTCCCAAACATGTGGAGCAAAATTATACTTAGAAACTAGTCCGCAGTAATCACAGTCTATATCATCGTGAATTCTCGAAGAAAACCCTCGCTCTAACCCTAGTAGGTTAGTAGCCACCTCACATGATCTGAAATTTGCGACTAGTATTCTCACTGCACACTGTTTTGCCCATAACTTTAAAATCACTTGACCAAATGCAGCAGATAAATACTTCCTCCGTCCTAGAAAACAAGGCATTCTAGAGATTCTCGGACAGATTAATGTAACAACAAAATTACCTTGGTACCCCCTATTTATTTGGTTGTTTCGGTTGAGGATGGCAATGTTCGGCCACATGCAAAATCCCGTGATTCATGCATGTGCCCATGCATCTGTTAAAATGGGGCGCCTTTTTTTCAAAACAAATCTGGAGCATATATACATGGCAATGGAGATCTCCGTGCCTTTTTTCCAGGGGTCCATTCACAGGACGCCTTGCTTTCTGGGACAATTATTTTAAACCCCATAATGCCTTGTTTTTTGGGACGGAGGGAGTACATCTCAGACATCTACATAAAATTTCCTACCGTTTGCTGTTTGGAAGTTGGGTGAATTTGAACTAACTGTCCAAACACCTTAAAACAGATTGGGCAGCAGCACTATTTCGAGGATAATTCCTAAACTGGTAATCAGATTGGAACAAACCAGCGCTGTTGGAAAGAACTTGATGAAACCTACAACTTCCGTATTCTAGAAATATTTAAATTTGGTGCAGACTAGTCCCAGAAATTAAATAATTTTGTTGTACAGATTTTCATCTACTGGCAACAAAATTTGGCAGGAATTTGAATCACCCAACTCATCTACATGCATTTAGGGTTTAATTGGAGGTAATCATATAACAGAAGAATACGCATTTGAGAAAAAAATTAGTGGAATTCTCCAAACCCTAGCTTTGCTCCTTTTTCCTTCCTCCCCACTTCCTTCTCTTCTTCCTTCTACAGCATCCATTGTTCCCTTTTCTGTTCCTACCTTCCCACGTACATATCAGGAAATAGAACATGCCAGGCAGCACTGCAGGATTCCTCCCTGCTCCCTCCTATACTGCAGCATTGAACTGCATAGTAGAGAGGGGTCAGCCAAGCAGCAGCAGCAGCAAACAGGACACAGTAGTTGGAGGAGGTCGCTGATGCTGTAATGGCCAGAGGTGGCTGAGGAGGAGCAGAACTGGATCGGGTGAGCAGGAGCAAGGGTGAGCGAGCATGAACAGGTCATGATAGCTAGAGAAAAGGATTGATGTTTTCTTTTTTTTTTTTCCCCAAACTGAGAGAAATAAGAGAACCTAATAGAAATCTGATGGCCTAAGCTTTTTTTATTTTGATGAGTCGTTTGTTATCTGAACAGGGCATATGTATAGTCAAATTGATTCAATTTGATGAGCTCTACGTATCCATGGTCTCCACTCTCCAGTCATCCATATGAGTTATGGTTTAAATGCCAACCTTGGCCCTTACCCGTTCAATGTACTTTATTTATTTAATTTGGGATATTATAGAAGATTGAATACACTTTAATTTATATATTGGTTTTGTCGACAATAGCAATATTTGCAGCAGAGGAGGATGTTGGCACTTACACAATCAAAGCTGTAGATGATCCAATAACCCTGAATAAGATCCTGTATCTGAGGCCACCAAGCAACATCTTGTCTCACAATGAGCTTATCTCACTCTGGGAGAAGAAAGTCGGAAAGACATTTGAGAGGGTGTACATTTCTGAAGATGAGGTCCTGAAAAAGATTCAAGGTCAAAACAAAAGCATTGTCAACTTGTCCCTGCTGGCTAATCTGTCTCCATTAAAGAAAATGAATTGTCCTCATTTTTACTCTCTCATTTGTTGCAGAGTCTCCAGTTCCATTGAACATAGCACTGTCAATCAGTCATTCTGTTTGGGTGAAGGGAGACCACACCAACTTTGAGATTGATCCTTCATTTGGAGTTGAAGCCACTGAGCTTTACCCTGAAGTCAAGTATATTACCGTGGATGAATACCTAAACAAGTTCCTTTGAACTCCCAGGTCATATTTTGACTTTAATTAAACACATTTCGATCAAAACTCCATATATTTTTTTGGGCCGAGGAACATCCCATTTCTATTACCATAGCAACCGATATACAAGCAATTGTTCAGAAGTAAAGACTAGATGGGAGGGCAGGAAGTTTCACAGCTTGTACGAGTGACCATTTCAGCAGTAGAGACCTAATACAGATGTTTATCTTAGGCCGTATTTTACCGTTCCACAGATGTTTCAAGGGAGGATAATTTCCAATCGAAGAGATTTATACATTGACTTCACTGAGAATTTATTAGATTTCTCCCGTCTCCACACAATTTCCGCTGTCCTCGTCCTGAAAGACATCGACTCACTTGAGAAGAATATCTCTCTCTCCCCTCCCCCCCTCTCTTTCCCTCCCTCCCCAATGCTTTGCTCCCTGTGATATACTTTTGTCCACATAGGAATATAGCACTAGGAATTGCACCGTTATAGGTGTCGTCTAGCCAACCATCTTCCCAGAAAAGTGTTTTGTCATCTTCCTTAGTAAAACCATCTCCATTGGATAAAAAGATTACCCAAACACTATTTTAATTATCTACCACTCTGTCTATAGTAGCGCTACAGTGTCGTTTTTACTGTAGACAGCCTATATGAACAATCCGCTGGAAATGGTCTAAGCACTCACCTACCTTTAGATAATTTCCTGATTTTAAATATAGAGCATGCCACATAGATCATAGTTGATTCATCCACCCTGTGTTTCACAGTGGTGATTGTGGCCCCTGGCATGTATTTCTTCGCAATAATATCCTACCATAATTCCTTTTTTAGTTTCTAGCTTCCACCATCATTTACAAAGCAGACAAGTGTCCAAATTTTCAAGATCCTTGATTCCCAAACCTCCTTTCTGTTTTAACCTAACATGCTCTTGCTCATTTTACCAAGTGATATTTCCTTTTAGTACTTCCTCCTTGCCACACGAACTTCTTTGTTTATCGACCCTACCAAGTGTGGACCGGTGATATTAGCCCGTTAGCGGCAACTCGTGTGACAAACACCAGCGGCCGCCAGAGTAGAATGGGACATCTCTGTCCGGAGTGGCTCTATCTAGATTTCAGAATTGGGATGGCTTCATCCACTTTTAACACACTGGTCCAGTGTCATTAGGGACGAAACTTTGACCAATATTTTCCGATTATCCGAAGTGTTCCGGAGACTAAATGAGACACATGATATCTAAACTAAATAGTTAATATTCAAACCGTATCCATATCTAAAATTGCAAATATTTAAAATTGGATATCAGTATTGCGATGAGATGAGATGTACAGCAATATCCGAACTAACCATATCCCAAATCTGATCCGAAACAGAAATAATTATATGTATTTGTATCCGTGCATGTCCATCCGCACATACGACTGTATCCGTCCCAGTTTTATCCTGGAGTCATTTTCACATCAATGGAATAGCTATGTTCAACTTTTTGCTTAGAGTGAATTTATCCCGAATCTCAAGCAATATTTCTTGTGCAACTTTCCAACTAAACACTCCGTACTACCTCGTTCTTGGACCAAACAGCAATTACTACTCGTCATCGTCGAAACACATGAGCTCTTCACCGAACGTGGTCACGTCGAAGCTGGCACGGTTGGGGTGGCCATTTGCGGCGCGCCTCAACGCCTCCCCCGCGGCTTCAGCCTCCGGCTCCCTGGACTCCTGGCAGCCGACGTAGACGCTGACTTCCTCTAGCGAGCCAAGGTTTTCCAGCCCGAAGTCGAAGGCACCGTTGCCAAGATCAAGGGTATTCCGCACCCGGAGCAGAACTCGAGCCTCCGCAGCCGCGGCGCGGCACCCCGCCGGAACAGGGGCGCCAGGTCTGAGTCGCGGAACCTGCACTCCGTCAGGCGCGGGAACGAGCCGCCGGGAACCGCGAGCGGTTCCTTGCTGGCGTAGGGGTCCACGCGGAGGACCCGGAGCGCAGGCAGCCTCCCGAGCGCTTCCAAGTCCTGCTGCCGCAGCTCATGGAGCTGGACGACCAGGACAGCGAGGTGCGGCGCGGTCGGGGCGTCGATCCACGCCGGCAACATTCGCAGCGGGCTCCAGTAGCTGCTCATAGCCCGCGCCTGGAACTCACGGAGGCGCCGCGGCGGCGCCCAGGTTTCTCGCAGTAGGTCAAGCCTCCCGGAACAATCGTCACGGCCACCACCACCGCAGGCGTAGACGTCTAGTATCAGGATCTTGTGCAGCTGGCGCAGGGACTCAACCAAAGCCTCCTCCAGGCTCTTGGACGGCTTCCACAGCGTGATCCTAAGCACCCTCAGCTTCGTCAGTCTGCCCAACTCCTTTGCCATGCCCGGTGCCTCACGTGTCGAGACGTCGCACAACTCCTCCAGCTTCGTCAGTCTCCCGATTCCGCTCGGCACGCGAGTGCGGTAGTCGACGCGCAGGCACATCAGCTCTCCCAGTTCAACCACGCTCGCCGGTAGCTCCTCCACTTTAGTATCTGTCAAGTCCAGTGTCTGCAGAGACCGCAGATTTCCCACGTCTTCAGGGACACTGGTAATTCGTGTGTCTCGCAGTCCAAGGTACCTCAAGTGAATCAAACTTCCAATATGATTCTCAAGAAGGTGGCTACCTGAAAGATCATATCCTTCGAGATCCAATACACGTAGAATTCAGCCATGTTCAAATCAATGCGCTTGGCGCCACCAGGGCTGAAGACCGAGAGAGACCTCAGCAGAGGCATCCTGATGGTGGCCGGAGAAGCAGAGTCCTCTAGTTTTGCTTCGTCCTCGGAAGGATACCCTCCGAATCTGCTGCTGGGCCGATGGACATGCCCGCTGCTCGTCATCCAGTACGGTGACGAAGTTCTCTTGGTTTGTCAAGTGACTCACGAGATCCATCACTGGAAAACTCACACTGCAGCAGTACTCATCTCAGCCACCGTCGTCAGCATAATCAACATCTAGTAGCTGAATCATGCTTCTATTTATGAGCTCGTCAAGGTGACTCTCCCCAACCTCAAACAAGCTCTCTGCTTGTTTGTCTTTAACTTGGATAAAACCTTCAGCTATCCACCGCCACACCAGTCGGTCTCGCCTGATCTCATAGTCCTCTGGAAATACACTCATGTACAATAAGCAAGCCCTCAGATGGGGAGGAAGATTGTAGTAGCCAAGAGAGGCTACCGTCCTCATGTTCTTCACTTCAGGTGTGTTTTCAAGTCCTGAAGCAATGGACCCACACACCTTGTGCCATTCTGTTTTGTCCCCCATCTTGCTGGCCAACAGTTTCGCCAGAATAACGGTAGCTAATGGCACACCGCCGCATCTCTTCAAGATTTTATCTGCTGCTTCAGCAAATTCATCATCGGGGCAAGGTTCGTCTTCACGGCCAAATATTGTCCTGGAGTTCTCTGCGGAAAGGAGCTTCAGTTCATATGGAGCTCCAACTTGTTCCGCAACATCAAAGTTGCGGGTAGTTGCGACAATTCTACTTCCATGGTTGTTGTCGACCAGAGCGCATCGGATCTTCTCCCATGACTGTTTATCCCATAAATCATCAACCACAACTAAGTACCTACACATATTTGTCCATAGTAAAACAACATGAGCCATGTGCCCAACATAAAGCAAAAAATAAACTCTTACACGTACTAGCAGTAAGAACTTGAGTCTGAAACTGACTCTTACATGTGGCTCTATTTTTCAGCTGAGTGTTAAAGAGGGCTCCAACACATTACACACGAATTTTAAGACCATAGATTTGTGTCAAGATTCGAGCTTTTAGATGGTGAGCATATATGCTAAGGAAAATTCAAATGTTCTACGTATATCTCACTAACACATGATTTTTTGCTTATAACTGTGTTCAGATTGATGCAGTAGAGTATCAGAAGAATTACCGGCAAATTTTATAATCATGTATTCGAAGGTCGTACTTTTTCTGAAATTTCAGCCTGGTGCCTGTGCACTTACCTCTTGTTTTGCAGGAATCCTGCGAGCTGACTGATGAGCTGCCTCTCTTCTCTGGGTTCTTGGGTGGCAGCTTCATCGTCGGTGAAGCCAAGCTGCCGGAGCAAGGTCTGGAGAACCGACTCGATGTGGGGATCAAATCCGACGGAGACAAACGCCGAGCAATCGAACTGCTGTTTGAGGACGCCGTACGCGGATCTGACGAGGGTCGTCTTGCCCAACCCCACGGACCCGACGACGGCGACTGCCTTCACCTCCATATCGCCGGCGTCACAATTGCCCCCGTCCCGCAGGCACAGCCTCCTGATGAGACCGTCTCTGGCGCCATCAACGCCGACGAGTACCACCTCTTCGTCCGGCGGGGGCTGCTGCGCGTGAGGGTGGCCGACGGCGGGCGGAGGAACAGGAGCTTCCCCAACAGTCCGGGGACGAGATCTGGACAGGTCGGTCGCCCTCTGGAGAAGCCCTTTGAAGCTGAAGGGAGCGCCAGGCAGGTCGCGGTCGCCATCGCCCTGCGCGCGCACCGGCGGCGGCGACGAGGCGACGAGGAGGGCGGCGAGGGTGTCATCAACGTCATACGCCAGCTCCCTCGCTGCGCCGGTCCAGGCCCTGGCCTGCTCATCGTCGTGGCTGCGGGCGGCAGCGTCGTGGAGGGCGGCGTGGATGCCCGTGAGCTCCCGGCTAAGGAGCTCTGCATCGTGGTGGTCTTCGATGTCTTTGAGCAGGTAAGCCTGCAGCTTGGGGAGGACACTGCCGACGGCGGCCGCTGCGATCTCCATGGCTCGACGACGCGGACTGGTGGTGCCGTGCTGCCTGCTGCGAGCGCGTGTTGCGTGTTCGTGCAATGAAGCAGGTGGTTGGACCGCCGCCCGCGTCCGGCGTCCGCGTCGCACTATACTCTTGAACATCCATGGCTCGGGCCATCCATGGGTCGCCACGTACCATCTGTCTGGCGCTCCAATGCAGTTCCAACAATGCTGATTGCTGCTTTATCAATAAATAAATAAAAAATGCTGAATTGCTGATTGCTAGCACACCGACGCTTTTGCTCCGCGCGATTTGTCTCCACGAGGTCCACGAAGGTGAAAACAAATGAGAAACTATACAAAGCTTATGGTGATGTTTTGCTTTGCAAATGAGATGCTCAACTTTTTTTTTTTTGCAGCCACTGTGACTGCGGTAGAAAAGGTGGAGTAAGTTGTAGGGTTAAATTGTGACAACAAATCTTGATGGATACTCACATTTGATAGGATTTAGGCTAAAATTTTCTAAACTCTAAAGGATAGAGTTGAAGCTCTCATGGTACTTTGGAGCAGAAGCTGAGCTACGTATGGTTCCATACGTGGAAGTCTAATATGGCTCCCGTGTTTTTATTGATTTGTGTATTATTGTGTTGTTGGTGGGGAAGATGAGGAAATGAGGATTGGTGCTTCTGTCCATAAGTCCACTGGCTTCCACTCTTTGTGTCGACAGGGTATAATTTTCCAAGTTCTAGGGATGCAAGTGATGAATTTGGGGAACAAACACCACAAAGAAGTGATGAAAGAGCACAAGAGAAGATCCAAGACATCAGCGATCAAAACTATGAAATCGTGACACCACGGTCCTAGCTATCCAGATTTTTGCACGCACCAGGCAGTCCGATGGTGCACATCAAAGAGGCCGGTGAGAAGGAATTGCCGCCAACAGAAGACTCAAGGCCTGGTGCAAAATATACGCACTAGATGGTCTAACTACGCACCGGACAGTCCGGTAAGAAAAAAATGCCGCCAAGAGAAGACACAAGACCTGCTGCAAAATATACATATTGTATAAACAACAAATAGGATCACCCAATGTAGCCCCTTAGTTGTAGGAGGGGGCGGCTTGAGACCGGCGACGATGGAGATCTACGCTACAAAGTGAAGAACACAAGGGTTCAGAGAGGTTTGGGACGCCAAAGCGTAACACCCTAAGTCATCTGTATGTACGTAGATGCAAGCTGTGAAGTTCAGCTTGCGAGTGCCTGAGAGCGCTTGAGTGTTACAATACACACCCCTCCCTTTAATAGAATAAGGGAGGATACACAAGATGTGTGTCTAGCTAAGTCAATGTAGAGAGAAAAGTCCTAGTAGTAATGATGTTGTACTTGTACAGCACCTATGACCCTAAATTACAGTAGGCTTTGACTTATGCTGCTCCTCATGATGTGACTTTTTCTTCTAAGCACTCAGAGTGCCTCGAGTACTGCTGCGCACGCCACCCCCACTAGGCTGCCTGACACAAGCTCAAAGCGAGAAGATCCTGCCCTATAGCAGCGTATCCCACTTTAAATCCCAAAGTTTCCTTCTACTGCACGTCTGGGCTCATACAAGACAACAACGTGGTTTGCGCGTGAGCGCTTTGGCCAGCCGGACCCAACCTTCTCAGATCCGGGAGGGGGTCCGGGTAGTTCCACGTGGCGCTGCCAGATCTGATGCCCCAGGTTTGGAAGAGGTTCTAGAGGCTGCGCCACCCCACCGGACCCGGCCTCCTAGGTCTGGGAGGGGTCCCGGAGGCCTAAAGGCCGATTCCCATGGAGGTCCGCCCCCGAGTCTTGACTTGTTGGTTCATGTGGAGCACTTTACCAGCGTGCTGGGGACCCTAGTTCATAGGATACTGACCGTGGCCCTCGTCCTCCAGCGAATGGTACCCGCCAGAGGGTCTAGTTCCTGCAAACGTGCTCGAACAAGTGTTATTGTTCTCAGGAGTCAGTTCCTACACTATACTTAACCTGTCTCAACGCTACTTTCCTCACAATCTTTTCGGGGCCCAGCCGACAGTACAGAGTGAGAGGTGAGCAGCCAGCAGGTTCTGATAGGCACGAATTTACAGAGAGGGCGAGTCAGGCCAAGGTCCGAGAACACACCGTGTCAGGTTAAGAGAACGCCAGGATGCTGGACCACTTAGAACCCATCATGGCTTAGCTAGACCTAGGGCGTCACCTCTAACCACTTCATCTAGGCCGCATTCTTAGAGGCCTGCAGACAACCACTACACCCTTACTTGCCTAGGGTATGACCGACTTTTACTCGACGCGGAAGCATCAAAACTTGGTTTTAGTTCAGGCATCAAAACTAGAACCAGAGGGACATTCCCGGGTAGGACTGTGAGGATGGTAAAATACTGCAATAAACTAAGTACGAGAATGTAACCTTTTTCGGGGGCTAGCACTCCATCATGCTTCACCTCATCCGATGCTATTTTCCTTACAACCTTTTTGGGCCCCGGCCGATAGAGTGGCGTGTGAGGCGATGTTTCGGTAGAAACAAACAAAATATATAGAAGCTGAGGACCGAAAATAGTAATTATGCGCACACAAAAAGTACACATATCCGAGAACCATATATTTCATTAATTCTTTCTTGAATTTACAAAATACATGATCATCGAAACTAAGTCTTCGTTTGTCTTTAGCGTCATGCTTAAGGAGAAGTCTGACTTGTATAGAGATTGCGTAGTTCACTGATTCCTCAGGGCCTATAAATTAGTCAATCAGTAAAATTCAGCGCTTCAGTGATAATTCAGAGCTCTAGTGCTAATCAGAGCTTCACGGCTTTTATTTGTGTCTTGAGTTAGGCTTCGACTGATATCTTGAGCTAGCTTCAATGTAACATGTTGATCAACGGGAATTCGACAGCAATCCAAATTCTCTCGTAGCTTGCTGGAATAATCATGACAACAGAAGTTGGGCAACAGGCTTGAGTCTCAACATATTTCATGAAAGTGAACCGACCAGCAGAACATATCGAGGGCAATATGGCAAGTTAACCAAAAAAAAAGCAGTGATAAACATGTTTATTTTATACTCAAGAGTGCAGCTACGTTTATTTTATATGAATTTATCGTGGAGCGCATGACTATATTTCTAATCCCATAACCTCCTAGCATATGGCATGTTAATAGATAGAAAAAAAAAACATTACACTACTTAATCTAAACTCCCGTACCCTTGACGTGAGCCCAAACGTATCTATTCCATGTGTACTCGTGTAGGATATTAACTGCATGCAGATGTATCTGTCCTAGTATCCTCAACGTATCACAACACCATAGATATTTATACTAATTTATTTATGCCCAACCTCTTTATATAACAGATCGCATCATGCAAACATATAATTAATTAAATCTAATCTCCGGCCAATTAGCAAGACATAAACATGCTCGAATCTCATCACAGATTGACAAGGCCCTACTATATTCTGATTTCACTATAGTAGAGCGGCGGCATACAAAAACAAAAAGGGTTGTTTACTTAAACTCTTCTAATCTCATGCAAAGCCGGCTAAGGGTTAAGGAGCACGTAGCTATATTCTATTATAATCCTGGCACACGTTGCGCTTTTCTTTAATCGCTTATGCAGAAATGATTAAGAACATGACGATTAAACATGGAGACCCATCTATTTGCCTAACCCAACATGTTATATTTCATCTAGCATCGCCACGGTAGATTGGAAGCAAACACACATCAATCTTTTCTAATCTCATCTACCGCATCACAGTAGGCAAAACAAAAAGCGTGCAAGCTTCTAATCAACGGATCTTAACATAACAAACTAGAATAACGTAGATCGAAAGTAGATAGATCTATTAATCCTAACAACTCGTCCATATACTGAAACAAAAGCACCAGGCTGCCGCGCTACTCTAGTCTTAAACATTAATCAGATGGAGGCCTGCTACGTTAGTTCCGCAAACTTACCAGGGGACGTGACTGCAGCGTCTGCCGGCATGTCGAGGTGGAAGACGAACGGGGAACGGCGTCTCTGGCAGCGCGTCAGCAACGGCAAACGTCGACGGTGTCTCTGGTGGCTTGTAGACGGCGTCTCCGGCGGCTTGATGATGGCGCGGAAAGTACGTAGCACCCAGCTGCGGCGTATCGGCGCGTCCTTGGCCGGTGACGGCAAGAATGCAGCAGGCGGCGGCGTGGCAGCGTGGACGCGTGTTCTTCTCCATATGCCCCCTTTCTCTGGACGAAGGCGTTGGCTTATATAGGCAGAGGGGGCGTCGAACGAACTCCCTATACTTGCTCGGCAAGTTGATCTATTCCCAACCGGGTCACGCGCTATCCTTGCAACTGAGATCGTTTAGCCCTTTTTGCTTATCTTTATCTGATGCATCCTGGCCGGTAATTAATAACGTCTTATCATATGAGTAGTGGGCCCAAGAGTTGATGACCCCACTGCTCGTGGATGCATGGCTCGTATGCAGAATCAGGGTTAGATACCTGTACGCGAGCACATGAGTGCAGATGCCCATACGTACATAATTACGGATCCTGCCAGCCATGCATAACATGTTATATGATTATAATTGTCTCAGCCCAACAATGTACTTTTATGAGCCAAAATATTATTATACAGGTGAGCAACCAATGAACCCCCGTTATGTGGAGATTTATGGAGAGGGAGAGCCAAGCCGAGGTGAATCGACCCATCGTGACATGTTAAGCGAACACTAGGAGGCCAGATCACTTAGAACAAGTCGCGGCTTAGACTGACCTGGGGTATTACCTCTTCACTTCATCTAGGCCGCACACCACGAGGTAAGCTGCAAACCTGTAGGTTTTTTGACAGGGTAAGGTAGCATTGGAGAATATTTCGGCACCGGTACAAACAACAATAGACCTAAAAATGGACTAGACAAACCTGAGATGCCAGAGCTAAGACCAGCACCCCTTCCATGTCAAGCGTGCGGTAGCCTAGCACGCAAGAGTAGTCTAGGGTCCCTAGATGCCTCCTAGGAGGCCCTCAGCGTGTTGGGTGATGGGAGCGTGAACGTGGACCAGGAGCCTAGGGACGCTTTCTCGGAGCCCACGGTACGTCATGTGTAATTAGAGTAGGAACCTCGGGACGCCTCCCCAGAGCCACCGGCATGTCGCCCGTTGGATGCGCGGAACTGGGCAGGAGCCTTGGTACGCCTCCCTAGAGACCCCTGGTGCGTCACACGTCGGGTGCGTCACAGATGCATGGAAGTAGTTGCGAAGAAAGCGGGGAGCTCGCGGTCTCATACTCTTGAAGATCTGCCATCGCTATCAACTGTGGGATGCCTGCCTCTACCTGGCACACCAACTCTTGTATAAACAACAGGATGGGGTCACCCAAAGTGGCCCCTTAACTATAGGAAGGGGTCAGCATGAGATCTGCAACGATGGAGATCTACGCTACGAAGTGAAGAACACAAGGGTTTAGAGAGGTTTGGGCCGCCGGAGTATAATAGCCTACGCCCTTTATGTGATGTATGTATGTAGATGCAAGCTGTGAAGTTCTTGAGTGTTACAATGCACGCCCCTCCCCTTTATAGTATAAGGGATGATATATGAGATGTATGCCTAGATAAGGCACTGTGGAGAGAAAAAGTCCTATTAGTAATGATGCTCTATTTGTACAAAACCTATGACACCAAATTACAGTAGACTTTGACTTATGCTGCTACTCATGATGTGACTTTTCCTTTTGAGCATGCTTAGAGTGCCTCGGGTACTGCTGCGCAAGCCACCCCCAGCTAGGCCTCCGACATAAAATGCCAGAGCTTCCTTATGTTGCACATATGGGCCCACACATAACGGCAGCGTGGCTTACGCGTGAGCGCTCCGCCCAGCCTGACCCAACCCTCCTAGATCCAGGAGGGGTCCGAGAAGTTCCACATGGCGCCGTTGGACCAAACCCCCTGGGTTCGAAAGAGGTCCCAGAGGCTACGCCACCCCATTGGACCTGGCCTCTTAGGTTCGGGAGGGGCACTAGAGTGCTCATGGCCGATTCCCATAGAGGTCTAGCCCAGTGTCTTGGCTTGCTAGTTCATGTGGTGCACTTTGCTAGTGTGCTGGGGACCATGGTTCCTAGGACACTGACAACACGCACCGAACAGAAGTGGCAAAAGCGAAGGAGTGACTGCACACACCGGACGGAACGGTGATCGCAATGGTCAAACGAAGATCCAACGGTTGACTCCAATGGCTAGTTTGGGTGTTGTTGTCGTGAAAATCAGGCAGGCGTACCGCCATGGCGGAGCATACGTGGAACCAAGATTGCTGCAAGGGCTTGCTTCTTCCAGAGATGGTACCAAAACACCTTTTGGTTCGCGACATGTGTTGATTGCGTGGGCATGCCACATAGCTTGACCTTTCAGCTAGGGAGGGGTCAATTCGATCACTATTTGCAATAATGATAATTAAATACTCCTTGGCTGATTCAACGATCGGCTTAACACCACGTTGATTGACCATTGAGCAGCCAATACACGGGAACATGCGAAAGATGCCTTGTGGCGGTCATGATAAATAACTCGTTAAGTAATGAGCAACTAATCTTTCTGGACGCGAAATAGACAGATCCCCCAAACATGAACATCTCAAGATAAAGACTAGGAGCCTTACACATATCAACCAAATAGGAACGTTCCATAGTAGAGCTAATAGCCACAGTTGATCGATACATGCGATGGAGGTCCTGATACGTACCTAAGGCCATGACTAAAGAACTGATCTAGATCACGCCAAAAGGAGTGATTAACTATAAACAAAGCAAAGCGTGCTGTGAAGTTGATCTTAATAACGCCCAGTCAGATTGAGAAAAGCGCATGTCTTGACTCGCTTGATGCATCGACCCGATTCAACCCAGGTTGACTCCACAATTCGTCATCAAGTAGAAAATCCACTAATCAACTCAACATCAGAAAATTGGCCAACCCTTATATGAGCATGGATCCAACCAAGGAATCTTCTCATTAGATCTAGAAAGCAAACCACATGTTTATATCATACTTGATTTAACCTTTGAGTGTTGCTAAGATCAACTTCTAAACCCGTATCCATGTAGATAAAAACATGGAAAGTTCGTAGTAGCTAGAGCAAAACACAGATAGAACTATTTGTCAATTCTAAGCATGCAGATAACTATTGGATATGTCATGGTGTTGACGGCACTTAAGCACGTCAAACCTCATACTGCAAGTGACAGTATCAGTTGTAGCATTTTCACCAAGATGATATCAAGGGTTTGTCAATCCATGGGAAACTACATCTAATCTACTATTAATCAAGGATTAAATAGCTACTAACTAGCTCTAATAGGTCTACAAAGATCTCACTGAACTTCTCCAAGTGTTTGTATGGATTTTCTGGTACAGCTCCACCGAAAGAATGTTTGGCAGCCATTCTGATGATTCTTGGCTTCAGCTCATAGGATTTGGCTGATGGCTTCATGTTGGATTCTTGTTTCTTGAGATCTTTAATTTTTGGAGTAGCCAGATCCATCAACTTTAAGTTCCACAAAACTTCTTGGATCATGATCATGTGAAAAACAAAAACAAAAACAAAGATACAAAAACAAAAATCTAATGATCTCAAAGTTGCTAGGTTAGTCTAAACTCAAGAATGACGAAAGAACACTAGAATGATGATGAACACAAGAATGAGATTAGAGCACACTAGACAATTAGAGACTAAGATTAGAACACAAAAAATTAAACATGAACTAGAGAATTAGAATACACTAGCTAAATAGAACACAATTACAAAACTATCAGTACACAATTAGAACTAGACTATCACACAATTATTACGAAATTAGAACACAATTAGCAAACATGAATTAACTATCAAAACTAGTAGTAAAAGGTTAATATAAAATTTATCATAGTCCCAGGTAACGGCGGCAGAAAAGCTTGTTGACGGCACTTAAGCACGTCAAACCTTATACTGCAAGCGATAGTATTAGTTGTGACCTTTCCCCAAGATGAGTATCAAGGGTTTGCCAATCCATGGAAAACTACGTGTAATCTACTATTAATCAAGGATTAACCAGCTACTAACTAGCTCTAATAGGTCTACAAATATAAGGGTGATTATGAGGACAAAGATAACTATCGACGGCTAGATTAGAGCATGAACTAGATCAAGACCAAGAACAATTAAGAATAAGAGGAAACAAGGATTTATACAACTAAGGGACAAGCAAGAGATATGAGGCAAACTTCACATGAATGTCATAGACTTTCTTGAACCTTTCTCCCGCCCATATGTCACATGGAACAAGTTAATCAATGAACTAGCAAGCCTAAACCATATCTAAGCATGAGTGGATTCAATCGACCAATCAAGGTCAAAAGATCGTCTAAAATGATGTCATGGCATGAAAACGATGTTCTTCTACCACGCAAACATAGGAACTCGTACAAGCAGGGGATCATAGATTGTTACCACTAGACGCACAGGGCAGCGGAAGAGGAGTCAAGGCAGCCGAGTGTCGAGTCGTGCACGCCGAGTCAATGTAGTGGTTAGCATAGCAGTTGTAGCAATGTCTCTATGGTATCCACATGTACAGGAAGGCAACACCGAGTTCTGGCATGCTAGCACCATGAACTTGGTGGAGGATCTTGAGAGTTTGGAGTAGGGCACGACTAGGGTTTTGTAGAAACCTTTTTTTGCGATGGCTCTCACAGCGTATGTTCACCACGTTCATCACCCTAAGCCGGGGCAATATCCTGGTGTCCCAGTCCCTTATGTGTGTGACCTTGTAGGTTCACATGTAGTCAGCCATGGCGAAAAACCTTTTCTCAAGCCAATCGATCAACAGCGGCGCCTAGCAGCATATGTTGACACCCGAAAGCATAATGATCATATCGACTGAACCTTGATATATAACTCATCCTAATGCCTTTTGGCACCTGACGCTGGACTCAAGGCGAGATTTGTGCAACCCTTGTTTAAGTAGTTCAACTAATTTCACTTGTAAATGGTGGATTACTGGAACAATCGTTAGTCCAAAATGTGATTAACCTTTAATCACATAGCACGGCCATGCATTTTCTAATCCTGTCACCTCGAGGGGCCCAGAGGTAATCTCTCCCATTATGTAGGAGGGGGCAAATTCCATCTTGATCCACTCACATCCCAATCCATGTTTTGTGATGCACCCGAAAGTTACTTTTATAACTACCTAGTTACGGAGGAGTGTTTAGTAACCCCTAAGTACACTAGTACGCATAGCGAGAAACAATGGTGATCTCAGGTCAAAGGATTTAGTAGGTATATCACTCGAGATCGCTTAATGGCACATATAAATATAACAATCCCAGCAATGTGTCGGAGTGAGTCAATCCAACACCATGTTCTCTAACATCTGTCCACATCATTGACTTGATATCCAATATCTATGATCGGCAAGACATGATCATCAATCAATCGATGTGCTAGCCCTTGAATCATTATTGTCCCAAATAAAGATTATAGGCTAAGGACCATTTAGAACATCGCATTTTAACAAAGGCCTCACAAATGAGTCACGCACTCGTTGATCCATTGCTTCTAGCATCATGTTCAAGGAACAATAATAACATTTATTCAAAATAAAACATAACAAGTTCTCATCCCACATACAGTAGAGTCAACTCAGGTATTCAATACCCATTGGTTTCGTGTGTGCCTCAAACTTAGATTGTGGGAGAGGCTTCGTTATCAGATCAGTTATATTTAGATCCATGTGCACTTTACGTATCTTCATGTCACATCTATTGACCATCTCTCTGATTAGGTGATATCGCCTGAGTATATGTTTGGACTTTTGGTGTGATCTGGGTTCCTTAGCTTGTGCAATGGCACCAATATTCCAATGAGCACGAAGCACTCGGAACAACACCCAACTTAGAAACGAACTTTTTGATCCAAACTGCCTCCTTTGTAGCTTTCGAAGTTGCAATATAATCGGCTTTGTTGGCGGTCATTATAAACCATTTTTACCACTGACTATTGCAAATATAGATGAAATTGGAGATGGTAACAACATGGATTTATTATTTGAACTCACAAGTTCCACAAGTTTTGTGCATCTATGTGTTTTGCAAGTAATATAGGTCATTTGGTGCACAAATACAAGCAATGGCAAATGAGCAAGGAAAGCCACAGAAACGATGGTCCATCTCGACAAAACTATAAGGAAAAAACAAAGAATTACATGGACATGGTGCAAAGGTTATTCAAATTACATATTTGAATGCACCATGTTGAATAGATCATCGAGATGATCAAAATGGACTTTTGCTTCACCTAATTTGGAGTCGAAAATAAAAAGTTATGGCCGTTGCAAGTTTAGAGGAAATGCTGGCAAGGCCGGGTGGCTAGAACACTGGCCAGGCAGCCAGGATATTGGTCGGTCGGCCTAAGGGTTGGCTAGATGGCCCTACACTCAATCTAAATGGCCCACTCTTCACTCCTATGACCCAAGAGAGTCACCAAAGTCCCATATACACCCAAGGGAACAAGCCCAAGTCAAGCCAAAGGTTTGAAGGCCAATAAATGGATCAATTAGCCCATGTTTTGACATTTACCGACTGCAACCAACTTTCAACCTCCACTAGGAGTACATCCACACTGTCCAACATCAAAGGTGGTGTATCTGAGGGATGGGCGGCCTAGTCTCCATGACCAATTTGTGCCCACCGCCTTGGACAACATGTAGCCCACTTGGGAAGGCCAAATCACGAGCGCACGATCGAAAGTCAGTGCATCCAATGGCCAGGTGGCCATGAGGGTGGTCGGGTGGCTTGAAGGGGTGTTGGACGGCCTTACCTGCCTTACCCACTTTACCTACAAGTACCCTCCCTCTCAAGCACCAACCTTGGCAAGGCTATATAAAGGACCCAGGGGGCTCATTTGGAGGACACAATGAAGCAAGGAGAAGAAGGTGACCATAGGCTTAGTCCTATCCACCTTATATGTAGAATAGGGAGAGTGGCGAGGTGAGACTGAGGAAGAGAAGCCCGATGTTGGCTTCTCTCTTCTAGCTTGTACCTAGGAGGAATGGAATTCAAGTTCAAATAAAATTCCTTGTTCTCTACTTTTAGCTTTTACCTTTAAGTCTTACTTTCATTATTAGCTTTAGCTTGTCCAGCTACTGGTTCCTTGTCACACCTTATAGTTAAGTCTATCTATTGTGATGCTTTAGCTTGCTATAAAAAGTGGAAGTAGTAAACAACTAGAAGTAGCGTGTTTCTAGTCTAGAAGTTTACCTTGGTTTGTGTGCAATCCGACGCAGCTCTGGTGGTAGGTCCTCTTGGTGATAGCAGGAGTGTACCCTATGTATTCCACCTAGTCATTTGGATTGTTCATCGACGCATAGCCTTTACCCTTATGACTCGCATTCTCCTTAGTTGAGACCCCGGCACTCTGGACTTTCTAGTGGTTATATAGTCTTGATGTTCGAAGTGGTTTGTTAAGCTAGGTTAAGGATTTGTTAGTATAGATTGGCTAGTAAAACTAAAGTAGAAATCCCTTTCTACCCTCTTACCCTCTTTTCCTATCACTCGTCCCAGCCAGACTAGAATCATAGTGAGTATATTTCTCGTTCCCTGTGGAAATCGATACCTTGGAATACTCCTGGGTGAAAGCTATATCGGTATCCGTACACTTGTGGATTTATATTTGTTAGGCTAAGGAATGCCATTAGGCTTTCTGGCACCATTGCTGGGGAATGATAGCTATATTGACTCGAATCTAGTTCATCCGTGTATCACTCGACCCCTCATATGGATTCAACTTCTATCTATAAATTCTCTACTCCAAAGGGATCATATTTGGATCCTCCACCTTCATCGCAACCAATCGACACTTCAGGTTATCAAATACACCTAGGTTTTGTTACCATGGTTTAGGAACTATGTTTTGAGAGGACAAAAGATGAACATACCTACACTCACCTACGAAAGTTCGAATATTTGTGTGCTTGCATAGCCATACAAGGAATGTCATATGAAACCTTCTCTCTTAAGGGAAAGGCAAGTGAGTGGCATGCTCATATTGTATGTGGTGTAGAGTGGAGCCGGGAAGTGTTGCAGACCAAATTTTGCACTTACTTCTCTCTCTTCAAGGTCATTGATCCCAGGGCGGAAGTCATGACCTTCCGCCAACTAGGAGAAGGAATCCTTGGGGAATGCTTGGGCTCGTATCACGTCCCTAGCTTCATCAAGCCCTGACCAAGATATACCAGAACCAATGATCTTGCATTATTTTTATGGCCTTAACCCTAAAACTAAAGAATTCCTTGATGGAGCATCGAGAGGGTCCTTTTTGCACTTGACGATGAAAGAAGGGAGAGCCATCCTTGAGATAATCCTTGCGAACTCTCCCTTTGAGCCACCCGGTGAACCTTCACATCCCATAAGGAGGACGCTCATAATACTACCCAGAATCTGACTTCCAACCCATCCTACCCTACAAAAGCAAAATAAGTTCCAAAACCACCACAACCTATTCATGCAGGCCTAAAGTCATCGCAATCTCCACCTTCTCTCTATGATCTTCCTAGAAAGTTTGATATATCAAGAGGAACTCGGTGGGAGACATGAAGTGCCTGAGCCAGGAACCCCAACCTGAAGAAGGCTGAGGCAATCAACAGCGTGGGAGAGCCCATTGACAAAAAGGTTGGCTTCAAGCACTAAGAGTACATTCAAATGGAAGCCATATCTCAACCAGAGGAAGCCGAGGTTGATCCACTAGTCCTTAATCCAAAATCTGAAATCTCTCCCAAATTTGTTGATGATGGATTCAAGATCCCTAAATTATACCTTGATTGGGCTAGAAAACTTCTTGATTCAGGTCCTGAATTTAGAGAATCATGTGAGGATCCTTCTCACTGAGAGCCAATGGACTGACTCCATTGCCTCTAGAGTGATGATGGATTGACAACAGAAGTCAAGACCTAGAAAGACTTGGGCACAAGCCCTCCGATGGGCTAGAGGTAGATGGAGAAGAAAGTCCTCTGAAGGACAGGAGGCATGCTCGAGGTACACGGAGGAGCGGCATGGCGAAAGCAAGTGTAAGTGCTCCAAAGGACTATGAGGCAACCTCGATAGACAGGGGATGCTGAGTGCCACCAAGGTGCTCCAACTCGAGTGCATGGCGCGAAGACATGCGAGGGCGTTGGCGGATTCGCTCAAATCCACCACCCTACCACCAAGTTTCCAAGACTTGGTGAATGGGCTCAATTCGCGTCGAGATAAAGTGGAGTGGGCTGCTCCAGGACCAGGAAGGAAATCCTAAAGTTTCCCAGTTTTTGACTTCAAAACCGGGGGTCGATCGATAGATTTGGACTACTGGCCACGTGGACATCATCTTGAAGATAGAGTGCAATTGAAGAAGATCAAGACTCCATCGCAGTCGTCCATCCCTGAGAAAGTTGGGTCTTTTCCAGTTTAGCCCTTACGGGCGTTTCTATAATATAGGGGTCTTAGTGTAAACTGAGTCAGTTAGGCCTAGGCTATAAATACCTAAGTGGCTAGTCATTTAGGTGACTCTTCCACCTATAAAAACCCTAGGCTTAGCTTTCCAACCAGCCAAGTGCTTAGATTGAAAACTGGGTGCTAATCTAGGATTTGGAGTCCCCTAGCGCTAATACTTTGCTTTAGTGGGAGGATGAAGGGTGGTAGGCTGTGAGGAAACTTGTAAGAACTGATTTCCCCTTCTAATACAAGGAAGATTCATCCCTAATTCATGTTCATGTGTGCAGCCATCTCCTCCCCCCTTTCTAGTTTGGATTTTGGATGAAACTCAAAGGCTTTTGGTGATTTTCTTTGCCTGCGAGTTAATCCTGTTCTTTTGTCTCTTTTGGACTTGCTAGGACGTGGATATTATGATTTACTTCATCTCATCCCACACGATTTCCACGAGCAAGTTGTTCTTGAGTTTTCCCCTTTCTTGCCCAAAATTGCCTACTCAAGAGATCTAAAATTCCCGCTAATCCCTTGGTCATTTTGAGTTGATCTTTTGGGAATAGCTTTGTAATAAGGTCCAGATAGCCTGTGCAAAATATCATGAAGTTTGGACAAGATTTTGAGTTGATCATTTTCTACGACTGTACCGGATTATCCGATACAGCCATCGGACTATCCAGTCCCACCGGACAGTCCAACAACTTGTACTGGACAGTTCGGTGTCAAGTCTGCCCGGGGTGTTCCACCGAACAGTCCGGCAGCCGCCATCGGACCATCCGATGTCATCAGACAGTTCGGCCCCTGGCACCGGATAGTCTGGTGTGGCCAGGACTGCTGCCCCATTTCTGATATTTCGTTCTTCCACTGAGTTTTGCATCGGATTTACTTTTCCCACTGTCTGACCGTACTCTTTACTTGCTGTGTTCCAGTAAGTCACATTTCGGTGCAGTGAGTGTCGAGTGGTGAATTTGCAAGTTTTGGTGCTTGCGGTGACTTGCGATCCGTGTGGTCGTTGAGTTGATTGCTCTTTCTTGCCCAGTGCATATCCTTTCAGTGGACGGCACCTTGTGCTCGCTAGACTTGTATCTATTCAGTGGACAGTGTGTAGCGTGTGTTCTTGTGAGTTTCCAATGCACCAAGTTTGGGGGTCATGATTTTGAGTTTTCAAGTGCTCCTATTCACCCCTCTCTAGTTGCACGTCTCGGTCCTACAAGTGGTATCAGAGCCGGTTAGGTTTCTTCATACCTTTACCGGTAAGAAACTAGTAGCGACTATGATGCACTCCAAGAAGTTTTCGGTTCTTGGCTCGGATGGCTACCCCTATTGGAAGGGTAGGATGAAAGCTTTCTTACTTAGCCAGAGCGAGGACATATGGAATGCTACTCAGAGTATGACTTTTGCGGTGCTTCCCATTGACGAGCATACCACACTGGCGCTCGTTGCTCAGCACGAGGCGAACTACAAGGCGGTGAACTTTCTCTTCTCTGGACTTGGTCCGGCGGACTATGAGAGGGTGAGCCATCTTGATAACCGCCCGTGAGATCTGGTCCCTGCTCTGTGCACACCATGAGGGGACGGTGACAGTTAAGGGTCGCCTTGTGGAGACTTACCAGCGCGAGTATGAGAATTTCGCCCAGAAGTTAGCAGAGTCTGTGGATGCCTTGTTTGGTCGTTATCAATCGATCATCAACAAGCTTTGTGTCAACTCTGCCCCAGCTGCTCTCCCATACACTGACCATTAGTAGGCTGTCAAGCTGCTGTATTCCTTGGACAGGAAAGTGTGGGAGATCAAGAAGAACTCTATTCTTGAGTCAGCAGGGTATGACACCTTGGGTGTAGAGGAGCTCTATAGCAAGCTTAAGGACATAGAGGTAGATTACCAAATGACAGATATTCTCAATGGTACTGGCTCCAAGAGCTTGGCCTTGGCTTCTAGCTCTAAGGAAGCTGCTACTAACCTCCCACTTCACGATTTTTCATTTTCTGCTTTGATGTCTGTGACAGAGGAGCATTTGGCGTCACTTGGGGATGAGGAGCTCTGTCTGGTGTCTAGTCGCTTTCAGCGTGCCTATGACAACTAGATGAGCAAGAAGAGGGGTGAGAGGCCCAAATGCTTCGAGTGCGGAGAGGTCGGCCACTTCATTGCCGAGTGCCCGAACAAGCGGAATGACTACTAAAAGTAGGGCAAGAACCACTCCCGCGACTCCAACAAGTACCACTCTGACAAGCATGACTACGGCAAGCGTGACCACTCCAAGCACCACTCTGGCAAGATCAAGAACTTCAAGAAGGCTTTCAAGAGCTACTAGAAGAACAACCGAAAGTGGAACAAGGCCTTCTTCACCGAGCTTGGTGGCGTTTGCAGCGGAACATCCTCCTCCTTGTCGTCCTTGTCAAGTTCTAGCGATGATGAGATTGTCACCAAGTAGGACAAGAGGAGGGATCAAGGTGGTCCAGCTGGGCTTTGCTTCATCTCCATCAAGTCCAAGCGCAAGCACAAGATGGACCGGAGATCGTTTTGCTCCATGGTGCTTGAGGACAAGGACGATAAGGGCAACGACAACGACTTCTCTGATGACGAGGTAACTCCCGAGCAAGCTGAGATTCTTGAGATGTTGGAGAAAAATAGTCGTGAGTTGAAATCCTAGGATAAGATGTTAGAGAAGGCAGCTAAGAAGCTGCAGAAGCAGAAAGCCAAGCTTGCTAATGCTTTGGCTAAGATTGAGAGGTTGAAGAGTGTGCAAGTCTAGCCTAGTGAGTTTGAGTGCCCTACATGTAAGTCCTTGATGAGTGACCTTTGTGAGAAGAAGAGAAAGTATGCTCATTAGGTAGAGAAGATGGATAGGATGAAGGTTGAGATAGGCAAGCTCTAGTCTAAACTGAATGAGCCTACTTTGAGTGAGGAGCCTGAGTGTGAGTCTTGCCCCCACCTAGCTGTTGACATAGCTGAGCTGAAGGTGAAGTGTGAGGGGCATCTCAAGGAGTTGGAAGAGCTTAGGGCTAGACCCATGCTATTGGGTGTGTGCATGGTCTGTCCTACCTTGAGAAGTAAGCTTGAGTGGGTGAGAGCTAACCTTGAGGTCCTTTCCGGACCCCCGGACATGTTTGAGAACTGTCTCACTTTGAGGTTGCTGTTGGTGGAGAATGATGCCACCATTAGGAAGCTTGAGAAGTCAGCTAACCCTATTCCCTCTTTTGATTGTGAGTTCTGTGTTGCTCAAACTGTGGTGATTGAGGGACTAAGGGGAGATAAGCTGGACTTAGAGGAGGAGAATGCTCGTTTGTGTGAGGTGTTTAGCTGGATGTATGCAAGAGAACCCCCAACTAAGGATGATCCTAGAGAGCACCAAGAGAGCCGAGGGTGATGTGAGCAGACCTGGGTTAGGTGAGTGCAGTACTTTGGGTGAGAAGAAGAGTGTCCCAATCAAGTTAAAGACTGCCTCTCCCCAGCCTACTGCTGATGGGGTTTTCCACAAGCCACCTAGGGCTAAGGGTGGGCATTCGGTTCTTCGATTCGGTTTGGTTCGGTTTCTCAGTTATTTGCAAATTTTAGTTATTCAAAAAGTGGAACCGAACTAGGTCTTATAGGAGAAGAGAATTGAGTGGTTCAGTTCTCGGTTAGACCGAACTAACCGATGAGCAAGTACTCACCGTCGCCACGAGTCCATGCAATCACCACGCTGCCGCTGCCACTTCCACATGAGCCTGCGCCGCACCACTCCTTAGCCGCATGGGCCAGCCGTTGTGCCGATGGAGATAGCGCCGCCGCACCATGGGGGAGCCAGGGAGGGTCATCGTCACACCATAGGGGAAGGGTCGTGGCGCCGTCGCGTGGGAGGGAGGGCCGCCATCGCGCCGGGGAAGGGAGCGCCACTGTGGGGGTGGCAGAGTCTAGGGTGAGAGGACTAGGGAGTGAGGGAGGGAGGCCATCAGGTGGGTGCGGGGTGAGGGCTGGGGGTAGTGGCTTGGGCTTTGTCAAATATCGGTTCCTTCGGTTTATTCAGTTCTTTGGAACCTAGAACCGAAGATATTTTGGTTTTTTTGTTTATCTGAGAATTGTAACGAAACTAAACAACGGTTCTTTTGGTTCTGGTTCTTTTGGTTTCAGTTTCTGGTTCTTTCGGTTTGGTTTCTCGGTTCTGGTTCTTTTGCCTAGGCCTACCTAGGGCTGCCCCAAAGAAGCAGTTTTTGACACCCAAGCCACCACAGACCAAGCTGGATAAAATAGTGGAAGAAGTGCTTAAGCCTTCAGGCAAGATGCAAGTCCAGTAGCCAACACCACCCAAGACCAGGCAACCACTACACCTGAAGCGTACGGTTCAGCCCCAACCTATGCCCAAGAGACCTGTCTACCACTGTGAGTATAGCCAGCGGAATGGTCACTTGGAGGAGTTTTGCTTCAGGAGGAAGCTGGTTGAGGCAGGAGAGAGCCTGGGGGAAACAAGATCAGTTCTACCAGGGTGCTAGGCAGGATCCTTCCCATCGCGGTGAGATGAGAGGCCGCTTTGCTCATGGTGAGAGAGGAGGCGGTTCTCAAGCCCGTGCTCCTGGTGGTGAGAGACGCTTTGCCAGCTGAGCTCCTAGTCTTTTTCAGCGCGGCTATGGACCTCGTGATCGAAGCTTTGGTAGAGGATTTGTGAGTCCACACTTTGGAGGTCATGGTTATCCAGATCGTCATGACTCTTACTTTGACTGTGTTTACCCCACCTTTGAGCAGATGGCTCGGCACTTGGTTCAGTAGTTTCACTAACCCTAGTGCCGGACCATTTGCTCACTCTCGCTTTCCTTGATTTTGCAAGATCGAGGCCTGGAGGACATATGCATCATGGACTCTGGCTGCTCTAGGCACATGACAGGGCACCGCAAATGGTTCTCCGCCTCAACCCCATGAGCACTAAAGAGTACATCACATTCGGAGATAATGGTCAAGGTAAAGTGTTGGGTGTTGGTGGTGTTTCGCTTTCTGCCAAGCTTTCCCTGAGAGAAGTTGCTTTGGTGAGGAGTTTGGGGTTCAATTTGGTTTCTGTCTCGCAATTTCTCAAGGAAGGGTTTGAGGTTTGCTTTAAGGAGGGTTCTTCTTGTGTGCTTGATGCTAAGGAAAACCTTGTTTGTCCGGATTTTGCCCGATGAGCAGGTTTTTAAGGTTGACCTTGCATCTGGTTTTGGCCCTCCTCGGTGTTTGGTAGCTGGTCCTTCTGCTGATATTTGGAAGTGGCATAGGAGGCTAAGCCATTTGAGTTTTGATCTGCTAGCCTGGTTGAGCTCGATGGGTCTGATCCGAGGATTTCCCAATTTGAAAGCAGAGAAGGATTTAGTGTGCCGCAGTTATCGTCATGGCAAGATGGTTGCCACTTCTCTTGCTCCGGTCAATCAGGTTATGACCTCCTACCCAGGCGAGCTATTGCATATGGACACGGGTGGTCCTGCTCGAGTATAGTCGGTCAGTGGGAAGTGGTATGTGCTTGTCCTAGTAGACGATTTTTCTCGCTTTTTGTGGGTGTTCTTCATGGAGTTCAAAGATGAGGCTTTATGTTTTGTTTGGGATCTGGTCTTGAGATTGAGAAATGAGAGTCATAAGGCCATGAGGGCTATCTGCAACGATAATGGTGGAGAATATCGAAACTCTCGATTTGAAACCTTCTGTCGTGACCTAGGTCTCGAACACCAATTTTCTTCTCCTTATACCACCCCACCTCAGAACGGTGTTGTGGAATGAAAAAATCACACACTCGTTGAGATGGCACGGATGATGCTCGATGAGCATAGGACTCCGCGACGCTTTTGGGCTGAGGCCATGAATACGGCCTATTATATTGCCAACTGCATCTTCCTACGAGCTTTCTTAGGGAAGACTTCGTACGAGCTATGGTTTGGTAGGCAGTCCAGCGTCAAGCACCTGCGTGCATTTGGCTGCAGATGCTTTGTGCTCAAAAAGGGGGGCATTTGGACAAATTTGAATCTCATTGCTTGCATGGTATTTTCCTTGGGTACGCCTCTAGCTCTAGAGCATATAGAGTGCGGATCCTTGATACCAAACAAGTGGTAGAGACATGTGAGGTTTCCTTTGATGAATCTATGCCTTGCACAACCCCTGCAATTGAGCTTTCAGGGTGATGATGAGGAAGGCACCCCCATCTTTGAAGTTGAGGAAGGTCAAGTAGATACTGGTGATGCAGGAGCCACTGCACCGACTGCAGCTCCTGCCCCTTTGCTACGAGCTCTTAAGATGAAGGAGGACCCTTGCCAATGGCTTCCTCCTCGCTTCCCCTGACTGCAAGCTCGAGCAGAGGCTGGCCCCGCTGAGGACGCAGGGGAGGTGACCTCCGAGATTGTTCCATCTCGGTAGGTCTAGCAGGATCACCCTCCACACAGGATCATTGGTGATTTGCACGCGAGGACCTTGAGGTCCCAGATAGGTTCTATCGCTTTCTTTGCTCATGCTGCATTTGTTGCCTCTTTTGAGCCCAAGGATGTTGGACACACTCTTTTTGACGGTAATTGGGTTAATGCCATGCATGAGAAGGTAGAAAACTTTGAGAGGAATGAAGTTTGGGTTCTAGTAGAGCCACCGCCACAATGCAATCCTATTGGTACAAAATGGGTTTTCAAAAATAAGCAACGAGAGGATGGCATTATTGTGCGGAACAAGGCTAGACTTGTGGCTCAGGGTTTTTGCCAAAAAGAGGGGATAGACTATGAGGAAACGTTTGCTCCAGTTGCACGCCTGGAAGCTATACGTATTCTCTTAGCCTTTGCAGCTTCCATGGGCTTTAAGCTTTTTCAAATCGTTGTGAAGTCTGCTTTTCTGAATAGCTTTATTCAAGAAGAAGTTTATGTAAGGCAACCCCCTAGATTTGAAAATGCAAAACACCCTAACCAAATTTACAAACTGCAAAAAGCCTTGTATGGTTTGAAACAAACCCCTACAGCCTAGTATGATAGACTAAAAACTTTTTTGCTAAACCAGGGTTTCAAAATGGGGAGTGTTGATAAGACCTTATTTCTCCTCAAGCATGGTAGTGATCTTCTTATTGTCCAGATATACGTGGCTGATATCATCTTTGGTGGCTCTTCTCACTCTCTTGTTACCAAGTTTTCTGAGCAGATGTCGAAGGAGTTTGAGATGAGCATGATGGGAGAGTTGCAGTTTTTCCTTGGACAACAAATCAAGTAAGGTCGTGAAGGAACCTTCATCCACCAAGCCAAGTACATGAAGGACACTCAGAAGAAGTTTGATAACAGAGACTCCAAGCCTATGTCAACTCCCATGTCAACACAAATGACGCTTGATGCATATGAAGAAGGGAAGGTAATGGACCAAAGGGAGTACCGAGGGATGATCGACTCACTTCTATACCTGACGGCGACCAGGCCAGACATCCAGTTCACAGTTTGCCTTTATGCACGATTTCAGGCCTCACCGAGGACATCACACCATCAAGTGGTGAAGCGCATCTTCAGGTACCTGAAATACACTCCTTAGCTTGGTCTTTGGTTCTCTTCAGCTTCGATGCTCTCTCTTAGAGGGTTTTCGGTTGATGACTTTGTGGGTTGTCGGCTGGAGCATAAGTCTACTTCTGGCACCTGCCAGTTCCTCAGTTCTTCTCTTGTCTCTTGGTCCTCACGCAAGAAATCTAGCGTAGCCACCTCCACCACAGAAGCCGAATATGTTGCTGCTGCTAGTTGCTGCTCCCAGCTACTTTGGATGAAAGCTACACTGAGTGACTTTGGCTTGAGTTTTAGGAAGATCCCTTTTCTAGTAGACTCTACTTCTGCTATTTCTGTAACTAAGAACCTCGTCTTGCACTCCAAAACCAAACACATAGACTGTGAGGTTCCACTTCCTGAGAGATCACTATGAGAAGGGAGATATAGACTTGATCCATGTGGAAACCGAGAACCAGTTGGCCGATATCTTCACCAAGCCCTTAGAGCTCAGCGCATTTGCTCGCTTGCGTGGGGAGCTTGGTGTTTGTTACCCCTTTTAGTTTGGGGTAGCTTTGCATTAGTTTAGGTTTTTTATTTGCTTTCTCTTTGCTTTTCTTTGTTTTTCTTGCATTCTGTATCATATCATGCATTGCATTGTATCATATGCATTTTCACTTCACTAGCACTATAGCTCTTCTGGAATGACTAGTTACTACGTGCTTGTGCTAGATTGTATAGTGCTTGCATGATCATGGTTGGCTAAGCTCCTTGGATCTGTCTAATATCATTTGTGAGCTAAGTCACTTTTATTTCTTGAAAATCAAAAACCATGATCACCACTTGAGTTGGCTACCTAGCATGTGTAGAAATGTTGAATGCTATGCTATCTTTTCATGTTTGGATATGCTAGTCGTATGCCTTTGTTAAGTTGATGCCTAAGCATTTATGACACCTTGCTTAAATCTGATTTCTGAACTAAATCTGTATACAAGTTGTGTCTTGTGAAATGAATTAAAAAGATACAGGTGGGTTCGCTTGTTACACTGATCTAGTTTGAGATAGCTCGCCTTTGCACTTTGGCATGAACTTGGACTAGGCGGTCCATGACCAAAACCTTGTCTTAAGCTTCTGACGGTTCACTGAACCAAGGCTTGGCATTGGTTGGTAAGAAGTGGCTAAGACAAGTGAATGACCATTGGCACACAATCTAACTTGCATGAAGCTACAGTTGCTAAATCTGAAATGTGCAAGTCTCTAAATTGCTTATGGCATGTTGTATATGCTTTGGTTGAGAGTAGCACACCTTGTATGCTTTGCTAGCATCTTGCTGTTAATGCCTACCTTGCTAGATGCTATTTGTTGACGGCACTTAAGCACGGCAAACCTTATACTGCAAGCGACAGTATCGTATGTAGCTTTTCCCCAGGATGAGTATCATGGGTTTTGTCAATCCAGGAAACGAACTAATTGAGAACTAATTAACAAGAGTTTATGGTAAACTAAGGGTATAAAACACGACTATAATCTACCTCTAAACTATCCCTAAGCTACATCTAATCTACGTCTAAACTATACTAATACTATAAGATAAGCAATTAGAACAGAACTAGAACACCAATTAAGGGGTATTAACTAGAGTCTAATCAAGCTCTAATTGGATCCAAGACATGCATGATATGGGCATCACAAATAGATAAGAACAACGAGATAACTAGTAGCTCAAGGTAGAAATAAGCATGATCAAGCATAAACTTCATAGCATGATTAAATCAAGATCAATCAACCTAACCCCCTAGATCGGCTTAACCTTTCCCCGGGCTCTACTGTCACTAGTAACCAGGTAATCGACGAAAAGCTTTCAATAGGCACATAATTAGAGATGCATCCACAATTACTTTATATGGTCTAATAACATAATTAGCACAACTAGAACCTCTAATCACCATGATCAAAAGAACTAGATATACAACTATATAATTAGTAAGCTAGATCAACGATCAAGAATGCTAGAAGAATATAACCTTTAAAGACATGATCTAATCAGCAAGCATCTAGATCTAAAGCTAATTAGAGCTAGAACAAGCATAATTAGAACAAGAACATGATAATTAGACAAGAACAATGCTTCATTAATAAATTGTATCATACTTACAACCATGGCCATAGCTCTTGATGATACAATTAGACCTCTGGAGCTAGATAATTAGAGCACCCTACAAAGCCTCTAATCACCTCTATGAACTAGAAGAACTCTAATCCTAGCCTAGAATCTCGACCCTCAGCTCTCCTCTAGTTGTTGTCTCTCTTCTCTACATCTTGTTGCCTTGATAATGAATTGGATACCCGACCTCGGGGCCTATGCTAACTATTTATACCCTGGAGAAGACGTGGGAGAAAAGGAATCGGAAACCGACCTACGGTTGGGTGGGGTCGGCCGACCAGAAGGCCTAAGGTCGGCCGACCTCAGCCCTTCCTTCGTCCGTTTCCTTCCATCTTTCGCCGGGACGTTGCTTGCTGCCTAAGAAATATTTGTGCGGGGTCTTTCGAACTCTTGAGCTTCTGGAATCTTCGTAATGGGCCGAGCTTTGACGGATTCTTTTAGCCTTTGACATATTTGACATCTTTAATGAATAAATATCTTCATTTTCTTGTAGCTCTTGATACTTCATTGAATCTTCTGGTTAGGGAGCCTTGATCTACACAGAGGGGCTATGAGTACACCAAGTCTTCCTTGTTCTTTATCTTCAATCCATGTCATCTAGTGGTCTTTTCTTACTCGAAGTGGATCATGGTGAATTTCGTGAAAAATTGGTCTAAAACCTGTAAAAATCACATGTAGCATATTTCCAAGACAATATTGCAAAATCCACAATTATCGGTGATAAATGTTAGAGAAAGATATAGCTGACGCATAAAAACAGTGAAAAACCATATAAAATGATGCATAATTTTCGTACATAAGCCGCGTCAACACTATTCATGTTGGTGATGTTTTCTTTTCAACAGCCCTGAAAAACATGCTCCTGATCTATATAAGATAGATTCAATTGGGCTTGTTTGCATGCTTCATTGCCCTCACTTGCCCTGTATGCTAGAACTTGTATTTACTAGCTTTTCATCCCTGTTGATCTCTTCATGGTACACTTTCTGTATTTCATGGCATATTTTGAGGGGGAGTTCTCTGGTTCAGGGGGAGTCAGATTGTATGAACCCTTGATGTGTCCACTGTCAACAAGGGGGAGAGATTGTTGCTCCCAGGGGGAGTTCATGGACCAAGGGGGAGAATTCTGGAGAGAACTAGTTGAGGGGGAGTTGTGCATTCATCTTGCATTTGTGAGGATGCATTTCATGGGGAGTTTGAGCTTTGCATGCTATTGCATCGGTGCATCGAGCCTTTTGCCTCTTTCTGGAGGAGCTGATGCTTTGCCTAAGCATGACTGTGTTGAGCCGGTTTGCCTCTTTCTTGAGGGGTCATGCTTTAGTTTGATCGACTGCGTTGAGCGGTTTTCCTTGTCTTAGGGGGTCGATCTTTGGTTTTGTTTTTGTTGTCTCAATTTGCCCTTCTCTGCTTGTTTGGCTTTTGCGCACCTTGACCAACTTTCTTCTTTTCTTCTTTATTTTTGATTGTATGCTTTTCTTCTTGTATTTGTTCTATTTCAGGTTATAGGTTGAAGGCGTTGACAATGCACTCATTAAGGGAGAGATTGAGAGCCAATGGACCGGCTCCATTGCCTCCAGAGTGATGAGTGATTGTCAACAGAAGTCAAGACCCAGAAAGACATGGGCACAAGCCCTCTAATGGACTAGAGGCCCTCCGATGGACTGGAGGTAGATGGAGAAGAAAGTCCTCCGAAGGACAGGAGGCATGCTCAGCGTCGGTCGGCCATGGGAGTTCGGTACACAGAAGAGCGGCATGGCTATGACAAGTATAAGACCTCCGAAGGACTGGGAGGTGACCCCGATGGACAAGGGACGCCGGGTGCCACCGCGGTGCTCCAACCCCAGTGCATGGTGCGAAGACGTTAAAGGGCGATGGCAAATTCACTCAAATCCGACACCCTACCACCAAGTTATCAAGACTCAGCGAATGGGCTCAATTCTCGCCGAGATAGAGTGGAGTGGGATGTTCCAGGCCTAGGAAGGAAACCCTAATGTTTTCAGTTTCTGACTTCAAAACCGGTGTTCGATCGGCGGATTTGGACTATTGGCCACGTGGACGTCATCCAAAAGTTAGCGTGCAACCGTAGAAGATCAAGACGCCATCGCGGTCGTCCTTACCCGAGAAAGTTGGGTCTTTTCCAGTTTAGCCCCTACGGGCGTTTCTGTAATATATAGGTCTTATTGTAAACTGAGTCAGTTAGGCTTGGGCTATATATACCTAAGTGGCTGGTCATGTAGGTGACTCTTCCACCTCTAGAAACCCTAGGCTTAGCTTTCCAACCAGCCAAGTGCTTAGAGTGAAAACCGAGTGCTAATCTAGGATTTGGAGTACCCTAGAGCTAGTACTTTGCATTAGTGGGAATATTCACTAATACAAGGAGCTATGAGGAACCTTGTAAGAACTGATTTCCACTTCTAATTCAAGGGAATATTCATCCCCAATTTGTGTTCATGTGTGCAACCATCTCTTTCCCCATTCTCTAGTTTGGTTTTTGGATGAAACTCAAAGGCTTTTGGTGATTTGCTTTGCCCACGAGTTAATCATGTTCTTTTGGCTCTTTTGGACTTGCTAGGACATGGATATTATGACTTAGTTCATCTCAATCCCGCAGGATTGCCACGAGCAAGTTGTTCTTGAGTTTTCCCCTCTTTTTCCCAAAGATTGCCTTCCCACGAGATCTGAAATTCCCGCTAATCCCTTGGTCATTTTGAGTTGATCCCTTGGGAATAGCTTTGGAATAGGGTCCAGATGGCCTATGTAAAATCTCATGAAGTTTGGACAAGATTTGGTCTGCCGGGGTGTTCCACCAGACAGTCTGGCAGCCGTCACCGGACTATCCGGTGTCCGGGCCCTGGCACCGGACAGTCCGGTGTGGCCAGGGCTGCTACCCCATTTCCGTTATTTTGTTCTTCCACTGTGTTTTGCATCGGATTTGCTTTTTCCACTGTCTGACCATACTCTTTACTTGCTGTGTTCTAGTAAGTCGCATTTCGGTGCGGTGAGTGTCGAGTGGTGAACTAGCAAGTTTTGGTGCTTGAGGTGACTTGCGATCCATGTGGTCATTGAGTTGCTTGCTCTTTCTCACCCTATGCGTATCCTTTCAATGGACAACACCTTGCGCTCGCTAGACACATATCTATTCAATGGACAGTGTCTAGCCTGTGTTCTTGTGAGTTTCTAGTGCACCAAGTTTGGGGGGTTGTGATTTCAAGTTTTCAAGTGCTCCTATTCACCCCCTCTAGTCGCACGTCTTGGTCCTACACTCACCTCAACCTAGAAAGCACTTGAATACTTTTATGTCGAGGAAGATGACTTCACTAATTTAGTGGGTAGAAATAATCCCCACAAATACCATAGACCTGAGTCTAAACTTGAATATGTTTGGTCTATGGGCACATGTGTAAATCCAAGCTTTGCTCCAAGTGAGGAGGATCTTCATGAGGAGGAGAGTTTCATTCTTGAAGAACCTCAAACACCTTCTAGCTTAGTGGAAATGGGTACCAGCTTGCACAAGGCCAACAACCATGCACTTCTCTATCATAATCTCTTTAAGCTAATGGTTGTAGATGCATTGTTTGCCACAAACATTGCAAATCCCGTTTTGGTGCTTGCACAAGTCTTGCAGCTGGAAAGGAAAATTCATAGAAAGATGGTGATAAAGGGAGCCATATCATCACAAAATCTAGAAGCACGAAAGGCTCCTAGGGTCGAGCTTTTGACTTTAAACAAGCACTACAAGGAGGTACCCTAGATCCTTATTTTATTTCACTCTTATATTTTTTTCATAATCTAAAACAAAAAAAACTTTACTTCCTTGAACAAAATATGAGCAACTCCTCTGAGGTGTAAGTGTGTGCATAATTGTTGCACTGGCGGTGTAATCCAACACCGGCCAGTCTTTTTATCTCACTCTCTTTGCGAGTCAATGCATTTTAGGAACCAAACATGAATGTGACTCAATGAGCAACTGCAGCATGGTAGTTAGAATTAGGGATGTAAATGGATATCCGAATCTTCTGAATAAATTTGATTTTTTAAAAATAGATATAGAATGAGTTTTTGCTCATTTTTTATGCATTTTAACATTTTCATTATAAAAAAATAAGAATATAGAATTGGATGGAAAAATTTATGTCATATTTTCTTCCAATATAGAAAATGTTAAAAAGTATCCGTAACCGATCGTATCCGAATACGATTATATCTAAACTCAATTTAGCAAATATAAAATAGATTTTGGATCCATTTTTTATGGACATTAACAATCTTAACACCAAAAATAATAATATAAATTTGGATGGCAAATTATATGTCCTATTTGCTCACCATGGATGAAAAAAAACTATCTAGATAATTATCCAATTACATCCCCAGTTGGAGTGGTTTGGTACGTATAACCTATCATACTCATGTCAGCCGGCATGAACTCTCATGTGCATGTCCAACCACTTCTTGTCCATGCTAGATTGAACTTCTCTTCTCTTCCTTTTGAGGTTGTTTCAATTCTTACCATTTGGTTTGATGCACATCCATGTATAAAATTTTATCAAACAAACATCACCTCATGAATCAACTTGAGCACAGCTTGTTTCTCACATATTAGCCTGCATAAATGTTATCCCTTAATAAGTACTCAAATGCTTGTGGGGCCCATTATTATTTAGGAACATCCTACCTAAGTTGTTGAAAAATGTGAGACAATAAGAATGAAGTAATTCTTCCTTTGTTGATTAAGTGGTACTTGGAGAATTTTATTCGGAGCTAAAATTTCAAAACCCTTAGCTTCTTGATTCCTCAGTGGTTTGACATACCTATCTAGAGCCACATGCTTTACATGATCAAACCTTTAAAAGTGCTAACTAATGTTATGTTGAGTTTCATCAAACTTTGAGTCCTTATGAGGTAGTGACACTTCAAATTTTGATCAATTCTCCTTTGTGTTTACGTTTACATGCTTGCCCTCCTTTATCTAGTTATGCTCAATTCTACATCAGGTTGAGCATATAGATCCACCATATATTTCCTTCACCATACCCAAATGATATCTATCTCTTCTATATCTTTCATCCTATCCACCAATATGGTCTTTCAAAATAAATACTCCATTCATATTTCGTCAAACATTCCACAAACATCCCCCAAATTCCATGTAATAGGAGGCATGGAGCTATTAAAGAAAAAAAGAAGAGAAATTCTCAAGTCCAAGTTGAGCTAGGTTAAAGATTTGTTAGTATACTTCTCAGTTCCCAGCAAAAATTGATACCTTGGAATACTCATGAGTGAAAGCTACATCGATATCCGTACGCTTGCATACTTATATCTTTTAGGCTAAGGAATGCCAACAGGTTTCTGTTACAGAATCGGCTACCATATCTTGCTTGGAACTCTTCCAACTTACGGGTCCACAATTGAGGCAGAATACAATTCTGGCATGTGATCTAATGTCATCTTTGTCTGTTTGGAAACCAGCGTCGGTATAACCCTTTACAATGAGCTCTTCCTTACCTACAAACACTATGAAGGCATGCTTAGTCCTTCTCAAGTACTTAAGGATGTTCTTTACAGCTATCCAGTGACCTTCACTCAGACATGATGGGTATCTGCTCATAACACTTAGAGCAAAGGAAACATCTGAGTGAGTACATATCATGGCATACATGATGGATCTGATTACAGAGGCATACGGGATCTCACACATCCTCTTTTGCTCATCAATAGTCAATGGACACTGAGTCTTGCTAAAGATCATGCCATGTGACATAGGCAAGAAACCTTTATTGGAATCATGCATGTTCCAGTTGACTTCGTTATTCTGGATATGGGAGGAAGTTCAAGATCACCATTGATACTCGGAAGACCTTTTATCAGGACAGCACAAGCTAACATTAATGTAGGAAAGGGAGAAATCAAGTTCAACATCAATGGAGAATCAAGCTCATTCAAATTTCAGTCCAAGATTTGAAGTATGCCAAGCAATTGAAGAAGACAAAGCTTGAAGGAGAAGATTCATCTGCAGTGTCTACATGAGGCATTGGATGGTCTGGATTAGAGTCTGGCTGAAAGACTTTAAATTTCAACCGCTTTATGGGAGGCAACCCAGGTATTTTTTAAAAGTTTTTAGTTTAGTTTAGACAAACATCATTGTGTCATGAACCATAGTTGAAATTAATAAAGTCTTCATTTAGTTAGATTTGAAATTTGAATTTTTGAATTAAGGATTCGATAGTAAAAGACAGCTACTCTCACTTAATGTAGCTATCTAACTTTGAAAAAATTACGAAGCCTTTGCTAGTTTTTGTATTTAGTTTGATTTTTAGCGATTTATTTAAAAAGAGAGACAATTTTTCTAGATTTTATCTCGATGATTGATTTTCAAAATTCTCTCTCTATATTTTTATCCAAAAATTAGGCGTTTACCTAAGCCACGCAAGAGAAAGAAAGTGAGTAAATTCAATTCAATTCATGAATTGAGTTGCTTATCTTTATTCTGAAATTAATTTGGTTAAATTAACCAAACATTTGGTTTTATTCAAAATAAAACATAGGTTTATTTCTAATATGCTAAATAGGTTTAATCTTGTAATATGGAACTAAAATTTATCTTTTTGAGTGCTCTATTAATATTAAACCTACATTAGTAGGGAATATATATATTGCTTATTAGCAAGTTAAGGACGAAGAATTAGTAAAGATAATTAACAACTTAATAAAGAAAAGTTAATTAGGCAACATAGGATCCTTCTTTGGTCATGAAAATACCAGCCAACATGAAGATATAGGATATGATCAAAGTTTAATAGGATAGGAATCAAAGGACAAGCATCCAAGGAGACAAAATTGAAAGTTGGGTTAAAGATTCTGTCAAAACCGGCATGCATGTCGACCAACTTGCAGAGGAAGCCGTCCATTATTGAAAGGAATCCTATGGCCAATCTTCAGCAGGAAGGAGAGGACCAGCAGGGCCAGATCTGGCCTGGCTCGGCCTACCAAACCCCCCTGGCTGGCCGACCCCAGGTGTTCCTCCACCAGATACACCTCCCCTTTGAACTAGCTCTTTGCCTATAAATATGGAGTAGTTGCAGCATTCTACCACCACCAGAACCGCCATTAGAAGCCAGATATCTCGAGGAGAAGAAGTAGAGTAGTACTCTTGAGAGGAAAATCTTGAGAGAGAAGATGAAGAAGTTTTTCAAGAAGACTTTCAAGGGGGTCTTCATCAAGAGGAAGCTCTCATCGGGAGGGGGATAATTCATCAAGGCATTCATCTAGGAGGCACTCCATCACCGAGATGGGAAGTTCCGACTCCGATCGAAGCCTACGTCGAGATCAAGGATTACGAGGTTGCTCATCTCGTTTTTCTGATGATGTGGTGGAGCCCACCAAAAGGCCAAAAACTCGTTCTCAAACTCGAGTACCTCAACCTATGAACATCGATGATGAAGACGAAGGGTGGAATTATTCTTCAGAAGGTTTTTCCCTAAGATCAACTGTTGAGGAGCAGAGGTATCACAGTTGCCAAAGAAGAATTACTTCTAATTTCGATCTAGATTTCGATTTCCTGAATGCTCTAGATTTCACGCACAGCATTGAAAGAGCATTTGATAATTTAGGTTGGAATCATTTCATTCCCTTTAGTGCAACCTATCAACAAGATCTAGCACTAGAGATGATGACTACTATGGATTTAGTTCAATCCTCTGATATGGTTTTTAATCTGAGATTTAGAATTAGAGAGGATTGAATGGAGATTTCTTCTGGCATTGTTGGGGCTTTGTTAGGATTTCATGAGAATGCAGTTGAAAATATTGATCTTGATCAAGCCACGATAGAAAACTTTTGGTTGAGAATTGCAAGTAGTTCTACTAAGGAAAGGATGAGGATAGTCAATCTTATTATCAGAATCATCCATAGGTTTATGACTTGCAGAGTATTAGAAAGGCTTGATGACACAAAAGTGCAAGTTGCAGAATTGAAATGGCTTTATGTTGCACTATGTCAACCTACTTGGATAAATCCTATTCATTCCATGATAAATCATTGGATTATCCAAAGAAATAGAAGCATTAGGTTGCTAGGTTTTGGGCATTACTTGACCATCATTGCATCATCAGTCAGGCCTAAATTGGTTTTTAATCCTATTTACACAAAGACACTGGCTAACATTGATGAGAATTCCCTACGGAAAGGAAAGTATATTTATGGAAATTCAGCCAGTGGATTCTTTGTTTCTATAACCAAATTCAGAATTCCTAGTCCCAGACTTGCTTTATTTGCTCAATGCAGAATTGATTGGCTAGAGAAATTCATGTTCGAAGAAGGTGAATCAAGCCAACAACCATCATCAGCTGGATGGAGCGACTGGGAGACACCCTCCACTCAGCCAAACCAACAGTTTTTGAGTAAACAGTTTAGAGCAGGATCGTCACATGGGCCTGTGTTTAATCCAAGGCCATTCAGCTCTTATGATCCTACCTCTATTCCAGTGTTCACACCTTCACCAAATATCCCTCCACCTGCAACATTTATTCCAAGAAGAGCAAGATTTCACACTCCAGAATATATTGCAGCTCAGAATATGCCACATCAAGCATTCTATGGCATTGAATCTATGGTGGCCCAGAATTATCAGCTTGTTGATCAAATGAGAGGAAATATTAATCAATATGAGTAGAATACCCAGAATATTGAAGAACAATTATTCAATCTGAGGCTGTGGAATCAAGATCGATGAAGACTTTGGTTTGCTTTCTTAATTTTTGTTTTAATTTTAGTTTTAATTTATTTTTCATCGTTTATTTGATTTTCTTTTATGTTTTCTTTTAGTTTATCTATTTTTAATTATGAGTGTTTATTTTTGTGAGTTAGTTTAATCATGATTATGTATCACCCCTTTGATGAAATAAATAAAATCTTAGTTTTCTTTTATTCTAATGTCAATTATTAGACTAATTTATACTCTCATTAATGCAATTTAATTGAATTATGATCAGCATTTATATGATAGATATGATATTTTCATAAAGACCCATATGTTGTTCATATTTAGATTTCACTTTTATCATGATGATCTCCTTAAATTTTTTTTCTGGTTTTAAAATGCTATGATTATTTTTGTATAGGCCCTACCTATTAGAGCCATATTTTAAACCATAGTTTGATCAAATTTAATTCTTGGTTGAGTTGAATTAAGATTTGAATCTAGGGATTGAGATTTCAAAGCTGGTCATTCATTTTGCTTATCTTTTCATTTGCTAGCATTTTTATCCATGCATTGTATCTCCCTCTACATTACTACATTAGAAAGAGGGCAAACTTCGCTGGATATCCCCCTAAACCAAGATTATCATTATCAAACTCCCTTGACCACAACCTATTATTTTCTAGAGTATTTAAAAGGATTTCATTCTTATAAAATTCTATCCCCAGTGCTAAAACATTTCTCTACAAATATACTCGAGGACGAGTATCGTTCAAGAGTGGGGACGGAAAGTGTCATATTGGCGGCAAAAAAATAAAAAAAAGGAAAAAAAAAGAGAAGGGGCCAAGTGGTCGCCTAAAAAAATAAAAAAAAAGGGACCAAGTGGTCGAAGTAGAATTAAAAAAATAATATATATATATTTGCCCCTCAAAAATCTTTATATTTTGGGATATGCGACTTTATTTTACTTTATCAATATACTCCAGAAAATATTCCAACCATATGTAATCCGATAGCAAGGACTTCATTTGTGCCTTGAGATCATTGATTTATTTGCATATGTCCACTTTTCTATATATATTTTTTCTCTGATCTTTCATCATTTATTTTCCATGACCCTTTTGAGAAATCTCAGTAATACCAGCAGATTCTTTTCTTAGTTTGACAATATATCGAGGTTAAAATTTGATTAGGATCTTTACCAAGCTCCAAATAAGCCTACACTTTTACTTACATATATTTGTAGTTTACAGGAAACATTTCTTATATTGAGAGACTGGAGAGATGAGTGTTATATTTGGGCCTTATACAAATTTTGATCTTAGAAAGTTGATTTCTTTTTGGAAAAGGTCTTTATTGAAAAATGAGGAGATTTATTATCGATAAAATTGATTTCTACTTATATTTCTATTGTGGGATATGCTTAAATGAATATCTATTTATCTATATGATTGCTGATCCAAACTTGAAAATTTTTGAGAGTTTAAATTTAGTTTGACTATTTGATTTTAGAATATGAGTTAACTTTGATTTTAATTTTTTACTTACTCGAGAACGAGCAAGGTTTAAGAGTGGGGATGTTGTTGACGCGACATTTAAACGAATATTTTGCATCATTTTATGTAGTTTTTCACTGATTTCATGCGTCAACTATATCTTTTACTAACAATTATCACCGATTATTGTAGATTTTGCAATATTGTCTTGGAAATATGCTATATGTGATTTTGACAGGTTTTTGACCAATTTTTCGCAAAATTCACCACAACCTACTTCGAGTAAGAAAAGACATCTGAGATATTATTTCATGAAGACGATGATTAAGGAAGGCTTGGTTGACTTATGTCCCTCCTCTGAGTCAATCAAGGCTTTCTAACCAGAAACTTCTAGAAGACATCAAGTGCTACAAGTTCATAGAAGAATATATGGTAAAAGTATTTCAAATAAGTCCAAAACTAGAATGATTCGACAAATCTCAGAGAATATAGAAGATTCTAGAACCCCAAGAGTCTGAGATTCTCCGCAATTATATTTCTTAAGCACCAAGCAGCGTCCCCGCGAAATATGGAAACAACTGGGCGAGGGAGGAGTCCTGGTCGGCCGACCAGAGCCCTCCAAGTCGGCTGACCAGGGGACTTGTTAACTCGGTTGGAGTTTCCTTTTCTACCACATCATCTCCGGACTATATAAAGCCAGCTTAGGCCCCAAGGTCGGGCATCCAATTCATTATCAAGGCGTGAAGACGGTGACAAGAGGGACCCCAACTAGAGGAGAGTAGAGGGTCGAGTTTCTAGTCTAGGATTAGAGTTCTTCTAGTTCCTGGAGGTGATTAGAGGCCTTGCACGGTGCTCTAATTACCTAGCTCCAGAGGTCTAATTGTATCATCAAGGGAAGATATGATCATGGCTGTATTCTTGATACAATTTACTAATGAAGCATTGTTCTTGTCTAATTATCATATCCTTGCTCTAATCATGCTTGTTCTAGCTCTAATTAACTTTAGGTCTAGATGCTTGCTAATTAGATCATGTCATTAAGGGTGTTATTCATCTAGCGTTCTTGATCTCTAATCTAGTTTACTAATTACATGGTTGTGTTTCTAGTTCTTGTAATCATGGTGATTAGAGATTCTAGTTGCTCTAATTATGTTATTAGACTATGTGAAGTAATTAGAAGCACGTTCTCTATTTATGTATGCCTGTTGAGAGTTTCTCGTCGATTACCTGGTTACTAGTGACAGTAGAGCCTGAGGAAAGGTTAAACTTGATCTAGGGGATTAGATTGGTTGATCTTGATTTAATTATGCTATGATGAATATGCTTGAAAATGCTTATTTACCTTGAGCTACTAGTTATCTCGCTGCTCTAATCTTGTTGTGGCACCCATATCGCGTATGTCTTGGATCCAATTAGAGCTTGATTAGAATCTAGTCAATACCCTTTGATTAGTCCTCTAATGTTGTTCTAATTGCTTATTATATATATATAACTTATCTAATTTAGGTTAAGGATTGGTTTAAAATAAGGACTGGTTTAGAGATAGATTACCCTTTTTTTTACCTTTAGTTTTCCTTTAAACTCTTGTTAATTAGCTCTCAATTAGTTGGTTTCCCAGATTGACAAAACCCATGATACTCATCCTGGGGAAAAGCTACATACGATACTGTCGCTTGCAGTATAAGGTTTGCCGTGATTAAGTGACGTCAACACATTTGTTCGACTTAGGATGAAGCTTATCAGACGTCAAATGTTTGACATAAGCCTTGCAACCCCAAATTTTAAGGAAAGACAACTTGGAACTCTACCCGGTCCATATCTCATATGGTGTCTTCTCCACGGACTTAGACAGAACTCTATTTAGTGTAAACACAGTAGTTTCTAGAGCATAACCCCCAAAGACAATGGAAGATCAATCTAACTCATCATTGACCTCACCATGTCCAACAAGGTTCGGATCCTCCTCTTAGACACACCATTCAACTATGGCATTTAGGGTGGAGCCAGATGTGGAACAATTCCACAACTCTTTAGATGGTCATTGAACTCTTAGCTAAGATATTCTCCACCACGATCCGATCGTAGAAATTTTATTGTCTTGCCTGAGTGGTTCTGTACTTCATTCTAATACTATTTAAACCTTTCAAATGACTAAGACTTATGTCGCATCAGGTAGATATAGCCATACCTACTTAAAGTCATCAATAAATGTAATGAAATAATAAAATACAGAGCTCATTGGACCGCATACATCAATATGTACAAAGGCCAACAACTCAGACGCCCTCTCACCTCGATCAGTGAATGGTGCCTTTGTCATCTTGCCAAGTAAACAAGATTCACATGTCTCAAACAATTCATAATGAAATGAGTCAAGTAGTCCATCTCTATGCTGCTACTCTACAATTTCTTGTTAATATGGCCCAAGCCACAATGCTAGATAAAAGCAAGATTCAAATCACTCGGCTAGAGTCATTTATCGTTAATGATAAGAATCGGTTCATTCTCAAAATCAAGAACATACAATCCATTCACCAATGGACAATGTGCATAGAGCATGTTATTCAAATAAATAGAAAACACTTGGTCTTTAGTATTATCTCATAACCACCATCCTATCCTCAACCTTACCTTTGCCCTTGTCCTTCCTCTGCTTACTATCCCTTTGGACCATCATCACATTGAGGTTTTCTTGATGCTATCCTCGGCAGTTTTAAGCATGCCATTCAACTCGGTTAGAGTCTTATTCAACTTGTTCATATGATAATTCATAATGAACGGACTCGAAACTAGGAGGCAGAGATTGGAAGATCACATCCGTCACAAGCTCTGGCTCAATCTCAAAACTGAGTCTTTCAAGTGCCTTAATGTGACCAATCATCTTGATCACATGAGGGCTAACTTGACTCCCTTCAACTAGCTTGATACCAAACAAGGCCTTTGAGGTATTATACCTCTCGACACTTGTCTGGTTCTCAAACATGCCACAGAACCCTTTAATCTTATTGTAGGCATCCGAGTCCTCATATTGCTTCTGAAGCTCATGGGACATGGTGGCAAGCATGAGACATCCAACATCGATCGAGTCATTGTAGTGCTTCTCATAAGCCCTACGCTCACCTGTAGTAGCACTAGCCTCTAGGTCCTCAGGATAGGGCTGCTCGAGAACATCTTCCTTTTTCTCTTGCTTGAGAACAATTCTCAAGTTTCGGTACCAATTAGTAAAGTTTGTTCCAGACAACTTCTCTTTATCAAGAATAGATCGCAAATTAAAGCTAGAACACGGAGCGGGATTAGGGGCCATGATCAACTACAAGACGAAGAAATATGCAAAGAATCAGCACAATGTTTTATATAGATCTTTTATCAAAACAATTTTAATAAAAGATACTCACACTATATGTTTGCAATCATTTTCCCTTCAACGACACATAGTGGACAAGATCCGTGTTCACCTAATCCTCTAGTGAGCTTTGGCATCATTGCCAGAAACTTAGCAAAATAGGTAGACAACCCTTGACAATCACATCCTATGTGACATCCAATGTCAAGGCATCCAACACCATCCCCAAGGCCCAAATCCAATTTGATAGCCTCATCAAGTAAACCAATCCCGTACGCATGGATGTCCGACATCCACCCTATTTTTTAGTTGAAGGCACCCTGCTTTGGCAGACCCAGCAAACAATGATCGAAATCCTTATAGGTGTAGTGATTGGAAGGGCATCAAGAACTCTTGATTTTTCGAAGGGGATTTATTCTAACACATCCAATGCAAGAAATATTAGGTAGTGATAACAACTAAGGGCCATAGATCAAATCTATGAAAACTCATCTGGTTGATCAAATCAAGCCGAGTCTGAGTTACATCCATGCCAGTCGCATCGGCTCATCTAATGAACCAATGCACGGAGTTGTAACAGATCCAATCTGTTACCATCAATCCATCCAATGAATCAATGCTTAGAGCCTATAACAGATCCTCTGTTCTCATGGAGCCGCAATAGATCCAATCTATTACATCAACTTAGATCATAAAGCTACATGTGGCGGAACCGCCGATTTAATCCGGGCTAAGCGTACCTGCCATCTCTGGCTTGCAGTGCGATTAGACCGAACTAAACCCGGTCGTCCGTCGAGAGTCATTCAACTCTCGATATTACCTTTTCCCAGAGGAACCGACATCATACACATCTGACTCACGATGGAGCCACAACAGATACATCATCCCAGGCAGTTGAATAGTAGAAAGTTAAACTTAGTTACAAACCAGTTTTTACATAAAATACAAGTCCAACATAAAGTTATAAGGTAGCAAGTTTGAAAGTTTCTCGCAGCGGAAAGTATAAGTTTAGACCATCATGTTAACACCAAAAGTTTTGCATTGAAGGTACAACATCGAGCCCACCGATGTTGCCCTCGTACCACTTAGTCATCTCATCCTAGGTGAGAGCATGCCCCGCCTCCGACACAGGTGCACACCATGAATTCCATACCTGCGCTCAAAATGTGGGGGCAAACCCTGAGTACTAATTACTCAGTAGGTCTTAATGGATTTGGCTTACGACTGACGCGAAGCAGCTTACTAGCAAGTGGATCCTTAGCTTTTAGTTTTTAACAGTAACTTAATTAACATAAACAACAAGTTTCACTGTCTGTATGATTGCCAACATAAAAGTAAATTCCGTAAAGTAACAACTCAATTCACACATGTAGTATTCCAAAAACCATGAGTATTACAATACCGAGAGTTTAAGTAGTTACTACGTTGCCCGTGTGCATTATCAGCATTCCCACACCTGGTGGGCATCAGCGATTCGAATCGATTTTAATTCCCGGGAATAACTATCATGCCAGGGGTATATGCTTACTAGCCATCGCGTTCCCACATATAGGCCCCCATCTCCACCTGTCTTGTCCCAAGATTCAAAGCGCCCTCACCTAACCCCTGGGTTGTGCCCTCTCAGGAGCGATACCACAGTTCTCTGGGTCAGCCCTCCCTCGAGTACAAGCGCCCCCGGGCCCATCGGCCTCCAGCAAGTGGATGAGCGGAGCCTCGAAAACTTCGGACAAACCCAGGTAAGACTTCACCGGTCCCATTTCCCGGTTAAGCATTCTAGCAATGCTATGCCGACCAATAGGCGAACAGCGAACGGGCCTTAAACGACTCGGGCGGAGTCCGGGTGCGACAGCATGAATAGTAAATACTGAAATAAAATCTCCGCCCGGTCTCCATTTACTTCCTGAGCAACAATTATAAGAGATATAACTTTAAGCTTTGGTGGTTTTGAAAATACCTACGTGACGAGTCCACACACTCGTGTCTGCTCGTACCTAGCAATTTCTAGGCATACTCGTCCTACGAACTCTATTAATAGGTGCTAGGGCCAGGGCGGCCAGGAAGTCTAATGCAATTGGTTCCAAGCAACTCCTACTGCATATGCGTAATCATCAAGAATAAATTATTTGCTGGGTAGAGTATGGTCCTGCCTACCTTCTTCACTAGGGTCAGTAGCTTCCTCCGGAGCGTAATCGGGTTCCTGCTGCTGGCCCTCTGGTTCCTGGTGCAACTCCTCCTCTGGTTCCTCTGTGTCGGGCTGATTCGGCGGTGGTTCTCCGTTCGCGGACTCTATATGCATGACATGATGCAATTGGAGCATGTATTAGTGCAATGCAAGAAAGCAAAGATTATGGAATAATATTATGTACTTTCGTGATAAAGCTTGTCTAACTTTTAAGAAATCGTACAAGCCATCACCTAAGATAGCTTATCTTGTCACATAAAAAAACGTGGGGGTGTGACTGAATCGTAACGATTTATGCGGAAAGATCGGTGTCTACTATCATCTAGAGCTCTTTTTCATGGTTCACTATATGCTTAACTACTAGGTAAGGATAATATAGTAAGCATTCAAGCTACCAACTCTTATACTAAGCCGAAGTCATACTAGCAAGGTTGCTGCCCTAACTTCAGAAATTTTGACCTCCATTTAAACTATATTTTCTATTTATTAATTTTAAATATGCATGAACTTATCAATATCAAAACATTAACTAATTTTTGACATGCATGGCATTCCATATCAGTAGTGAACTCTTTATGCTATAAGGAGCACAAATAAACTACGTACAACTATTTAGAGCCCAATTTCTATATAAACAACATTTCCTCATTTATTTCTATGCTAAAAAATCACATGTAGGGGCAAAATGGTAATTAGCAGTGCACATTTGAGCTACCAAAATTTATACAGAGCCTACACAGGATAATAAGGCCTCTGCCCAAATTTCACAATTTTTGGAGTTCATTTTACCCATATTTCCTATTTCTCAAGGTTTTTCATGCTTGAACAAAAGCAGGGGCAAAACTGTCTTTTCCTACTCAACTATCATATTCCCTAGACAGATCTATTCAAAAGGATTCCAATGCAACTGATTTGGTATTTTTCTGATTTTTATTGAATTTTCTAGGATTTTTCAAAGGTTTCTGTCGAAATAATCAATTTAAAATGAAATTCAACAGAACCAGGGGCTAGATTGTGATTATTTCAAAACCCCAGGGGCTTGTACGCAAGATTTACAAGACTCAGCGTACAGCGCTCTGTACAGAAACATAAAACTGTTAAACTAGGAGGGCGATAACGCAAAAACTCCATCTCCCTCCTCCCGTCGTCTTCTTCCTCGCGACAGGAGGAGGAGCTCCGGTGGCGCGCGCCAATCTCGGCCCTGCGGGGCTCGGGAGCTCGCCGCGAGGTGTCGGGGAGAGAGAGAGGGAATCGGGAAACCTTATCCACTACCTCAGACGGCGGGGGAGATCGCGGAGAGGGACGGCGACGAGCGCCTCTGGCCGGCGAGGTCCGGCGGTGCAATACGCCGGAGTGGGAGGGTCTCGGGCGCCGCGGTCTAGGCGGAAAGGTGGAGTCGAGGGCGGCGAAGTTCGGCGCGGTGATGGTTGAGCTCGGGAGCGGCCGGAAGTGGCTGGGGGCGAGCTCGCGGTGCTTCGGCAATGGCGGACGCGCGGGGAGGAAAGGGGAAAAAGCCGGAGAGCGCGAGCGCGTGGAGGAGAGCTCGAGAAATAGGCTCGGCCTCGCCCTCGCCCCGGTGGCGCGCCGTGCGCGCTGTCCGCGCGCGGCAGGGGCGTGTGGCCGCGGCGGCCTGGAAGGCCGGCGCGTGGCCACGGCCGCTCGGCGCGCAGCGCCGCGTGGGCGCGCGCGGGCGGGGAGAGAAGAGGGAGGCGCGTGGGTGAACCCGGTCTATGGACCACTGTGGCTGACAGGTGGGGCCAACCCCGGGAATAGAGAGTACGGTGTATGGACTCGGTGTATCGAGCGAGGGAGCGGGGAAGACCCGTCCGTGCACTGGCGCGGGCGGCCTGACAGGTGGGTCCCACTGGTCATAGAGACGAGAAATAAAAGAAAAACGAAAAAGATAAAAAACCCCTTTGACCAGCTGACCTGGTTTCTGAATTTCGCAAATTTGACCAATTTAGGAGTCGAATTTGAAAAAGACCCAATTGAATGAAATGTTGTACATTTTGAAATCTACAACTTTGTAAAAAGGACCTATACCAGATTCCAAATATAAAATGATTTAAATTTGAAATTAACTTGCTGACTCCTGTTTGACCATTTGAAACCCCCAACTTGGAAATTATAAAAGTCCATTTTAGGTGCATTTTCATGAAAGGTGAAATATACCAAAGTTGCATAGATTCTCTTGAACAACAACTTTGGTATTCATGACATGGCAAGATTTTGAATTTTGTTTCACAAAATTTTGAATTTACCAAACAGGGCTGAATTTGGCAGAAGTCACATTTTCATATAAAATGACCCAAAACTAGATTTCAACATTCTTGCATGCCAAAACACAAAATACCAAAGTCATTCCTTATGGAATTGCCTACAAGTTTGGTATGTAAGGTTTTATGAAAAACACAATTGTCTTAAAGTTATATCCGCAATACAAACACAGTTTTTCTGAAAACTAAGTTTAGTTGCTCAATTGACCTAGTTTATGCATGCTTTTCAAGATAAAATGCCTTTGAAAAGATGTCATTATACTAATGTTTTTAGTGTAATGCATTTGAGATGCCTAGGGCATCACACTACATATGATCGGCTCTGATACCAGTGTAGGGTTACGAGGTAGGCTACCAAAGCATGAAAATATTTTTCATCTACTGCATAAAACACATGAACACATACAAGCAAGAAATCATAGATCATTACCACTAGACATGCAGTGCAGTGGAAGATGAGTTGACGCAGCCGAGTGCCGAGTCACACACACTGAGTGGTTTTAGAGTGAATAGTCGATGCCGAGTCTACTAGTCAATCTCGATCAAGAACCACTCGAACGGCTATGCAACCAGTCAGTTAATGAGCGTAGTAGTCGTGACAACGCCTCTATGCTATCCACACGTACAGGAAGGTGATGCCGAGTTCTAGCATGCTAGCACCACGGATTTGGTGGAGGATCTTAAGATATTAGACTAGGGCATAGCTAGGGTTTCGCAGAAACCTTTTCTGCGATGGCTATCACACGTGTGCGTTAGGTTATCATGAGCTGTGCACCCTCATGCATATATATATAGTCCCCACTAATAGGCTTTTACCCCGTAAAGGCCCATCAGGATACTAATTGCTTGCAGATCAAGTATCTAAGTCCTGATTGAGATCCAATTAGCGTAGACCATCTGTGAGCTTCCAACTAGCACAGACCATCTGCGAGATTCTGAGCCAGACCCGATCTGTTGGGTCCGATCAGCCCTGACATCGGCTTATGCAGAGCTGATTTGACTCAGAGTCAAACCTAGAAATTGCCACACGAGCACATATACATCACTTATTTGATGAGAACATGTCCAACATGCTTATGACAAGGGCCCAAGAGAAGATGGAGTTTGAAGCCAAATCCATGATGAAGTCCAATATATTTGCGAAGTCCAGTTCGGTCTGTTGAAGCAGGCCTCACGAAAATGGATGCCCAGGCCACATACGGACTTCATTTTGGACATTCTACATATCGACAGAAAGCTAAGGAGATAAGCTTTTCAACTCATCTAAAAGCTAAGGAGATAAGCTTCGAACTCGTCTGGTCTCATATCCAAATAAGCTCAGAGTCGATGGAAATCTTCAAAACAACATAACAACCAGAATCTAACACAGTGTTGTGACACCGGTTATGGGCCCGAAGGCCTTCTATGCCCTAGGGTTGCTCAGCCACCCCCTTGGCTGTCCCTAGCCTCCCTTTTGTATATATTTAGTATCCATCATTATGTTAGAATTTGGGTTTCTCTTAGATTAATCTGTCATCGAATAGTTTCGCCGTCACCCATTTGTGAAACCCCAACTTGAGCAAATTCAATAGAGTTTTGTGTTTCCTCATTCTTGCTTGTGTTCTCTCAGTTGCATTTGCAGAGATGACAGCCTACTTGGCGAGGTCGATTGCGCGCATCATGCGGTCGATAACCATCGGAACAATAGTATACTGATTGCAAGGATTCGATCTTTCTCTCAGACCCTTCTTCACCAACATCAAGATCTCACCCCCTAAACCGACTTATCCATACCTCTCAGAAGATCGGGATTCCTAGTCTTTATCAATTAGTAATCAGAGCTTTAGGTAACCCATGAGATATATTATCATGTATCCCTTAGTTTAAGTGACTTATATTCCTAAAGTCCAAAAAAGTCATATACGAAATTAGGATTTATATTTCATCTAGCCTTTGCACTTTCATTTTCAGAATTTGTATTGTTGAGTTTGTGTCTATATGCATATTTTTGTTGCTGGTTTAAATCGTGTTTTTATATTGGTTTGAGTTTGGCAACATTACACCGGGTCTTTTCCATCTCGTCCTCACGTCTGGTTCGGAATTCTCTCTTTTCAGTTTGGTATTTTGATTATATCTCCTTCATATGAACTTGTATAGTAGTGTTCTAGTACTTTCTAGAACACTTGTGAAATTATCTAGGACTTTGCCGATTGTGAGATTTTCAGAAAACATCATTATCAAGCGTAATATCTGTTGGGAGTAAACCTGTTTATGACCCAAAATTTTCTGAGTAGTCTGTATTTCGGAGTCAATGTCTTCCTCATACTTTCTCCAAAAAAGGTGGTCCATATACCGTAAAGAAAGAGAAAAATAGATCTACAACTTTGGTATTCTAAGTTTTTGCATTTGAGGTCGTTATGAGTGTCTAATCGACTCTGCAACTCTTAGTAGAAAATCTGTCATTAGACATATGAGAATTTTATCATTGTTTATTGTTTTGAGTTGTGTCTTGTTTTGCGGCATTTGTGAGAAAAAAGAGATAAAAAAGGCAAGTGCATATAAAAGAGTCGCACAATGAAGAGATGAAAAGAAGAAAAACAAATCAGAACTGCTTGCATTCTTTATGTGTTTTGTGCTTTGGTATATCTTTTGCTAGCTTAAACTAGTTCTAGGACGCATTTAGGTCAGCAACTTTGACAAGTAATTTGAATGTTTATTCAACCTTGCTATGTGATTTCAAATTTTGCTATTCGTTGCTACATATTGTGCCTTTCCAAAGATCCACATATATGCTCTTGAGCAGCACAGGTTGGTCCTGCAATCATCTCACGCCCTAGGTCTGTTATCGCCTATTGCATGTCATCACCCCTTTCAGATCGCCATTGTCCACCTGTTGTGTCGATAAGAATACTTGCAAGTGCTTGGTAAGACGACACTTGAGAGTGTGTGACTTTATGCCTTGACCACATCCTACTAGATAATAGTGAAATATACATTTATGTGTTTTCTTCTTTTCTTCTAACAATGACACAGTCACACACGAGAGCACTGTGATGCCCACGGCATCTCAAAAGCCTTGACACATGATTAGGTTAATGATAATCATGGATTTGGACTTAATCAAGCTTTGAGAAGAACAACAACTAGGCCAGTAAACCACTAAGTCAAAACTTTTCAAGTTGAATATGCAAAACTTTGTGTTGCTTGGTTGAGTAGCTAGACATTTATACATTTTCGTGCAAGACATCAAATACAAAAGTTTTAGTTCAAGATGTTGTCTTCAAAATATGTTATATTGACCATTTTAAAAATCAGGTGTTAAGGGGCTCAAAAGTTCAAACCAAACCAAGTCAGACTACACTTAGGATCTGTGCTGAGTCTAGGGTTACACTTTTTCCAAATTTCATTCTGAAATTACTTTTAATTTCACTATACAACTTCAAAATCATCCCTTCTATGAAATGCAATTAAACTTATCACCTTTCAAATGCATCTAACTTTAAAATGATTGGACTTTATTTGATCCTTCAAAAGTTAGAAACAAGAAATACTCTACATGGAGTAAACCTGCATTTTGACCAAACCTCTGAACCTATCTGTGTTTGTATTTCTAAATCTATTATGATTTAAGCTAAACTTTCTATACCAACCCTGTGGACAATTTTATGAGGAATAACATTGGTAATTTGAGTTGTGACATGCATAAGGATTTGATGGGTGTTTTAGGTCTTTTTCTGACAGAACATGAATCTGCCCCCAAACTTGAGCTGCCTAGCAAATTCAAATGTCTGTGAAACAAAATCATTTTCATGCCAAACTTTGTATATGAAAGTTGTAGGAAATGAAATTTTGAACAACATTGGTATATAAAAGTTTTCATGAAAATGTACCCAAATATGACTTTTCGAATTTTGAAGCTGCTTCACTCAGCTTGGTCAAACCAGGGATAGCAAGTTAAATTCAAATTTCCTCCTCAAACTTAAATAGAAGATGATATCAAAGTTTATAACAAAGTTGCTAGAGTGACAAATTTATAACGTTTCTTGTATTCCATGTTTTTCCTAAATCGGCCTCTAAGTGGTTCAAAATGATGTATTTCAAACGGGTATCCGGCTGGTCAAACTCCATTTTTCCTATTTTCTGGATTTTCCTTTTTCCTTTGACTCTATGACATGCAGGCCCGACTCATCAGAGCCTTGGATTCCAACCCGATGGGGTGGACAGCGCAACCGCCGTGGGCCCCACCGTCTCGATTGTCCACAAACCCGGTCCAGTGCACCGTTCATCGTTCCCCTCGCCCGATCCCACCTGTCGACGCCCCGAGGCCCATGGACCGCTGTCCACGCACCCCGGCCCCTCCTTCTTCCCCGCTCCAGCACACCCACGAGGTAGGCAGGGGCTGCCTGCTCCCTGCCGTGGCCGCCGGCCTGGCCATAAGGCCGAGCCGGTCGAGCCTGCGCCCCGCGCCCTATCCTCCGGAGCTCACTCGCCTCCACTCTCCCCGCACACGCGCCCCGCTGCCCATCCCTAGCTCCCTTTCTGCCTCTCCTTGCCCGAGTGCCCAGGACCCCGTCGCCCGCCATTGGAGCTCGCCCGGAGCTCGCGCGCCGGCCACCTCCGGGCCGTCCCCGCATCTTCCCTCCGCCTTCATTGGGTTCGCTGCACAACCGCACAGCTCGCGCGCCTAACTGGAGCCCCCTACCCCGCCGACCGTGCCGGATCGAGGAGCGCGCTGCCGGACCTCGTCGCTGGGCTCACCGCGGGTTCGTCTCGCATTCCTCGGCCACTGCAGCCTCCTCTCGCGACGCCGTCTTGGGGGAAAGAAGCCCCGTCGCCGGGAACATCATCCCGGGGCGACTCGGCTCCAAAGCCGAGCTTCTACGCCGCCGGCGCAAGCCCCATCCCCTCCCCTACGCGTTCGGCCGAAGGAAGAAGAAGAGCAGGGAAAAGAAGGTTGCTTTTCAGAGACACCCCTGCGCTTTTGTTTATTTTCATTCAAGTACTATGTGCTATTCACAGTGTCATCGAAACCTTATGCGCTAGCCCCTGATGTAATAAATATTCACGTGTAGGTCCCTGACTGTTATGGTTTTCGATTTATTAAATTTCTATAAACAGAGAACTTTGAAAATTCATAGTAAATCAAATAAAAATAAAAAAAATACAAACTCTGTTGCAATGTGTTTCATTTTATCAGATCTACAGAATGCATAAGATGTGGATGTGTGAAATGACCATCTTACCCCTGATTTTGTGCATGCATGTTAAAAATGGATAAATGATAAAAGTAGAGTAAACAACCCAAAAAAATTATGAAACTTGGACAAAGTACTATTTATATCAAGTTTTGCCACATATATTTTTGGTAGCCCTAGTTATTACTAGAAAATGATAGATCTACCCCTAGGGTCCACTTTTAGATAATTATTGAATGATAAAATGCATGCTTTATGAATTGTGCTCCAAATAACTCCCTAGTAGATATATTGAACTCATTTAGTCTAGTATAGACCAAAAATAAAGTTTCATGTGCATTAGTTGATGTTTGCTGAATGCTTTGAAAATAATTAAGGCTATGCAATTGAACATAATAAAATAGAAAAGTAGGGTTTAATTGGCTCCAAAAATCCCACTAAGCTTCTTACAACCATATTAGTGTGTATGCATGCTTATGTGACTCTAACATAAATTTGTGGCTTGTGTTACATGAGAAGTCTAATATTTGCAAATTAGATAAGTCTCAGAAGTAAAGAAAATAAAAAGGGGAAGGTTATTGTGCTTAGTTAGGATCGTGATTTGTCCCATATACTATACTCGACGTAGTGGAAATGTTATAACACAACGAAACATACACTTCTGCTTGAATCTAGTTGGGTGGTCATACGATTCAGTGCCTAACATAAGTTTACCCTAGGCACAAAAGTGATTCCTTTTTAAGTAGTTTATCAATCACCTTTCTGCCTATCCATAAAATGATTGGCCAAAAGTGTGCTTGATATTCATGCATCCCATTCGCTGCATCATGCATGGCATTCATGTAGTGACGCTTAATGCAGATATGTGATCAGGAAGCAAGTGCGTGGAACTACTTCAAGCAACGGCGTCCAAAAGAGGCCCTTGAAGGGGTATTTGAAAGGAGGAGTTGTCCAAGTGATCAAGGGGTTGCCTGGGGCAAAGCCTCACAACCCGGCAAACTAACCTAGTTTAGTTTGTTGGTTTTGTGAAACATAAGCAAAGGTAGGCAGGACCATGAATTTCCCAGCTAATATTATCTTGATTGATGATTACACATCCGCATTAGGAGTTGATTGAAAACCCTTGCATTAGACTCCCTGGCCGCCCTGGCCCTAGTACCTATACCTAGAGTTCGTAGGAGGAGTTGCCTAGAATTGCTAGGTGCGAGTAGACATAAGTGAAAGGAGTCACTCGTCGCGTAGGTGGTTTCAAAAATCACAGGAACTTTTACTATTGAGAAATTAATGTTATGCTCGTGATTTAAATAGAGACCGGGCAGAGAATAATTTTATTTTGGGGTGTGTATTGTTGTACTCTTTGGCTCCACCTAAGTCGTTTAAGGCCCGTCCGCTGTTCGCCTGCTGTTCGGCATAACATTGCTAGAGTGCTTATCCGGGATATGGGACCAGAAAAGTTTTTCCTGGGCTCATCCGAAGCATAGAGACACGTTCCTACCCGCTGGGTGAGAGGAAGGTGGCCTGGGGGAGTTTGGTACTCATGGTGGGGAGACCGAGATGTCGGCAGGCTCGTCATGGGGGCACAACCCGGGGGCTAGGCGAGAGTGAATCGAACTTAGGACGAGACAGGTTAAGATTGGGGCTATATGTGGGAACGTGATGGCTAGTAAGCATATACCCCTAGCATGATAGTTATTCCCGGGAATTAAAATCGATTCGAATCGCTGATGCCCACCAAATATGGGAATACTGATAACGCACACGGACAATGTAGTAACTACTTAAACACTCTGTATTTCATATTCATGATTTGGAATATCACATGTTTGTATTGAACTGTTACCTTACTGCAAATTTACTATTATGATGATGGTTATACAAATGATGAAAACTTGTTTACTTATGTTGATCATGGCACTGTTTAAAACCAATGGCTAAGGATCCACTTACTAGTAAGCGGCTTCGCGTCAGCCGTAAGCCAAATCCATTAAGTCCTACTGAGTAATTAGTACTCAGGGTTTGCCCCCATATTTTGAGCGCAGGTATGGAGTTCATGGTTTGCACCTGTGTTGGAGGTGGTGCATGCCCCCATCTAGGATGACCCTGCATGAGTGGCACAAGGGCAACATCGGTGAGCTCGATGTTGTTTCTTCTGATGCGAATCTTTTGTTATGATATGGTGACCTCTGAACTTTATCATTCCGTTGCGAGGAACCTTTGAACTTGCTACTTTAGAATTCTATGTTGGATTTGTACTATATTTAAAACCGGTTTGTAACTAAGTCTATTATTATGCTATTTCAACTGCCTGTGATGATGTATCTGTTGTGGCTCCATCGTGGGTCGGATGTGTATGATGTCGGTTCTTCTGGAAAATGGTATTATCGGGGGTCAAATGACTCTCGACGGACAACCGGGTTTAGTTTGGTCTAAGTGCACTGCGAGCCAGAGGTGGCAGGTGTGCTTAGCCCAGATTAAATCGGCGGTTCCGCCACAAGGACCATGGAGATGCTTGATGGCCACACCATTGCTGCTTCCTATCCTCTCGTAGGTGATTTTATTCTTAAATCACCACCTACATATGATGGTTTTAATGCTAAGGAGTATATTAAGTGGGAAACTAAGCTGGATAATATTTTTGCGCAATATCTTATGTGTGAAAGGCGGAAGATAAAAAATACAGCTATTGTGTTAAAGAATCATGCTAATGAAAAACTTTGCACATAGTCTAATATGAAAATTTTGGTGAGAAAATAATTTGATTTCTTGATGTTATATTGTCCCTTCTTGTACGGATAACCTTCTGCAAGATAATGTGAGTTTTCTGTCTCATCACATTTTAAGTTCTCAAATGGTAAAAGTAGAGAATAATCAGTCCAATAAATTGTTCTGACTTGCATTTATTATGAAGAAAAGCCATTATCGGATCATTATTGATGATAAAACTTGCTGCAACCTTGTTAGTTCCGAATTGGTTGAGAAACATTGTTTGACTACGGAGCCACGTTCAAGTCCATACTACATCTAATGACCCAACTCTTGTGGTAAGTTTTAGGTAAATAAAGTTAGCCAGATTCAATTGTCAATTGGTACATACTATGATAGTGTTTATTTTGATATTGTGCCTATGAAAACAATTGTTTTGTTATTTGGTAAACTCTGGATACATGAAAACGATGCTTTATACGATGGTGGTGCTAATATATATTCGTTCAAACATAAATGTAGAAAGATCAAGTTGTTTGGAACGAATCCTACTAAAATTTTAGAAATTGAACTTGCGAGGAAACAAACTAAAAATACGGATGCTATTAAAAATGATTTGAGTAATTCTAATGGTGACATATTTTCAGATAAATCTGAGTTACCTTTATTAGAACCTGATTGTACTAGTAATTCTTGTGATCAGAAAGAGTTGTGTGATGTTGTTTCTATTATTTCTATACTATAACTTGTTGATAAGTTTGATATTGTTGATCCGGAACCGGTCACCGCTGAAAATGGACCTTTTCAGTCTATTACTAGTGCATCAAATGAGCTAAAATTGTTATATTCTTTAGACACTTTGGGTTATATGGATTTTGACGTTCTTTGTAATCTAGATAGTTTGAAGGAAAAGATTTCTTTCGGTTATTTGCCATGGATGTCCAGAAACACATATCATTTTATTGGCAATATAATTGTAAAGGAGATAGATTATATGGTACACCGGGTTTATATTTCTTCACATCCAAAATATTCTTTTGATGTGCCACAATCTAATAATTTAGAAGGCGGTTTTAAGACTAACACTATCAAAACGAGTTGTTCTTTGTCCTCTTTGTTTTTATCCTCACAACAGGTTCAATTTCAAGAAGAGAGGCAAAGTTGCATAATGTAAAGAATGGTAACTACTTTCGCGAGCATCAATGACTTTGAGTTGAGGATGACTCAAAACCAAGAAAAAGAGAATGATGAGAACATGTCCAACATGCTTATGACAAAGGCTCAAGAGAAGATGGAGTTTGAAGCCCAATCCGTGATGAAATCCAATTTAGTCGCGAAGCCGGTTCGGGCTGCTGGAGCACGCCCTCACGAAAACAGACGCACAAGATACATACGGACTTCGTTTTGGGCATTCTAGGTATCAACGGAAAGCTAAGGAGATAACCTTTTCAACCCATCTAATCGCACATCCAAACAAGCTCGGAGTCTATGGGAATCATCGAAACAACATGATGACCAGAATTGCTAGGGTGCTGCGACACCGATTTTTGAGCTCGAAGGCCTTCTACGCCCTAGGGTTGCTCAGCCACCCCCTTGCCGCCTAGCCTCTCTTTTGTATATATTCAGTAGCCATTATTAGGTTCGGGTTAGGGTTAGGGTTTTGCTTAGATTAATCTGTCATTGAATAATTTCGCCATCATCCGTTTGTGAAATCCCAACTTGAGCAAATTCTTCTCATTCTTGCTTGTGTTTTCTCAGGTTGCACTTGTAGGGACGATAGACTTCTTGGCGAGGTCGATTGCGTGTGTCACGCGGTTGATAATCATTGGAGAGTTGTGTAGAGTCTAGTAGAGGCTGCTTGTTTGTGCTTGTGTGAGTGACACTTTATTCAAGTGACATTGTGTGCATTTTGCTCATTTATACAATAGAGGTTTGCTTGCTTGTTTATGATGTGACAACACATGGATTATCGTGAAGCAATGCCCACATATCCTAATAGGATTAGTATTGGAGCACTTCTTTTCTTTTAGGTGGCTTTTGGGTTGGAAATAAAGGATGTAATAGGAAAATAATGGTCAAAATAAGTTATATTCTTTGTTTCGGACTAGTGGGATAGGAAAATTCGTGTGAGTGTTACGTAGTAGGATAGGAAATAGGACGGAGGTGGGATAAAATTTCCCTATGCCCGTATCTCAAACCCAGTACCATCAAAACGGAAAAGGGCGGAGTTGAATGGAACCGAACTAGTGAGGTAGGATCAAATATATTAATGATCGGAGGGAGCATATTTAACAACTAGGGCCGGGCTTGGGCTAGGGCCAGATTACGACCCATTGTCAGCGCTTGCCACTGCACAAATCTTAAAGCGTGCAGTGTGCAAAGCCCATTTGAGAATGCACAGCCCATCTGGGATTCTTGTTTTCATGGTCTGTTTTGGCGAGGAGTCCTGGTCCAAATCCTCTCCCCCAAATTCCACCCCCATGGCGATCGGCGGCGGCTCCGGCAGCGCCGGCGGCGGGAGCTGGAGCATCCACGGCCGAGCCGACGTCACCTCCCGCTACGAAGTCCTCGGCCGCGCGGGCTCCGGCGCCTATGCAGACGTCTACCGCGGCCGCCGCCGCTCCGACGGCGCTACTGTCGCTCTCAAGGAGGTCCACGACGCCGTCAGCGCCCGCCGTGAGGCTGAGGCCCTCCTGGCCGTGCCTCCTTCCCCCCATGTGGTCGCGCTTCTCGACCACTTCCCCGGTGGCGACCGCGACGACGACGTCCTCGTCCTCGAGTGGCTCCCGCTCGACCTCGCAGCCGTCGTGCGCGACGCCAAGAGGCGTGCTGGCGGTGGCGGGGGAGGTATTCCCACCACGCAGCTAAAGCGATGGATGCTGCAGGTGCTGGAGGGTGTCGCCGCGTGCCACCGCGCTGGCGTCGTGCATCGCGACCTGAAGCCTGAGAACCTGCTCATCTCCGAGGAAGGGGTGCTCAAGGTCGCCGACTTTGGTCAGGTTTGCATCTCTAAACCTTTATATGGCTTTATTAGATTTGAGGTAACTTGTGTGTTGTTGTGATCATTTGTTGTACTCAGTGGTAGAGTAGTATCACTTTTCACTGGTTTGTTGATAATTATTCGTGGAGATAGTTTTAACTTAATTTCTACAAAAAATATTGAATTTGCTGCATTTATGTGAAGTTCATATTTCTTAAACACCAAAGCAATACATGATAAGTTGGAGCTACGAGTTCCTGCAAACACTAGGCTTTACCCACGGATGGCGTGACTGGATTTCTATGCTATTTGGCATGTGAACATCAAGGCTCAAGAGCCTTCCAAAACGGAGAGCTAGGTAACTCCCTTTAGCAGAAACGTGGAGTCCACTAAGGTGACCCACTCTCACCAATGCTCTTCGTCCTTGCAATTGATCCTCCGCAGTGTGTACTGTGTACTAGATTTGGTGACCGAGCATGGTATGATCTCCTTGCTGTTGTTACTCCTGGTGCTGGCATCAGCAAAATTCCAGATGTCACTATACGCTGATGACATGTCACTGCCATTTTCATCAATCAATGCAGAAATGAACTCATGGTGAGCAAAGGCATCCTTAACTCCTTTGGGAAAAATTTCAGGCTTATCAGTTATCACAGAGTTCGAAAAAAATAGCTCAATTCATCCTATCTGATGTTTAGACATTGATCTAGATCAATTACTAGTCATTCAAGGAGTGAGGAAGAGTCTTCTTCTCTGCCGGTATCTTGGTCTGCAACTACAGGTTCAAGCACTAAAAATGATCCATGTATAACATCTAATTGTAAAGATTGGGCAGCGCTTGGTGGCTGGAAAGGCCGTCTGCTCTCGCTGGCCAGCAGACTAGCCCTAAGTCACATCTGTCCTATCCTTGATCCCCATCAATCATTGTATATATATTTCCCCTAGATGTGTGGGCAGGAAAAAGATCGACAAAATACACAGACCATTCGTATGGAAAGACAGAGAGTGCCAACGGGGCCCATTGCATAGTCAATTGGATTGGATCACCCTGGCCCAAGGATCTAGGTGGACTTGTAATTACAAACTTCAAAAAGTTTAACAGAGCTGAGTGTATGCTGGCTAGCTGTGACAAGAATGGTTCTACAACACGAAGCCATGAGTTGACATAAGAGGACCCTTGTGATGCTACAAACTACATCTTTTTACAACATCTCCAAAGAAGTAGCAATCAAAGATGGTCGAAAGGCCAAATTTTGGCACAACAGATGGCTTCAAGGCTAACCTCACTCCATCTTGCACCACACCTTTTTGAACTTGTCAAATAGAAAAATAAGACTGTAGAACAAGAGCTTCGCAACAGCAACAGCAATTGCATCACATCCCTCTGCAGTGAGATTGCCACCGTTGTGCAACTTGAGGAATTTCTCTCTCTCTGGATTCAGATTCAAGGCATCCACCTACCGCTGGGGAGCATGGACTCCATCAAACGACGATGGACGCCAGATGGGCCATATACAGACAAGTCTGCTGTCTGTCTATCGAGCCCAATTCATTGGCTCCTTCAATCATTACAATATGAATTTGATTTAGAAAACAAAGGGGGGGAATTGAAGTTCTTCGTGTGGCTTGCCATCTAAAATAAAACCCTTTGGCAGACAATTTATGTAATGGGCAGTTGGCCAGGCCCATTGGGCTGGCGCTACAGGAACCGCTACACTAATGTCGTGTACTGTAGCAGGGATCCCTCAATGTTAGTTAGAGATGAGGATAGGGTTAGCTAGAGATAACATTAGTTTAGATATATTTCTTAGGACAGGAGTCAAGTAAATCCTCCGTATAAAGAGGGGACCAATCGAGATTAAGGAAGATGATAAAATCAATGTAGCCCCTAGCTCATCATCCCAAGTCCAAATCTAGCCCCAATCTAATCAGCCGCCGCTGCCTGGCTATTCTCCCTGGCGAGTGTTTACCGCCCCCTGCTCCCTGCCCCCCTTATGAGATAGGGTCATGACAATTTAGCCACAAAAGGCTGGCCATGGGCCCCATGGCGCCCCAACACTGTTTACACCTTTGTCTACATTGCCCATTTGGCCAATCTGTTTGGTCTCAAATCTTGGTTTGGGAGCACCTTGCACTACCACCACAAGATAACCCAAGTAATTTTAATTCTTTGCTCAACTGGTGAGAATCTGCAACAAGCACCCATGCAACGGAAACTCGATGCTCCTTCAGTTGGACAGTTATTGACACTTGTGGAATATTTGGAAAGAGAAACTGTCAAATCTTCCAACACAATACCACTCCTTGAAGTTGCCTCATGAATGAAAAGAAGATAAGGTTCAAAGAAGGCGTTCACTTCTTTTGCATTGATCTGTGCTCGAGGGTGCCTTGATGTGCTCTTCTTTGGTGTAGCGAGGTTCTTTTTTTTCTTTTTTGTTTTTTTGTGGGGGCGGGCATTGAGTTGTAGGATTTGGTCCGCTAACTTATACCTTACTCCTTTTCCCCTACCTAAATAGAAAGGCAGAACTCTTGCCAATTTGCTTTATAAACCATCCAAGTAAGTAAGCTACTTTGCAGCCTTCATCTTTTGAAGTTAGCACTTGTCAGATTGCTACAACTGTTTAGTTTCTGTTTAAGACCATCGCTTGAGAAACATACTTGCATTTGAGCAAAAAGATCAGTTGAACAGAAACATAGCTACAACATGTCACCTGGTATGTTCCTTAGACGAATAGTCTTATACTCTAGAAATTGATGGTTTATGAACAGAAATTCTGCTAACTGCTACTTCCTCCCATTAATTTATGACATTATTTTGTTCAATTTTGAACTAAAAAACGTCATATATCCCATTAATATATGATTGAACTAAAAAGAGTCATATATTAATGACCGGAGGGAGCACAAGTTATGCCATTCAAACTGTTTGGTGTTCATTTTCCGTAGGATCTGGTTATTTGCTTCTTTGCATTTTAGGTAGTTGCAAGATAATGCATACTATTAGTAAAATATTGATACAGATGTACTTTATACTTAAGTTACAACCTTGCAGAGGTGCATTTTGTTATTTGCATGTGGTATAATTTTCTATCTGGATACCACTTATAAGTTAAGTAATGAGAAACCATTTTAGCTACAATTTATGTGTTCGGTGGGACTTCATTGTGGAAGGACAAAGCATTATGCACTTGTAGAGCTTGAACTTTTCTGTAAAGTTTTATAAGTTGGCCATCTTTCTAAAATAGCCCTTCCTACTTTTATTTTGGACATTGCAGCATACTAGCTCCTAGATGGAAGTTAAATATTATTATCTATAGAGTTAAGTAATGGAGAAAACATTAAACAATAACCATATGTTGATCAGCTTAAGTATCTAGCAATCTTACTGGAGGTTTCATATGTTGTGTGCATACAATTATAAGGAAGTAATGGAATGATGGTTGATTACATCTATATTGCGTCTGTCATGCTTTCATGTGTGCGGAGAAACAGAAGGCATAATTAGACATCTTGGGTTGTTCAGCTTTTGTCTTAATTTACTACTCTTTCTGTTTTCAAATAATTGACTATTTTATACCAAAATGTTTGTTTGAAAATACTTGATATCTCTTTATTCCCAAAGCATTTTTTGATTTGTCCTTGCTTTGCCAACCCACCTGACATAGCCATGGGTGTAGCTTAATTTTCTTCTATTTTCTTGTTTTTCTGGATATCCAGAGCAAGAAATTCTAGAGCCCAATCCAGGTCACATTGTCTTTTTTGCTACACATGTACTGTAAGTCTGTAGCAACAACAATATAGTCGTGCTCACCAAGGGCAATATGGTCCTAAAAAGAAAATCGAGAACTTTTTTATGCACAAGGATTAAATCAGACAGGCATCAATCTTCATTCAGTTTTTTGGTTTCCATGTTCAAGTGAATAATATTCTTCATGTTTTAATGAGCATGGTCATAATGGAGATTCTAGATTGTGGTGAAGATGTTACTGACCTTCATGTTTAGATTTTTTTTACCACAAATCATGTAACGGATTTTGTTCCACTACTTTAAATTTAAGGAATTATTACTGATTACTGGTTAGTTTGTTGTAATCCAATTTGAAAGCACCTGAAGCATACAAGGTTTATGTTGTGGCCTAGAAGTTTACTTTATGCTTATCGGAATTCATGATACCTTTGTTATTATACCTCGTCTGTATTGATGTCGTGTTTCAATTGGTTGGAGGTTGACAATGTTTGTTTCCCAGGCCAGGATTCTTCAGCAGACAGCACCTAATTTTCAAGATATGCACACACACGAGCAAGGTTCAGGCATGGAACCTTGGGTTTCACAACAACGAGCAGTGCAATATGGGACAGAAGAGGAGCCAACATCTTATGAATCAGATGTTCCTGCTGGGCAGGAACCAGAGGCCCTAACTGCAGCTGACTACCTGCATGAACTGGACCAACTCCGTGCTAAATCCAGCGATGTTGACAAAATGAGCTTGCAGGATGGAGATGCATCCTGTCTTGCCACGTGCAGCACAGGAGACATTGAAGATGATCCATTCCGAGCCTCCTACTTGTACGATGTCGAAGGCATCGGTGAAGATTCTGGTGCCTTAACCTCTTTTGTTGGTACTAGGTGGTTCAGAGCTCCTGAGCTTTTATATGGGTCAACAAACTATGGACTAGAGATTGATCTCTGGTCTCTTGGATGCATTTTGGCAGAGCTTCTGAATTTAGAGCCTATATTCCCAGGGATATCAGATATTGATCAGATTAGTAGAATCATCAATATACTGGGTGATATCACAGAAGACACCTTTCCAGGCTGTTCAAACTTGCCAGATTACAACAAGATTTTCTTTAACAAAGTTGTTAAGCCAACAGGCCTTGAAGCATGTCTGCCCAACAGATCTCCTTCTGAGGTTAGCATCATAAAGCGGCTACTTTGCTATGATCCAGAGAAGAGGGCCAGTGCTGTTGACCTGCTGAATGACCTGTACTTTACGGAAGAGCCCTTGCCGGCACCTATAGAAGGATTACAGGTCCCGGCATCAAAAGATAACGATGATGACAGCTCAATGGAAGAATGGGACAAATATAGGGATGGTGGCTCGGATTCAGATTTCGATGAGTTTGGTAGTATGGATGTCACCAAAACCAACAAGGGTTTCAGCATACGCTTTTCGTGATGAAGAAAGATGCCTGGAGTCCAGCACATCGTTGTATCATGTCATGTGCAAAAGAAGACCATATCATGGTATGTAGCTACACTGGAGTAGAAATTGCAGTCAGCATAGATGAATACTTCAGTCAGGAATAAAATATTGTACCATGTTGTGTTAAGTTTTTGCATTTTTAAGTTTTTTTGCGAACTTTGTGATTCTTTGTAAAAAAAATCGGTTTCTCTGGCAGTAATAAAACTGTGTTAATCAAAGTTCCTGTTCATGCATGTACTTCAGATAATTGTGGCAATTGGAAGGATTGTCAGAAACGAAGGCTTTTGAAAAGTCAACCTTTTGAAAAGCTCTTTATATCTGCTTATCATCAGCAAGTAAAATCTCTCGTATCAAGATGTACCTAAGCAATGGGTTTATATCTAATCCAAGAAATGTGTCTTTGTGATTTCAGAAATACCAGACAGCAATTAGCCTATTTTTAGGAGCCTGACAATAGCGACATGCTAAGGTCGACCTGCTGCGGCAACACGGAGCAACTCCAGGGGCAGCTCTTCCCCGAGTGCTTTGCTACCAGACCCACACATCTCAATCATGGTCTGTTGTTTTTCGAAACATGCGGAGCACGTACGTGTTTCATAATCTATATCCCCTCTCCTGGAAGATTCAATACGACGAAATGTTCGTACGTGGTGTAAAATGGCTCTTTGCATATACGTGAAAGAAAAACAACCCTGGTTAGGATGCATTCTTTCGGCTCATCCACTGTTCTAATGTCTTGAGTGTTTTTGGGTGCTCATGTTTAGGGCCTTTCAAAACGTAGCATAGGAGTCTTCAAGCAATTACAATTCTATAGGGGTTCAAAAAAGCACGAAAGTTTCCAACACATGAATTTAAAGAATGGCACATGCCATAATATTTTCATGAGATTCAACGTCATGTTAGTTTTGCACCAGTACTCTTATGAATTTATTCATCATTTCTTAGGTTGTAAATTCTTCGTTTGAAATGGAAAAAAAAATGAGCCACGCGGGGAACATGCGTCCCCAGGATTTCATCAAGAGGATTAAACCGCAATGAGGCTGGAAAAAACCCTCCGAACCCTATCTTTGTTGGGGAGGGGGATTTTTATTTCAATTCGTTCCAACGAGGGATCGAACTCGCGACCTCGAGGTGTCAAAGAGAGTCTCCATTGGACTACAAGCTCCTTGGCTTTGTTTGAAATGAACATATAGGAAATTCTATAAAAGGATTTGAAATATGTTATAGAATTTGTTCAGTTATCCTTTAATCCAATCAAGGGCTGAACGTATAGGTATAGGAAATTCTCTGAAAGGATTTGAAATATGTTATAGAATTTGTTGAGTTATCCTTTAATTCAACGAAGGGCTTAAGGTAAAAGAGCCATAAAAATAAAGAACATTAGAGAGGCTAAGTGATAGCTGAGCCTTTCGTCACTCCGCTTGGCTCAGTGGTGTTGGGTCTTTGTTGCTTTGGGCGTCTGCATGCTCCCAGCACTCAGCGTTGGGGCTCAAAGCTCGCTAGTGAAGAATCGGAGCTGATTCACGTGGGGTGCGTCAAGGCTTGGCAATGATGGCGCCGCGCTGTCTTCCTCCTTAGTGTGCAGATGCTTGGGTGTAGGCATCGTCGAGTAGCTTTGGCTATGTGTGCCGGTTTCTCTACCATGCGCTCTGTATAGGTTTTAGTCCCGGTTTTTCCTTAAAACAGAGTCAGTTTATTTCTTCTTAATTCTTAATTGAGAGACAGAGGTTTCTGCCATTACGTGAAAAAAAAACTAGGAAGTGCTAAAACTTCCACCAGCTCTGTTCAACCCCGCAGCCGCTAGGCTACTTGCTCGGTCTAGTAAAAAAAGGAGATCTTAATCATAAATACAGGAGGAAATTGAGATGCTGGAGAATTTCACTATTTGTACCTTCTCTCTTAATCATTTCTCTCTCATACCCATTTCCCCCCTAAAGAACACAGCCACACGAAAATATGTTGATAGAATCAAATAGCAAAAATTACAAAAAAGGCCAAATCAACTTGTTTTTTTCCCTGCACCATAAAGAATACTGTTACTTGCGACCTCAAAACTCAAATCTATACTAAACTGTTGGCCCACTAAGATAACATGCCATAAATTAAATATATGTCGACTCCATTCCTTGGCGCTAACACAATATTGCTGGACAGTTGTATATATAGGATCACAAAACATCTGCATTATGTGTAATTCTGGATTATCTGAGACAGGGACGAGTATGTCCCTACGCAGGCACAGCAAACCCCAACAACGATGATGAACGAGCAGGCTGCTACCTGTGTCAAACGGAAAATGACTTGTGTTAGCTCTGATCGAAAATGATCTACTTCGGCAGAACAGTAACACCTTGAGACTAAGGTTGGGGATGCCCGGGTGGGTTTGAAACGGACCCGGTGGATGATATAAATGGATTGGTTTGGTTCTGATTTTGAAGGCGGTCCAATGGATTGGATTGGATTGATTCACTACTAGTAAAAATAAATCAGAGTGATAGCTTTGGCTTGGTTTCCAGCCTATTAGTGGGCTTAATCGTATTCATATGAATATGATCATGCCTTCTCTACCCAACCTTTATGCATCCTTACTTCACTTGTTTTATCACAAAATCAAGCTCCTTAACCTTTCTGTGTACATTCGTGAAAGAATTCAACATTGAATTATAAATATTTGCATATCTTTCATACCTGACGCCAAGCCACTTTTGTCTTGAGGATTGCCAAAAAACATGCGCAAGGCAGAATATAGGTCTACAACAAAGGATACTTATTTTAGCCTCAGCAATTTGTACCAAGCTAGGACATCTGAGCTGATCGAACAAGGAAATCTTACCACAAGCATGGCAAACAAGGAACCAACCAAGGCCATCACAAGTCCTGTCAAAGGTCAGATGTGGAGGTTGAGGATGGTACCATGGCTGGAGATCTTGCTAGGATTAAATACTATGCACTTACCAAAAAAAGGCACAGATAGAGCAATCAGGAGGGTTGACACCACCAGAGATGATCTAAGCATGATTATGTTGGGGTACGTTTGTTGATTTGGTGGCAGCAACTCTTCCAAACTCATAGCCAGTGGGATTATGGTTAATGCATATGTGATTATTCGTTAAGGACAATATGTGAACAACGATATGCTCTCAAAAAAAAAAAAAAGTGAACAGCGATGCAACAGTCTGATAACGTAGTAAAACATGTATGATATCCTAAATAAAGTGAAGAACCAGTGTATTTTAGAATAGCGTGGGCAAAGCCATTTCACAGAGATTCTTCACTAAAAAAATGTGATATATGTTTGCATATCGGAAAACACTTCTGCCACTTCTTTACGAGACTAAACCTCTTTTGAGAAAATAATTGGCACACCAAGGATATTTGGTTATTGGATTTGCCACCTGCATAAACATTGAGAGGTGATTAATTATTATCAGACAGCAGGCCCTTTATTTCTTAAAAAGGGAATTTGGAATGGTTTAGGAAGCAACAATTACCGTTGTCCAAACAGCAACTTTTGAAACCACTGAATTATCAGGTAAGTTGAGTGTGAACTGTGACTCCGTAGCTTCACCAAACATTTTGTATCCCATCACTGCGGCACCAGCATACAAAAGGGTAGATAGCCCAATGCTGACAAGAACAGAAAACAGATCTGAGAGCTGTGCAAAGTAAAAGTAATAATTATTGAATGTGCACTAGTATGGGGTCATCCCAGTTAAAGTACATACCAAGTAAAAAGAATCGAAGGGAACTGGTTGCGATTCTTCAAAGACGAATAGATATTCGGAAAGACCCCATGCCCAGAGTAGCAGTAACCATACAATCCAATTGCAATAGGAAATCCTGGGAGGTTCAGTGCAGTCCCTTTGTTCTCAAAGCCGACATCGCTAGCAAACCCAACCCAGAACAGGCAGATGACCACAAAGATTGATGCAATGACACCCCCAGCTGCAGAATCAAGAACATTTCGAGCATCAATATATTGTGTTTTACACGCATAGGATACAGGATGAGAAACCGGCAAAAGGAGACCTGAAATGTAGCTCAAACAGCTCAGGTCACGGAGCCATGTGGTTGGCATGACTATGATGGTAGTCAATATTGCAAAAAATACATGAGAGTTCAGTGTCAAGCTCCCAATGGTCAAGTGAGCAGTGGGGAATAATTTTGACAAATTGTCACTTTCCAATATCAAATACTCGATGCAACAGGCCTGTACAGGAGATTAGGACCAACGAATATTGGTACACTTAAAGCAAGAAATGAAATGTCTTTTACACTAGGGATGCAAGTGGGTTCACTTGTGGACATTGCAGCAAGTCATTTTTCTGTGACACCCGTAGGAAAATGACTTGCCGCAATGTCTGCGAATAGGTCCGCTTACATCCCTATTTTATAAGGTAAGCTAGTGATGGTTCGCGCACATTGTTTTAGTGCACCGCTAGGATACTCTAGTTCTAATTGAAATTGCTGTATAGTATAGATACTTACATACAATTCCACATACAGGATTATCTGCAACAGTGAAAACACAAACAAGGAACAAAATAAGTCAGCACAAATCACTCCTCCATTGACCATCGTACTAAAATGTACAGAAAATAAGAGAATAGTTGAATATGCTGTAACTTGAAGGAGATTTTACCGAGATAACTATGCGACCAGTATTGCCAAAGGCGGCATGTCCAATATCTGGGTATGTCTCAAGGCCCTCCTTGCTGTCCAGGCAATGGCGCAGGAGCACGCCAGTGTACCACGCAAGCAGGGCAAATAAACAGAGTATCACAAGTCCAATCCAGCCCCCTTGTTTAATTGCATAAGGAGTTGATAGGATTCCCACTCCACATAGGACATTTATTCCTTCACAAATGCATACATATCCAGCATGAAAACAAGATAACTTTCTCACTAAGAATTACAAGGCTTACCTAAGGTGCAAAAAAATGTGTGACAGCACTCAAGTTAGATAAATATTATTACAAAAGAATTTTCAAACTAGACCACCTGAATATAATTTCGCTGCTTATGGCATTAATCGTTGAACTTAAAGAAAATTATCCCTAGTAAAACTTCATGGTAATTTAAATAAAATTACATGAGGATATATATTGACAAATCTAGAAAATTTGATAACTTATGGTTTGATGATATACTGAAGCATAGTCCATCAATCCATATGCCCCAACCATAGCATAGGCTATCAATCTTTATTTTTGCTAATATTACAACAAAAATAAAACCTTTTTTTATTTTTATCCTCTTTATTGGTGGCTCTCGTAGGTTTCATCTCTAACCAAACCAAACTTGCTTGAAATTAAAAGATTTTGTTGTTGTCATTGTTATACTGTTTGTCCTCTGGGAAAGTACAACACAGATATATTTTATTTGTGACCAGTGCCAGATGGTTATGCTGACTCATCATCCATGTGATGTCCCAATCCATGTGGGGAGCAAGAAGAAAAATCGAATCAATGGACCTGTGATGCGGCGAATCAACGAAGAGAGCGTAGAGCTACCAAACAAAACATAGTCAATCATTGAATGCACCTAATGCTTTGAGCTTAAAACACGGTAACAACTGCTAAACAGAGCCGACGTAAATGGTTGTGTGCATCTATTCATGCAGTAGGCGCAAGTGATCTTCTGTTGTCTAAAAACCAAGCAATGACTTGGATCATGATAATATGGCATCACGTTTCAGTGCAATATCAGATGAAATTTAAGCAGTCACAACGAGTTCAAAGCATGAAACTAAAACGGTGTGATCTCTGGATGCAGAATCAGTACATTGAACTTGGACATCTGGTGTGTGGGGAATGCGTCTAGGTTCAGTAGAACTGCTATTTAGCATTGGCATTTCACGAGAATATTCTGGAATATTGATGATTGGGGGGGTTCTATTTATTATGCCAAATTCACAAAACGGCAAAATAACCTCAGGACATGGACACATTCACGGAATCTACAGTTAGATCTATCATTTAATTACTTGTATCAATCATTTGAGCCAAGCATCTCTTTCACATTCCTTACCACCTTGAATATCTCGAAGTAATAAAGCAGTTGTGCTTACCATTCATCACTCCCTGGATGTATGAGCAATTTCGATAAGGAGACACCTCATGAGCAACTACCAATGGCTTTTGATCCTCAGGGATTTGTTGCAAAGATGGCTTTCTTGAGGGCAGAAGGTACTGGGAACTCTTTCGGGCATCTTCATGGCGCTGCCGCTCATCACTTGTAGCGGGGCCAAGAAGTGGCTTGACAAAGTTAGAGTGTATTTCAGGGGTTTTGCTCCGAAAAGAATCGGTGATGGCAAGGAAAGAGTTCGAAAGTCTGCTCAGAGTTGGAGTCCCCAAGAAACTCAGATTGGGTGACTGCACGCTACTAAGAATGTCAATTGATTGCCTGCCAAAGGAGAGCAATAAAAACGGATTTGTTATTAATACATTGATTTAAACAGAGCTGACAAGATCGTATTCACTATATTCTGGGTATTCCCTGTGGTCTTTTTAAAAGCCCCACATGAAAGAAAGCATATGCAGAAGAATCAAATATTCTACGTATTCAAAATTCATACGAGTAGTTACAGTAAGCTTAGCAGATCATTTCCTAGGAAACGATTCATCAAGGTGGTATCATTTCTTAAACGAATTTCAGGGCAACTTCCTGACCATATTAATTAATTGAATAAGAAATATTTTTCCAGAACTATATTTTAGAAAACGGACAAAAGGACCAGATCAGAGGACATTAAGATAGTGACAGCTGTAGTTGGTCCATGGCCCCAAGTTTGTTGTTTACTAGCCATGGATTATCTGGCTATTTACAGCTCTAGTTTACCCTCCAATCTTGACAGCAAGATATTATTTCTTCTTTTACGTGATTATTTCTTTGATGAAGGCAGTTTGACTCACGCATGCAAAAGTATGGCTAAGGAATTGCATGACTCCTGAGAAAGGATGGTGAAATAAATGTAGGATGAATCAAACTTGTGCACCTCGATCGAATTGATAGCACATGAGCTGTACATCTAGACAGAGATGTAATTCGTATAAGTGCAGCGCAAGTTGATTGTGCCTGCTTGACAGACATCGGCAGCCCTGCCAGCAACGAACCACATCGTAGTCGCATTGACAGGCTACGCCTTGGATCCATATCTAGTTGCCGCGGCTCTGTAGTGAGTCACACTCACGGATACGAATCATGAGAAGCTGCACTCTGCCACGCGACACATGTTTGTTGGACTTGAGAAGCTGCACTCTGCCACGCGACACATGTTTGTTGGACTAGTGTCGTCATGTATGGATCTGCAGCTATCTGTTAACTGAACTCAAGGTTCTGGGAGGATGGGAAAAAAAAAGGATGCAGCAGCTCTGAATTGAAATTGAGAACGCAAAAGAAGACGCCGCCAGAACACTACTTCACCGTCGTATTCTACCAAGGTGCTTGCCGGGCGTTGCTTACGAGCAAGCACGGATAAGATGATACTAACGCAGATAGCATGGTGGACTGCATATATTCTTCTATCGTAGGACAAGGGGGGAGGGAGGGAGGAATCCAGGTGACCTGTAACTCTGCGGCCATTGCTGGGTGTAGGGGGAGGAGCTCGTGCCGCGGCGTGGGGTGGCGCAGGATGAGGAAGACGACGAGTCGGAGTCTGAACCCGGGTACTGCTCCTCCTCGTCGTGACCATGTTCTATCCCGTTGCCGTTGATAGCCGCGGCGGATTGGGTGTCGTCGTCGTCATCGCTCTCGATGATGAGGCTGCGCTCCGACACCGGGCTCCTCATCTCCCGCCCGCTCCGCTCTTCTGTCTCCTCTCCTCTCCTCTCTCGCGGCTGCTTGTGCGTGCCCACCCGCGCCTGCTGCTCGAAATAAATATATACCCCAATCAATAAATAAGGGCGTATCAGTGCAATCACTTAACGTGTGCAATCGAGCCATCTGAAGCATCCGATCAATATTCAACGGTAGAGTTTCGAAGGATTTTAAGCAAATTTCAGAAAATGAATGTGAGATTTCAGGTGTGAGGATTTAAATACAAAATAGCAATCACCATTAAATATAAAATGGACGCTTCAGATTAATTGATTACACGATTGCACACATCAAATGATTGCATCGGATATATTTCTTCAATAAACCTCTACTTCTACGCATCTCCATCTCACAAATATAAATCCATCTATACTTACTCGGGTCAAACTTTTTAAATTTAACTGGAGATATCCGTAAAGTTATATCATCTTAAATAAATATATACACATTATAAACGTATATTAATTTTATATTCAATCTAGTAAAAGTAAAATGCACCGGCTCGAATTATCAGCCCTTACCTTTGAAAGTACACTTTGGTTCATGAACTTTTTAAACATGTATGAAAAATTACATATCAAACAATGCAAATGTCTAAAAATTATAAAGTCAATTTTCTTACTTTTGTCTCGATGAAATTTACACAATGGGCTGAATTGACATGTAAAACGACCATTTTACCTCCGTTTAGGCTAAATAAATATTTAGTCACTTTTAAATCACATCTACTTTTTTTACATCTAAAGATCTTATAAAAATGACATTGTTCATGTGATGCTCTTTATTATTATTATGTACATGGTTATTGTAGTTGTTTTCAAAAGAGCGAGGTCATTAAGAATTATGCTTTTTTGAATGGAAAGAAATATATGGTTTATTGTACTACTAAAAAATGTCATAAAAATCATGTTACATATATTTTAGTCGGTATATGCATGTGCAAAAGTTCCATGAATAATGCTTTCTGTTTTAGGATATAAATATGTTTTAGCATTTAAATTTGTTTTACAATTTGAAAATGAGCAAAGTGGTTAAGATCAGTTCCATTGTGTAGATCTCATCAAGAGAAAGCTAACAAAGTGAAGTAGTCCGATATTTCCGAAACTCAAATGTGATGCAAATATTAGTGCTAGGAGCCTAGCACATACATTTATTCATCAATTAGCAGAGAGTCTGACTTAGCGATTAAAATAAGCAAATAGATTGAGTATATCATTTTCTAAGCACAACTAAGTCTAAGATAGGTTCTCCTACCATGTTTTTACTTAGCAACAAGACATTATACATATTTTGTAAAATAAAATGGGGTTGTGCTTATAAAACTAGGTAATTTATGTATCAAGTGAGGATTCCAGTGAACATGCCATCGTTGATGTTTTTGTTGCACTGGAAGTCAGATGTTGGTTCTTCGGGCTCCTACTCGACGACAGGTGCTTCGGACTCTGGGTCGTTCTCTGAGATGGTGTCTACATGAGTACAAAAGAAACACACCTAAAGTAACAATCATTCGTGATCAAAACATTTTAAAGGGTAGAACAAAGTAGAGTGTGAATTTAGAAGAATTTAGGAATCATCGAAATTGGAGTTAAATCTAAGAAGTTATGGGGTAATCATGGATCAAGGGTGTTTGTTTTGGATAGTCAAAGGGGGGAGGGTTTGGAACTTTCTTTGTCATGTGGTTGCTCAGCCTACGTAGCTCGTTCCCACGCACAACGGCCTACCGGGGCAGCCCAATAGTGCGGGGCCGAGGGACAGGAAATAGCGAGCGGAATGACGTTGGGTGTGGACCTTTGTAGACGGTCGTTATTGCACTATCTTCGACCACCAACTATCCATGAATATGAAGGAAAATACATCAAAGTGTAAACTAACCTTCGCTATTGACACATTTCTACAAGTTGTGTTAAAATATTTAAATGCATGTGTCAAATGCACTTAAACACTCAAAATGGAGCCAAACTAGGGAAGAGGATAGCCACCTGGCTAACCCCCCTGGCTGCCCGGCCCCACCTCCATGGCGCTCGGTCTGTGAATATGCCCAAATGGCACCAACTTCGACATGCATACACAACACTGCCATGTCAACACAATTTTGACGTGTATGCCACACAAGCCGCATGCAAACCACCAAAAGGACGTGCCACTTCATCAATCCAATACTTGGATAAGTGAAGTCAACAATCCTAGGCACTCTAATATTGTGGATAAGGAAGAAATTGAAGATGCAACGATCTAGGGAAAAACACAACTTGTAACTGCCAACCGCCATGCAATTGCCTTGGGAAGGCATGATGGACAGTGGGATGAAGTAAGGTGGTGGATCCAAGGCCCCCCTTGGCGGCCTGACCTCCTACCAAGCCGCTCGGCTTGCCACCTGTCCTTGTAACCGCCATACCAACCCTATAAGTACCCCCACTCACTTGGTGAGTGTAAATACCCCTGGTAGCTCATTTGCAAAGTGTGGAAGTTGAGTGAAACACACCATTGTCTTATTCTTGTAGCAGTAGGTAAGTCTTGGGAGTTAGAGTTGAGTCTGAGCTTTTCCCTCAGGGATTCCAGAGTTGGCTTCAAGTCTTAGTAAAGCTACTGTATCTTTCCTATCTTTTCTACCTTTGCTACTCCAGTATAATATAATTCATTGATTATACTTCAGTTATACTTTACTTTATTTCTTACATTTATCTAGTGTGGTGTACCTTGTTCCATACTAGACCAAGGCTTAAGTTTATGTAGTCTTTAGGTTCTTTGAATCTTGTTAGACTTGTCAGTGCTATATGTGATACCCCATATTTTTAAACTTAGATTAACTATTTTAAACATGTCATCATATGCATATCTTGACTTAGACAATGGAAAGGAAAATGCATCATTTAAAAAATTCTAAACCTTTTGCAAAAAATAAGAATGAATTTTCTTCTTTTAAATCCTTATTTCTTCTTGACAGTGTGAAGCCGCACCGGTGTCGCGAGGTACTTTTCGACACCGGTGCAGCTTCACACTGTCAAGAACGGCACTCGCCGTCTTATGCACTGCGCACGCATGACCCGACCGCCATGAGCAGAAAAAAAAGAGAAACAGAGAGGGAGAAAGAGGGAAGAGAAGAAAGGAAGGGCTCTGCCGCGCTCCGCCGCTCACTTGGTTACCGCCAGTGTTGCTCGGGGTGCACCGGTGCGCAGTGAGGCCGCCGAGCGCTGCCCCGAGCCGTGCTCTCGCTTGGGCTGTGCCCTGAGCAAAGGCCAAGTGGGCCGAGCTCGTGGGCCAGGCCAAGTAGGCCGAGCTCGTGGGCCAAGGCTTTCAGGGCGGGCAGGCTGAATTCGTAGGCCATGTTGGGCAGGCTGGCCTGGCTTCTAGGCTGGGCCGAACCAATTTAGAGGAAGGAGGGAATTTAGACTAAAAATTTTTATTTAGGGAGTGAAATAGGACTTAAATAAAAATAATTTTGTGGGCTTTGCGCTTCTTTGAAATTCTGATTTTCAAAAGATTATATTTTCTTTATTTCGATTATTATAATTCAAATTTCAAAAGGAATTATGTATTTCCTTTATTAATTAAATATTTTAATAATTTGGATTTGTATTTTAAAAATATTTAAAAATTATAGAAATTTATTTAAACTTCATAATTAGTTTTAATCTTTAAAAATTTCAATAAATATTTTATTCACTTTTAGTTCATTTAATAATTATTCTGAACCTTATAAAAATATTTTTAATTGTTTAAAAATTATCTAAAAACCTAGAAAAATTATTCCATTTTATTTTAAGAACTTTTATAGTTCTTTTATTTCAAGTTAATCATCTTCATCTTAATTCTTGCATATCATGCAGCTATGTGCGTTAACTTCTACAAATCCTGTGAGAGAAACTTCTAAAAGTGCCATTTCTGAGGTCTCCGAAGTAGAAGCACAAGAACCGCATGTGGTTCCCGAAGAAGGATCTTTTGAAGCCTCTTTTGATCCTAATACTCTAAATACAGACAAGCTCCGGGGCAATTATTCTTTTTAAATTTCAAGTCTTAATTATGTGTATGATTGTGCATAGAGTTAGGAATTGCTTGAAACCCTATTGCATATTGAATTTCTGATTCGAACATAATGAATCCTATGCGTATTAGATTAGATGCTTAGTCAAGCTTAATATTAGATCACGTTTACTTTGAGAGGAATCCAAGAAAGCTTCCTGAGATAATTAATTGGAGACATTGGACAGGATCAGTTATGCTTTTAAGAAATGGTGAATATGAAAGCTCTAATGAATGAACATGATTGAGGTCCTGATCCTGTCTATGTCATATAGGGTCGTACGATGTCAAGGCTTGTTTTCGGTTTTCGAACGCGCCTCTTTCACTTTTCGTCCTCGTCACGGGCTCCGATAAGCCTATCATTCTTTATACCTAGGGTTAAACTGTAGTGAGACCAACTGGATGGTGGGAGACAGGAGGGTGTCAGAATACACCAGGGTTCGGTGAGGGCAGTTCAGACTAGGTGGCAACGAGGATGTTAGGTTATCATATGTGGAGTCGTTGTACACACATATGATGGGTGTTTGAGTATTATTCCCGGGAGTATAAAATCGATTTGAATCGCTGGGCTTACCAGGTGTAAGAGCTGAATCATGATCAACATCATAGTTAAAAAGAGTAATGTCTTTGTTAAATAATAATTTTGCAAAGTGTTTGCTTTGTTTGTCATTAGAATAGCATAATCTAGTATAAATAGCAATAATTAAAAGAAGTTAACTCCCTAAAAGCTAAGGACTCAATTATAGGCATGCTGCGTGTGAGTTGACCATTCCTATAGATTAGGAAATTAGATTAGACCCATTAGTCGGGTAAGTCTTGAAGAGTATTTTTACTCAAGTCTCTTCCTATCTTTCCAGGTACTGGATTTATCCTATTTGAGTATGACGCTTCTTCTTTTCCTCCACAGAACTCATGAAGTGTAGAAACTACATCGTTGGGCATGATGTAAAGTTTCATAAATAAACTCTATGGATGTTTTCAAGAACTAAACTTTGTAGTACAAGTTTAAAACTGTTTTGTAATAACTTTTAATCGTTCTGTAATATTTTTTTTTAAATTATAAAATGTTGTAATCTGTGGACTCCTTCGAGAGTCACCCTTTAAGCTCGATCCAAATGGGAAGGTTTATTAAGATTTAAATCTCAATAAACTACTTAAGTTAACTTGAGACTAATGCTTAAAATTAGATTAAGTGTTAGACTCATGTTAATTTAAGTGATTCTGCCACACTATAAACTTTCCTTAGGCTCTGATCTAAGGCCAAGTTAGTTCTCACCCTCTGATCAAGATGAACTTTAATGATCAAGTTCTCACTTCATCACTAGTTTAGTGTACCATCTTATCCACACAAATCTAGTTGGTAGCCCATATTGGTGACAGTATTAGGGAGCCTCTGTAATCCGACCCTGTCGTTCGGTAAGCCCGTAGGCGTTAGCCAGTTGCCATTCGGTTGGTCAACTATCTACCCCCGTGCCTCCTCAGTGAAGTGTGTAATTTCGCTCGACGCAAGACCCTAGTTCGTGTTTGATTAACTTTGTTTAACCGCGAATACTCCTATGCAGTAGTTACGAAATAGAGACTGGATATCTTAATCTCACTCATTGTCCTCCTAGATAGCTTTCCTATGTTTTGCTGACAACTTTGTTCCATGTTCTCTCAACCACCATACATTGTCTTGTATACCTTACCCCCCATTGTAAGAATAGTTGATAGTTATTACTTTACAGTACTGCTTGAAGTTTGAACATATCATTCCACCTATTTTCCCTTGCTTTCTTGTATATTTTTACGATACTCAGAATACTCTGGGTGAGAAAACTATAGCGAATCTCCGTGTGCTTGCGGAGTAAAATCTGTTATGCTAAGAAATGTCAACAAGCTTTTTCTGGCGACATTGTCGGGGAAGCAATTGGCAATAGAAATTTGATTTTGTTTGAACCTAGGTATTATAAACTTGATAACATACTACTATCTCTTAGCGAGCTCATTTGCCTCTGTCTACTTTATTGTTGGGTGACAAAGAGGTGTATGACCGGTTTCGACCTACCGACAAATTTCCACAACAATCCAGAGTCGCTGCTCAGAATGAGAGTTCGTTAAAAGACAATCCACAGGCAGAGGCCTGTGCCACTATTCGAGTTTGGAACCCCAAGTAAAACTTCACCGACACCGACTATTGTTGAGAAGACATTCCCGAGTTCTCCATTCCATCCAGCAATAACATCCCCACTAGGCTTGAAGTGTAGGTTGGGGACAACTTCGAGCTCAAGCTAGGTGTCATCCACATGGTCCAAGCTATCCCATTTTGTGGGTTGGTATCGGAGGATGCCAACAATCATCTCCAACAATTCCTGGAGATTTGCAGTACTTTCGCGATCAAAGGTACAACCCCCAATGCTGTTCGACCGTGACTTTTCCCAATTTCACTAGTGGGGAAGGCAAAACAGTGGTTCTACCTGAACCGCACAAATCTAGCAACATGGGAGGCATGTTCAAATGCCTTCCTTGCAAAGTACTTCCCTCTGGGGAAGATGAGCTCATTGAGGAACTGAATCTTGAGCTTCCAATAGCTCGCAGATGAGACGGTGCTGGAGGCATAGGAAAGACTTCAAGAGTATATCGTTGCCTGCCCCCACCATGGTATGGAACAGTGGCTAATCATCTAGAATTTCTTCCACAGACTATGTTGGTATGCGCAAGAACACCTCGATGCAGCCGCTGGAGGATCTTTCCTATCCCTCAGCGTTGTTGCTGCCTGAACTCTCATTGAGAAAATGGCCAGCAACCATGAGATGGGCCACATGGGCCAACAATATTATGGGCTTCATATCCTTAACACCCCCTTCAAACTCAAGGTGGAGGAGGATCTAGCACATTGAGTTTGATCAAGTGAAGCCAATGGTGCTCTCGAGTTTGTGCTTTTGTGAAGAAATCTGCCAACTGCAGTTCAGAGGGCTCATATTGGAGAATGGAGATCAATTGTTTTCTGATGATAATGAGACTGGGTGAAGGAGGCATCCACACCAATGTGCTTTGTGAGTTCATGCTTCACAGGATCATCAGCTATTTCTATGGCTCCATCGTTATCATAGAGAAGAAGCGTGGGAGCATCACAAGAGACGCCAAAATTGGCTAGCAACCAACAGAGCCATATAATCTCTAAAGTGGTTGAGGCAAGGGCTCGAAAGTTCTGCCTTTGCACTAGACCGAGATACAACTGCTTGTTTCTTAGACTTCCATGCAATATGAGAGGAGCCAAGAAAAATGCAATATCTTGTAACAGAACGACGATTAGTAGGATCACCCGCCCAAGTGGAGTCCAAGTAAGTATGAAACTAAAGTGGACTATCACGAGTATAGAATAAACATTGAGAGCTTGTCCCCCGTAAGTATCTCAATACACGCAGGAAATGACCATAATGAACTGAAGTAGGATCACTGACAAACTGACTCAATATGCACGGCATGGGCAGTATCAGGTCTAGTCACAGTAAGGTACACCAGGCTGCCCACAATATGTCGATATCGAGAGGGATCATCTAAGGGTGTGCCATCGCTCGGACGAAGTTGCAAGTGAAGACAATCCATAGGTGCGGCAGCGGTGCGGTGATCACGAAGAGCAGAAAGAGCAACAAGATCTTGTATGTACTGGGACTGAGAAAGATAACATCCCTTTGCAATCTGCGAAACTTCAATCCCTAAGAAGTAATTGAGAGTACCCAAATCAGACATTTGAAATTGCTTGCTAAGGTGCACCTTGACATGAGAAATATGGTCTAGATCATCACCCGTAATCAACATGTCATCATCATATAACAATAGCAGAGTACGGCCGCGTGAAGAGAGATGAACAAATAATGCAGGATCATGGTCACTTGGAGAAAAACCAGCAAGCTGTATTACTGAAGAAAAATTCTAAAACCAAGCACAAGGAACCTATTTCAAACCATACAACGCTCGACGAACGACAAACATATCCTAGAAGAACATCAACACCAGGCGATGGGTGCATATAAACCTCCTCATGCAAATCACCATGGAGAAAGGCATTTTTGACATCTATCTGAGAAATAGTCCAAGAGGAAGTGGCAGCCATAACAATCAGAGTACGAACAGTAGTCATGTGTGCAACTAGTGCAAAGGTGTCATCATAATCTGCTGAAAACCTCTAGCAACAAGATGAGAATTATATCTCTCAATAGAGCCATCATATTTTGTCTTAATTTTGAACACCCACTTAGATGTAATAGGCACAATTTGTGATGGGAGTGGAACAAGATCTCAAGTTCCTAGCACGATTAAGAGCAGCAAGCTCCTCGGACATAGCAAGCTGCCATTCTAGAATACTAGCAGCTTCCTGGTAAGTGGATGGCTCAGCAGCAACAGCACTAACATGTGGATATCCAAACACAGTGCGATCTCGGAGATTATACTGCTGAGCAACCTATACCTCATCAGGGACAATATGTGTCACCAATGTTTGTAGGATCATCAACAACAGGAGCATGAGGACTAGCCGAAGTGGGAGGTCTAGGGCGACGAATGTAGACATGTGTGACGGGTGGTTTAGAGAAAGGATGAGAAGGTGGTGTGATGGAAATAGGGACACTTGAAGTAGGTTGTGTGGTGTTGATGTAGTGGATGGTTGTGACACTGGTGGAAGACACATGAAAGAGGTGGACTCTGAGGAAGAGTGTGAAGTGTGTGTAGAGGGATTGTAAAAGAAAGGACGATTTTCGACAAAAGTGACATCCCATGAGATGCGCATGCGACGAGAGGAGGGATCATAACATCGATACCCTTTATGCTTAGGACTATATCCTAGAAAAACACACTCAACGGATTGAGCAGTCAATTTGGTTCGCTCACAAGGGGCGAGCAATACATAGCACATACATCCAAAAACTCAGAGATGGTCATATCATGGAGTAGTACCAAAAAGGACTTCACTAAGACATTTTCCACAGAGCTTGGATGACGGCTGTCTGTTTATAAGATAGACTACAGTAGAAACAGCTTCAGCCCAAAAATGTGAAGGAACAAAAGAAGATATAAAAAGGGTATGAGTAGTCTCTATAAGATGACGATGTTTGTGCTCGGCAACACCAATCTGAGCATGGGCACCAGGACAAGAGAGCTGAGGTAGAGTACCCTCGGAGTCCAAAAAATGGCAAAAACTGATCAGATAAATATTTCCCGCCAGAATCTGAACGGAACACTTTCATAGGGGTTGAAAACTATTTATAAACCATGCGAGTAAAGGACCGGTAAATGGAGCACAACTCCAAATGATGTTTCATAAAATAAATCCAAGTATAATGAGAATGATCATCGATAAAAATGACATAATATTTATGACCACCCTTTGAAACAAAAGGAGCTGGACCCCATACATCAGAATGAACAAGATCAAAAGGTTTAGCAGAATAAGAGTCACTAGATGAATAGGGAAGCTGGATTTGTTTGCCAAGCTTACACTACACCTCTTACAATGAAAGCTAGACCCGACAGAAATGTGACCTAAACATCCTGACTTTACTAAGGTCGACAGGCGAGGCCCACATAAATGGCCAAGACGATGATGCCACTGGGCAAACGACAAAGCGGAAACCGATGCAGCAGAAGAAGCACGTGATGGAGACACGGTGGACGAAGGAAGGTGCAAGGTGTCCAGAACATAGAGGCCAGGAGCCTCTTTACGGTGACCACCAATCCCAATCACAACCTCGCTCTAACGATCCTAAACAAAACAAGATGAGTCATCAAAGCTAACAAAGCAATTATGATCGATAACTTGTCCGACTGACAAAATATTCATGGACAATTGAGGTACATAGGAAACATGAGGGATAGAAAAGCGAGAGTTACAAAGTGAACCCTGGTGAGTAATGGGACAAGGAGTACCATTAGCAATATGAATAGAAGGAGCATCCATGACAAGCTGGCAAGCAGCTAATTGGGACTGGTCAGACGTCACATGAAAGGAGGCCCATGAGTCCAGAACCCAAGATGGTGACGAAGCAGGCCATGGTGAGGTAGAAGCAACAAGCGAGACTGACCCACGTGGTATGGGGGCAGTACCATGGCCATGAGCAGCATGAGCTGCACGACGTGCACGGTAGGTAGCTAGCTTCTTCGGATGTTGAGAGAAGTAGTTCTCTGGTGGATGGCCGGTCTTGTTTACAAGGCTGTGAGGACCAAACCTTGCATGAATCAAACCTCTGAGAAGCAGCCAACACACCATGAGAAACTGAGCCAGAAGCAGTAGACAAGGACTTAAGGCGTGTCTCTTTTGCAAGCAAGTCAAATAAAGCTTTGGCTATGGTGAGAGTAGAAGTGTCATGAAGCAGCCTTGTACGAATAGAATCAAAATCAGACTGTACACCCATAACAAATCTGTATGTGAGAAACTTCTCAATGAACTTATGGGTTGGACAGGAAGTATCAGTACACTAAGGCACCATGGAGGTCAATGCACCCATCAAACGATCAAAAGCAGAATAGTACTCATCAATAGACTAGTCATGCTGCTCAATGACATGAACTTGCTGCATGAGTGTGTAGTAAGGCACCACTGTCCTGAACATATCGCTGCTTCAAGTGAGACTAGATGCCTTTAGCAGTTTTGAATTTGGACAAAGCTCATAATCATGGATTGCTTAATACAATTGACTATGGAAGCCATAACTTTGCCCTAATTAATCTGCCATTCTCTAACTGCAGCATAGTTACTTCCGTCTGTTTTCTAGGCAGGTGGATCATTAGTCAAATTGGAAAAGTAAACCACATCCTCGCAATTCAGTTTCAACACAGAAGGCCCATTCAGGATTGTTCTGACCATCAAGAGTCATGTTGATAGCAATGGCATTGATTTGAGACATGATGGAGTCTACGAAACTTGACCAACAGGAACAGATGGTTACCAGCTGAGAATAGAAGCAACATCACGATTGGAGAGAGGGTGCAGGCGGATAGCAGAAGCAGAGCACCACTTGGAGAGAGGAGCCGGCAGCCAGAGACTGATGACGCGACCCCTGGACTCCGCTCCGGTCGTGAGGGAGGACGACGCGTGGGCCAGCAACGGGCGACACAGGTCGCACGAGTGACGGGAGACGGCGTGGCTCAGGCAGATCCGCGATGGCCGGAGGCACTCGATGGGAGATGGCGTGGCAATCGCGATGGGTGGCGGCCGGCAGACGACGGAAGACTGCAGTGATGGGTGGCGAAGCGCAGCTCGAACGGGAACCACGGGCTCAGGTTTGACTGCTGGCACTAGCGTCCCCAAGGGAGTGGATCGTGGGTGGGTCAAAAAACTTGAGTAGTGCAAACATCTGCTTGAAGTATTCAAAAGTCAACTCCTTCCTGTTTGACATCACTGCAAGGGGTGTATCATTTCCCATTGAACCAAGAGCTTCCACTCCATCTTTAGCCATTAACAGCAGCAACATCTCTAGGGCTTCTACTGTGTACCTAGAGTACATCGGTTGAATATCAGCAAAAATAGAAACATTAACAGAACAGAATAAATCCCTTGCTTACCCAAAGGCCTTGAGTGGGGTCAAAATTCCATCAATACAAACACAATCCTTGTTCACATTCTTGTGCTGCATCAAATTGTAAAAGAAATCAAAAGTGCTACATTATTTGCCAAAATTGTCATCTGTAACTTAGTCAAAGTTATAGCCCAATTAGATACTAATGTTGAAGGCTTGAAGCATGGTGAAGGACTTACTGGAAGTGAGCTACAAATGCTTGGAGCAACCCTATCTGTTTCTGGCATTGATTCTACAATGTCCTTGAGGTATATCTTTTGTCTCTTGATTCATTCCCCATATGGGTGAGCTTTAAAGTATTGTGTTTTCAGAGCTTCATCATCTACTACAGTGTGATTCTCAAAATCAACCAATAGCATCTTTCCAGGGTTTAACCTGCCCTTTCTCAGCACATCTTCAGGAGGAACGTCAACAACGCTCGCTGCCCATGATTACACGTCCACTGTGTGTCACATAAAATCTACCAGGCCTCAAACCATTACGGTCCAGGGTAGCTCCAAGGTAACGTCCATCAGTAACTGTAGGTGAAAACTAGGTTAGATCAAGTGATCAATCAGAATAATGATCAAGACAAGGAAAGGGGTTAGTGTATATTTATATTTACAAGATATGAGAGCAAGTCCATCCCAAGGCTCCATAAGCGTTGATAGGAACTCGTAAAGAGCTTTCTTCTCATGATCCATGTTTGTATCATTCTGCCATGCCTCAAGGATCATCATCATCATAGCTTCTGGCAGGCTTCACCCCCCCCCCCACGGAAAAGAAGCTCAAGAACATTATCGAAGGCGCCTATAGTTCAAATATTTCTCCAACTATAAGTTCCCAAAAGATAGGTAATTTCCATTTGCCAAGTGCAGCTGCACATCACATAATACTGAAACAATGAGCTCATACCAGAATCTGAAGAGGTAGCATCCACGATTGACAGAATTTTTGAGAGTTGCTCTTTCGATAATCCGAGCTTTTCAGCCTCTAAGAGACCCTCATGTGCCGTCATCCTATCATAAATCCAGATAACATAAAGACAAGATAAGGATCACAAAATCCAAATAGCATGAGAATATGGAGATGATTATGTCCACAACAAACCAAAAATGCATGAGAGGCAAAAGGTTTAGCAAGATTACCAATTCTTGTTTCCTCGGAGGGTGTTGATCTCCTCATTATGGCCTAAAACACGCATCGGCTGTGCACGGTCTCAGCTGGGAAAGGTGTTGGTGGAGAACCTAGAGTGAAGCTGTTTGAATATATAGATTACAGAAATGATATTATAGCCATATTTTACAACTTTAAGATGCTGAATAGAACATCAGAATGGAGCACTAACACTACCAAAAAGAAAGTGTCAATTGCACAAAATATCATGCAAAACAGTTGGGAGCCCTAAGCTACCTCAAACCAAACATATTTTCTTCCCACCACCTAATTGGAGGTCACATCCTGAAGAGTCAGGCATAGTAGTCGGCCAAAGCAGAACTGCAACTGGTCTCTGCAACATGGTTATTGGGTATCAACTAATAGAGATTTCTAATACTTCATTTTAAGGCATCAAGAACCTGGACTGAAATAGCATATGAGTAGAGCAGTGATGGTAAGACAGTGCAAAGGTTGATGCCTGCATGGGAGTGTATCTTGATCTTACAACAGCCTTGCTATAATTGGTTTCCATCCGCCGACTATGATAATGACAACTTTTGTGTAAGAGTATCAAGGTTTTGTATTTACCAGAGCCATATAACTCATGAAGGTTTCATGACCTAGGTCTGCATAGTAGTACCCCTTAAGTTGAGATGGTTTAAGCTGGCCTTTTTTTAGCAGAAAAATAGTAAGGGAAGCCCCTACTGTGCTTTATTTAATAAAAAAAGGGGGTCAAAAACAGCAAAACAAAGAAAACCGTAAAAAGACCCTAAAGGCCAAGCAAAAGAGAAAGGAGCTCAGGCTAAGGAGCTGAACCAAGCAGAAAAGGAATGATCTAACACATTTCTGAATCTATGTTTATGCAAATAAATTTCCTTGGAAAACTCAATTTTCCAGCTTTGAAAAGAAGGTCTAATCTGCCTGAAGATGCAGCCATTTCTCTGCTTCCAGATGGTCCAGGAGGCAATGATGAAAACTTCCATGAAAAAAGGGGCTTGAAAACCATCTCTTTCTTTTTGTATCATTGGTAAAATTTGGAGCTGAAAATCCCAGTGAATGTTCAGAGCCTGCCATCATAAGGAGCTGTAGGGACATTCAAAGAACATATGAAAAGATGTTTCTTCCACTCTTAGATCACATAGGACACAGTTGTAATCACTTCCCCCAATTCTGCAATTTTTCCTTCTCAGAATATTTTTTGTATTTAGCCTATCCATCAGGAGCAACCAAGTGAATACCTTTAGCTTGTTACTACACTTTGACTTCCATATCCAAAGAATGGGTTTTGGAGGAGATATTGTTTTGAAGGGAATATCATAGAATCTCTTGGCTGAATATGTGTTAGACCCCCAACTGTAGTGCCACTCATCTTGTTCTGTTGGCTGTCCTTGTAATTGCTGAATCATCCCTCGCAAGCTCTGTAGCTCTAGAAAAGCTTCTTCAGATAAAGGAATATGAAAGTGCCTCTGTACCGTGCTGTCTTGCAAAAATTATGCAACCAAGATGTTTTGATTTTTTTTGCAAATGTGAAAAGCCTTGGTAGAAGTTCTATCAAATAGTTATCATTCCAAACATCATTCCAAAGTGGAACTGTGGACCTATCTCCCACTTTACAGGAGGCAATTCCTCTGAACACGTCGACAGATTTTAGCACATCACGCCACCAGAAGGAGCCCTTTTCTCTTGTATCATGAGGAATTTGACCATTTGGGTAGTGAACCGCCCAAACTAAATTGACCCAGGGTATATCCAACTTGTTATAGAACTTGTGCAGGTGCTTCACAAGCAAAGCTTCGTTCTGCACATATAGGTTGATGACACCCAAACCACCTTTGTTTTTTGGCCTATTTACTTTCTTCCAAGCTACCAGTTGCTTACTCTTTACATTAACATCTGATCCTCTCCACAGACAGTTCCTTCTTGCTTTGCCAATGTTTTTAATCACGATGATAGGGAATCTAAGAGTACACATTGCATAGGTAGGTAAACTTGAGATAACCACCTATAATCGGCCAGCCTGAGAAAGGAAACTGGAGATGGATGTGAGTCTCCTTTCGATCTTGTTCATGAGAGGCGTAAAATCTTCCACTTTAGGTTTTGTAGTCCCTTTGGGCAAGCCAAGGTAAGTGAAAGGTAAAGATCCAATAGGGCAACCAAAGACTCCTACAAGCTGAGCCATCCTTTCACTATCAATATTGATCGGGATCATACAAGATTTGGAGAAATTGACTTTCAAGCCTGTTGATGCAATGAAGGTTTGAAGCAGCGTCTTGAGACAAAATAATTCCTTTTGCGAACCCTTGAGGATTATGATGGTATCATCGGCATATTGGACAATGGGAAAGTCATTCTCCCCGGTATTGGGCAGAAGCATGGAGAGCGGACCACGATTATGAGCTTTGTTCACTATGCATTGAAGTAAGTCAGGCTTGGCGTCTCTTGAGCACACTATCGCCCGGCTACATTCTAGAATTCTCTACCTCTGGGAGGGTGATGCTAACACCTCCTTCTTCCACCAGCAGGCCAGATTTAAAAAAAAACAAGAATTTCATTGCTAAGCTCCATGTGGACGGGCAAACTCTGGTTTCCCAAGAGGACAAACAGGAGGCTATTCTGAATTTTTATGAAAATCTGCTTGGGACAGCAGAGGACAGAGAGTTTACCATTAACCTGGACGCCCTTGGGATCTAGTGGCATGACCTCTCTTCTTTGGACTCCCCTTTCACAGAGGAAGAGGTTTGGGCTATTGTCAAGGACTTACCAATGGATAAAGCTCCGGGACCGGACGGGTTTAGCGGCCATTTCTATGTATCCTACTGGGGCTGTATTAAGGAGGATGTCTTGGCTGCTCTTGACGCTGTCTGGATTGGACATGTGACCAGGTTTCGCTTGCTCAACACAGCCTTCATCACCCTCCTCCCTAAGAAAATGGATGCAACCGAGGTTAAAGACTTTCGGCCCATTAGCTTGATCCATAGTGTTGTAAAGTTGGTTACCAAGATCATGGCCAATCGCTTGGCTCCTTTGCTGCCCAACCTAGTGCCGACTAACCAGAGTGCGTTTGTCCAGGGCAGAAGTATTCATGATAACTTCATGTTTGTCCAGCAGATGGTGAAGTCTCTGCATAAGAAGAAAGAAGCCCATATTCTCCTTAAATTGGACATTTCAAAAGTTTTCGACTCCGTTTCATGGGCGTTCCTATTGGAGACCTTGCAACACTTAGGTTTTGGTCGGCGGTAGCGTAGTATCCTTTGTCTGATCCTTTCCACCTCCTCGACTCATGTTTTGCTCAATGGTGAGCCAGGGGACTACATTTTCCATCGTCGTGGTCTCCGTCAAGGGGACCCGCTGTCCCCGATGTTATTCATATTGGTTATGGAGGTCCTCAACAGTTTGATTAGGCACACTGCTAGCTTACAGCTCCTGTAGCCTCTTGCTGTCCAGCCATGCATTCACTGGGTGCCTTTTTACGCTGATGATGCGGTTATTTTCTTGAGGCAAGCTAAAAGTGATCTACAGGTGGTGAAGGATATTCTAGCACTACAAGAGACTTAGCCTTCTGTGACAATTAGAAAATGTCACTAACAAGTGTTTTTTTTTTGTCATAAAGCATGATTTATGACGGCTTAGTGACGAAAAAACCATCATCACAGAAGGTGCGTCTCTAAACACCTTCTATGACGAAACAATGAAAAACTTCATTGAGTTTAATGACAAAATCATATTCGTCACAATCAACTATGACGCTCCAAATCGTCATAAAAGACGTCATGAGCTGCTACATAGGGAGCTGCCACGTGGTCGCCAACATGGCTGACAATTGACGTGGCATGCGATGTGGCCAATGACTTGTCACAGCAAAAATCATCATAAATTAGAAATGGGCCATGTGAGGGTGCCTAGATGGGCAGGTTTACGTGGATTTGCTATTTGGGCTCAGCCAATGTATAGGCCCAATGCAATTTTGGCCGATATGAATTAAAAGGACATTTTTTAAATCTGTTTTGTAGTCTAATTGTGGGCCTAGCCCATTTGTCACATGATAATCAGGCCCATTCACACAATTGGCATAAATTGTACATAAAATTACAATACGAGTAACGTGGATATATATAACATTTCAACAACATCCATACATCTCCATATATTATCCATACATCCCCATACATCATCTGCTATACATTAAGAGCCTCTTCTAAAAAATCAAACATTCATGAAAAAAAGAAACAACGGCCACATATCCCTAATTTGACAGTAGTTCTAGCCAACTTACTAAGTCAGCCTAGACCAAAAGAATTTTTCTAGTCCATCCCTTCACATACCATCCTGCCTTTACATGATCTCCAGCCCGTTACAGACGAAGTAACAAATACTTAAAGCATAGAATGTATAGGCATCAATAAAATTCAACCAGCAGCCATATAGGCCAATTCTATGTCATCTCAAACCACTCAAAACAATATAGAAATGTCGGATACAACTATTGCAACATATAGAAACCACATGTGTATATGTTGAGTAATATCAGCAAGGCCAATGCAATAAGTGTAGATATATTTGACAACTTAGTCACTTGCCTAATATCTCCTGAATCCAGAGTAATCCATCAACCAGACAAGCCCTGGCAGTATCAGCAAGGAACCTTTTAAGGTTTACAGTGCCATTGGTGATGATAAAGCAAAGCTTGTGCCTATAATGGGAAGCAACGGTGTCAGTCTTTACATTAATAGAATAGAAAAGGGACTGAATGGAGAATGGATCATTGTATTAAAAAAACAGAGGTGGCTGACACAACAACACTGGCACTGGACTCATGGAGGCAAGCAGCGTGATAAGGAACTGAAAATTTTGGGTGGGGATATTATCTACACATTGTTATCTAAATTAGTTTATGAGATAATCTAATCCGAAATCAGGCACCTTCCAATAATCTGCCCCAAAGAACACATTTTCCCTTCTCTATATTAGTACCTAGACGCTAGACCATCAATTAGCAGGTGCTATGTATAGTTAATTCAAGGGTCATCCAAGTGATTAATCTGACATTATCAGAAGCAGGGGTCGGTGCTTGCAGTGTCTCACGAATGCTCCGCTGTTTACGTAATATAAGGGCCAAAAAAACAGAATCAGAAAATTATCATAGGAACACCGTCCATGGGGCACTACACTGATTGTTGCCATGTTGTTGCGCTATACAGATGAATATGGAGCATATAACTAACTCTGTAAGAGAAAAAAAGGCAGTAAGCCTGCTCATTCATGGGGAATTCAAAATCTCTAAGGCTAACAAGCAGGCAAGGGAAAGGAGCAAGAGTGCATACCTGTGACCCTGTGCTCATGGATGCTAGCTGCCGTAACTGCAGACTGTGACCCTATCTGTGGATGCCGCTGCAGACGAGGAACAGCACGTCCGTGCTGCACCACCGGCTGGCTCTGGCATCTGAGCACCCGTCGCCGCGGACTAGCTGGCGTGCTGCCGTCTGACATCGCTGCTCCACAGCGCCCGTCGTCCTAGACCTATGCCGCTCCGCCACGCAGGCCTTCCCCGACCGGCGCTGCTCTGCCATGCGCCGCGAGGGCCACGGCTGTGCCCTCCGCTAACACTCTCCGGTGCTCTGCCGTGGCCACGGCTCAAGCCACCGCCACTCCAGGGCGCAAGTGGACGAGGTGGAGGCGGAAGAGGCAGGACACCAGCTCGTGGGTGGAGCAGACGGACGTGAGGGGAAGGGTGGAGGTGGCCATGTCTTCCACCAGGGTCTTCACGAAGACGAGGGAATGGTTGGAGGTGGCCATGGTGGTGGTTGCTGTGGTGGCTAGGTTTTGGGGGCAGCGCGGCGGAGGTGCAAATGGAAAGCCAGGTGAACGGGGAAGAGGCTATAACGCAGGAGGTGTGTAGGATTTGCGTCCAGGGGTTGCTAGCACAAATTTGGTCCGTTGATTTTGAGTGAGCGGTGAGATTTGATGGGAGTTTAGTGGGCTGGGCCTGGAGGGCTGTCATATGGGCTGGGCCACTCTGTTGTGCAACCTAGCCCTTTTAAAGAGGCAAAGGGAGGCCTATAATGACAAAAAATATGAAAGAAACACCCGCACTCAATAAAGTTTTATGCTCAACCTTTTTAATACAAGCTATATGGAAATATTAAGTCCGTACACCAAATCATATGATTTTCAGAGGCTATTTGGGTATTATTATTTTTTCGCTAGAAAATCCCTAACACTACAATTAATTCTAAAAATAATAAACTGATTGTATAAAAATTGCAAATGAGTTATCTAAATCAATAAACATATGAAATAAATGTCACCTCAAGACCCTAGATTGAAATCCTAAAGTTAAGTGCCTGGTCACCTAGATCAATAAACGTGTGAAGTCACTCTATCCAACCAAATTTCAATATGATCAATAGTTCACTTTATCATTTTTATGTGGAGACTTGAGGTTACCTTTGTATAGCATGTTTATTGGTCTTGATAACTTATTTGCAATTTTTGGTCAAAACTACAATATTTTTTGAATTTAATTGCATTTTTTAGGATTTACTGCAGAAAGAAATTAATAATACACAAGAATCCTCAGAAATTCATGATATTTGGCGGAGAGGCAACATACATCCACATTGTATCCTCAAAAAAGTTTGAGCAAAAAACTCCACATGTTGCTAGTGTTTCTTTTATATGGCTTCCACTCATATTGTTGTTTACATGTGAAGTCACTCTGATCATCCAAATTTCTATATGATCAATAGTTCACTTTGTCGTTTTCATATGGAGACTCGAGGCTTACCTACATATAGTATTCCTATTGTTCTAGATAACTTATTTGTAATTTTTGGTCAAAGCTACAATATTTTATGAATTTAATTGCATTTTTCATGATTTACTGTAGAAAGAAATTAATAGTACACAAGAATCCTCAGAAATTCATGATATTTAGCGGAGGGGCAACATACATCCACATTTCATCCTCAAAAAAGTTTGAACAAGAAACTCCACGTGGTGCCGGTGTTTCTTTTATATGGCTTCCACCCATAAGTCACTCGGATCATCCAAGTTTCTACATAATCAATAGTTCACTTTGTCATTTTTATACGGAGACTTGAGGTTATCTACGTATAGTATGTTTATTGTTCTAGATAACTTATTTGTAATTTTTGGTCAAAGATACAATATTTTATGAATTTAATTGCATTTTTCATGATTTACTGCAAAAATAAATTAATAATACACAAGAATCCTCAGAAATTCATGATATTTGGCGGAGGGACAACACATGTTCACCTAGCATCCTTGAAAAAGTTTGGATAAGAAACTCCAGCTGATGCCGATATTTCTTTCATGGCTTCCACCCGTAGTGGGTTACATGCGGAGTCATTTTAACCATCCAAGTCACAACATGATCATCCTAGTCTCGTTCATCTTTTAAAAAAAACAGAACTACCTCCATTCTCGAATATTTGTCGTTCGGTACTTCATTTTTGACTAAAATACGTCAAATAAAAAAGAATGGAGGGAGTACAAAATAAGAAAAAGAATGTAAAAACAAATTGAAATTCCAGGACCAAACATGAGCATCCTGTGCATCCAAGATAGTGGCCCACTTGCTGCTCAGTCTTGGGCCGTGATAGAGAGCAGCTGTAAGCCGAAAACAAAAATGCAGCTACCAGCTATCCAGCGAACGTGAGCTGTGATTTGAGGGATTACTCCCACCTCGCTAGATGATCAAGGATCCATGCACAAGCAAGCTATAAATTGAGATGAGGAGCTACCATAGTTCGTGGTGCTGTTGCCATTGCGGCCTAAGATAAAAACAATAATTTAGTTACCATGGTTTTTTTCAGTTGGTGTAGGCACGTTCTGTCGGTCGGGAGTTGAGGAGAATACAAGAAAGGTCTATTTTTTTTAAGTTAGCTCTTACGATAAAAGTTGACTAGCAATTTTAGCCATATGCTAATTGGTCAGCCTACACGCTAACAATTTATTTTTCTCTAATTGAGATAATTGTTAAATTATCTTTATTTTATCAAGATTATTTTTTATCCCCAGGAAGTCCAAGGAAATTTTAGCCCATTCCTTGACATCGTTATTTATATAAATTACATATACTAATAAAAACAATTCTAACCATATCTATTAATAGTAATTTATATACAAATTATTATATTTGTTTAATTGATTAACATAATAATATAAATTGTGGAGTTAATTCATAAAACTTTAAAATCTAAAAAGGAAATGTAAGCATAACATTACTTGAATAAAGTAACTGCACCTGAATTGTGGGACCCATTGCCTAGGTTGCTAGTGTGACCATATTACCTAAACTAAAAGAAATAAAAAAAAACTTATGACAAGGCATTATTGTCACAAACTTATGGAAGCGGTTTGTGACAACTCATATGTGTCACTAAGTGATGTCGCATTCGTAACAAAGCAAGCATTGAAGTAGTTTGTGACGAATTTAGTGACGCATGATTTATTTTCGTCACTAAGACATGCTCCTCCAGAAAATGTCATAAAAAGAACAATTCAATGACGAATTGTTACATTGTCACGAGCTATTCGTCATAGAAGGCCAAATCTCTTGTAGATTTGTTTGGGCATGCTTCTGGACTCCGCACTAACCTTGCAAAGAGCTTTGTTTCTCCCATTTCTTGCTCTCCTGATGATTTGGCACTCATTGCAGATTCTCTATCTTGTGAGATCAAGGACTTTCCTGTCACATATCTTAGCCTACCTCTCTGTTTACGCAAACCATGCAAAGAAGACTTTCTTTCTCTTATTGATAAAGTTGCGGACATATTGCCGGGATGGAAGGCTAATCTGATGAACAGGGCTGGGCGTTTGATCATGGTCTGAGTAGTCTTGACTAGCCACTTCTATCCATCATTTGATTGCTCTGGACCTCCCAAAATGGGTGATCAAGGCTATTTGTAAAAGGCGAAGGGGCTTCCTTTGGAAAGGACAGGAGCAGGCTAATGGTGGTCACTGTCTCGTCTCTTGGGATAAAGTGTAGCGCCCCTTGGAGCTTGGAGGGTTGGGAATTCATAACTTGGAAGTCTTGGGTTGGTCTTTGAGGATTCAATGGCTGTGGGCACAAAAAACTGACCCTAACAGACCGTGGGCTGGTTTTAGCATCAACATCCCACCTAAAGCTAAAGCTCTATTTGATGTGGCTGTGGTGTTAGTTGTAGGAAATGGTGAATCTATTCTCTTTTGGAAAGACAGGTGGATTCAGGGTAAAACTATGGAGGAGTTAGCACCTTCTCTTGCTAAGGCAGTCCCAAAGAGAATAGCAAAATGCAGAACCGTTGCGCAGGCTCTCCATAACCAAGCATGGGTCTCAGACATTGGGGGTGCCTTCTTAATGCAGCTTTTGATTGAGTACTTCAGATTTGGGAAGTGGTGAAGGAGGTGGCCCTTGGAGAGGGGCCGGATCAGCATTTATGGAAGTTTACTCAATCCGGGTGCTACACTAGCAAATCAGCCTACTCTTTTTTCTTTGAGGGATATGTTAAGTTCAGACCATGGAGATTAATTTGGAAAAGTTGGGCTCCTCTCCGATGCAAATTCTTTCTTTGGCTTGCCAAGAACAACCGGTGTTGGACCGCGGATCGGCTTGCCAAGCGTGGTCTCCCCCACCCAGATGTTTGTCCCTTGTGTGACCAAGCTGATGAGACCCTTCAACACATTCTCAGTGGTTGTGTCTTCTCCAAACAGATCTGGGCCTTGATCTTGCAGTCCTTGCATTTGGATGTCATTATCCCCACTGTGACAGATTCAAACTTTTTCTCCTGGTGGGCGCGATCTGTCAAGTTGGTGCCAAAGAATATTTGAAAGGGACTGAACACTCTATGTATTTTGGTAGCCTGGGAAATCTGGAAATTCAAGAACTCATGTGTGTTTGAAGATTCCCAGCCAAATGTTCAACTTCTCCTCCATAGGATAGGAAGTGAGGGCCTCCTTTGGTGTGCTGCAGGAGCTTCTAGGTTACTAGAGCTCCTAAATCGGTCACTAACCCCAGCTTGCTAGGTGCTGGTGGTCTTGGTCGTGTCTTTTGTTCTACTTCATCTATGTAAAACCTGGCTTTTCTGTACTTGGGTTGGGTCACTTTGACCTTCCCCGCTGTTTTTTCTTCCTTAAATGAAATGACACGCAGCTTGATGGGGACGGGTGATCCCGATCTTCCGTCAGGTGAAGATAACTATCGATTTGGCGGAGGCACGACACACACAATCTGGCTTCCGATCAACACGATTCGAACCCTGCAATCGCAGCACCACGTCTCCTCTGGTTATCAACCGTGCACACACAATTGACCTCGCCACGAACGCTTATCCCTGCCTGCGAATCGAAGAACACAAACAAGAACACGGTAGATGTAACTGAAATTGCGAATAGAAAGGATTAATCACACGAATTGAGGGCTCACAAACCGGAGTATTCTCCATAGCAAAACTGTTCAACGATAGAATAATCTAAGCAAAACCCCTCTAATCTAATGATGGCTACATAATATATACAAGAGAGAGGGGTAGGAGGTGGCCAAGCAGCCCTAGGGCATATAAGGCCTTCGGGCCCAAAAATAGACGTTGTAGCGTTTGGGCAGATTCTGTACGTCATCTTGCATTGACGATTCCTATCGACTTCGAAAGTATTTGGAGGTGGGACCACTTGGGTTGGAAAGCTTAGTCTCCTTATCTTTCCAACGATACGTAGAACGTCCAAAACAGAACCCGTATGTGTCCTGGACGTCTGTTTTCAGGAGGCCTGCTCCAGTAGTCCGAACCGGCCTAGCGAATAAATTGGATTTCAACGTGGATTAGGCTTTAAACTCCATCTTCACTTGAGCTTTGGTCATGTCCTCATCATTCTCTCCTTCTTGGTTTTGAGTCGTCATCGACTCAAAGTCGTCAATGCTTACAGAAATAGTTATGTTTTCTGATATTATCCAACCATGCTCCCCTTCTTGGAATTGAACCTATTGAGACAATGCAAACAAAGAAGAACACACCAAACATGACATAATATGGTTAGTTTTAGTACAGCCCCTTATTTGATTATTATGTTCACCAACGAGAATGGAGTCCAAACTTGATAGATATAAACACGATGCACCATATATTCTCCGTTATGATTGTATTGCCCAATGATATGATTTGTATATGTAGATAACCATGACAAATCAGCACTAAAAGAAAGTTTCTCCATCAAATTATTTAGATTACATAGAACATCTAATTAAATATAACCCAAAGTATTTAAAGAATATAACAATTTCATCTCATCATGTATACTAGCAATAGGGAGAAAATGTTTATTTTCATCGTAAATAATTGGTTTGGGAGCAACAAAATCATCCTTATTCACAAGTTGTGGCATAGATATAAACCTTTCCTTGTCACATGGAACAGTAAGACAATAATCATGTGACAAAGATGCATCAGAAAAATGTTCCACTATAGAGTGCTCTACAGTAGCATGAACTTTGGACATATTTGGTGCATCAAAAATTTTCTAACCTTGTGTAATCTTTGCACCCATGTCATTACTTGTGTTTACGTGCTTTGTGCAATGTTCATCCTCCATTAGCGTGTTGTGTCTCTCATCATTAATTTCAACGTCCTGTCTAAGGTAAGTAGCAAAAGAAGTCTCCACAATATGTGTGTCATGATGTTCAATTTCAGCCAGACATGTATCATTTTTAATTTGATTCTCAATCTCACAAGTAATATCAATTAAATCTTGTAGACAATTATATTCCATATCAACAACAATATCCCGAATTTTCTCATTAATACCATTTAAGAAATGAATTTCAGTGGCTTCATCGTATTCATCTAAATCACAACACAGCAATATAGTTTTGAATTTCTTATAATATGCCATGACAGTTCTATCTAGTTGTTTCAGACGTTTCAATCTACTAAGAGACATTTCACGATATAAATTATCAAACTTTGTTTCCCAATTGATACTTGAATCTTTTTGACGTGGATGTTTGCAATGCGGTGTAACTCTCACATGTCTTCATATTTTCTTTCCGAGCGGTGCCTATAACCTGTCATTATTAGCAGAAAACAACACACAAAAAGTATATTTTTCTATCAACTACTATGTATAGGTGGTGGAATCACACACTCTCAAGCGTCTTACCAAGCTCTTACGAGTGTTCTTACCGATGCAAAACAGTGGATGGTACAACCGGTGGCTGGTTCGTGATACCGTGAGGGCGTGAGCAATGCGATTGCAAAGTTTGAACCTGTACTGATCAGAAGTATATGTACGTGGAGCTTTGGGAGGCTTTATATGGTAGCAAGGATTAGCACAAACCGAAATCAGATAGCAAAATTGAATAAGTATCTGAAGTACTAGTCTAAGTTGCTGGCCTAAACGTGTTCCTAGAACTAGTTCAAGCTAGCGAGAAAGACACCGAAGCACAAAGAACACAAAGGATGCAAACACTTTTGATTTTTTTTCTTTTTTTCTCTTTTTTTCTTTTTTTTGTGTGGCTCTTTTTTGCACTTGCCTTTTCTTTCTTTCTTTTTCTTATCAAAAGTGCCGCAAGATCAAAATACAACTCCACGCTATCACAAAACTCTCGTCAGTAAATCACATATTTTCTATCCAAACTTGCACAGATGATTTCGCACTTTTGTTGACCTCAAATGCGAAAACTTATAATACCAAAGTTGTAACTCTAATTTTTCTCTTTATTTTCAATATATGGAATGCCTCTTTTGGATAAAGAAAACATGAGACATTGACCCCGAAATATAACTGTTCAAAAAATTCTGGGTCACTAACAGATTTTCTCCTAACTAGAATTAGACCCTGATAACAGCCTTTTGTAAAAAACGCGCTTTTGACAAAGTTATAGATAATTTTACAAGATTTCTAGAAAGTACTAGAACATTAAATTCTGAGTTTGTATGTGGGAGTTATGGGCAGAATACCGAACTGGACAGAAACTAATCCGAGGAGGACGGGATGGAAAAGGACACGGTGACAAGATGGAAAACTCAAACCAATCTAACAACAAAAATCTAAACGAGCAATAAGACCATGACTATGGACACAAACTCATTGATGCGGACTCCAAAATCAAAAAGTGCAAAGGCTAAACTTGGCTATGAGATATGATGAACTACAAACCCTAACTTTTTATATGGCTTTTTGTGGACTATAGGATGAAACAAAACTAATCTACTAAAGATAACGATAAGGAAAAACAAAACTTGACGGTAAACCTTGCTCTGAATACCACTTGGGGACGGGTGATCCCGATCTTCCGTCAGGTGGAGATAACTATCGATTTGGCGGAGGCACGACACACACGATCCGGTTTCCAATCAACACGATTTGAACCCTGCAATCGCAGCACCACGTCTCCTTTGGTTATCAACCGTGCACACACGATTGACCTCGCCACGAAGGCTTATCCCTGCCCGCGAATCGAAGAACACAAACAAGAACACGGTAGATACAACTGAAATTGCGAATAGAAAGGATTAATCACACGAATTGGGTGCTCACAAACCGGAGTATTCTCCACAGCGAAATTGTTCAATGACAGAATAATCTAAGCAAAAACCCTCTAATTTAATGACGGCTACAGAATATATACAAGAAAGAGGGGTAGGAGGCGGCCAAGGTGGTGGCGAAGCAACCCTAGGGCGTATAAGGCCTTCGGGCCCAAAAATAGACTGTTGTAGCGCTTGGGCAGATTCTGTACGTCATCTTGCATTGATGATTCCTGTCGACTCCGAAAATATTTAGAGGTGGGACCACTTGAGTTGGAAATCTTATCTCCTTATCTTTCTAACGATATGTAGAACGTTCAAAACAGAGCCCGTATGTGTCTTGGGCGTCCGTTTTCGTGAGGCCTGCTCCAGCAGTCCGAACCGGCCTCGCGAATAAATTGGACTTCAACGTGGATTAGGTTTTAAACTCCATCTTCGCTTGGGGCTTGGTCATATGCGTATTGGTCATATCCTCATCACAGCTCTCCTGCGTCGTTCGAGAAAAAAAAGTCAGCTGCAATTACAAAAAGCATAGGGGAGAGAGGATCCCCTTGCCTTACACCTCTTTTGCATTGAAAGAATTTTCCATACACTCCATTGAGTAGCACAGCTGAAGAGCCAGAGGTTAAAATGTTTTCAGTCCATCTCAACCATTTATTATTGAAACCAAGCTGCCACAACATAGATAAAATTGTATTGTGCTCCACAGTATCAATGGCTCTCTCAAAGTCTAATTTTAGTAACACTAATTCCTTCTTTGAATGGTGGCATTGATGCAAATATTCATAAGCCCATGCTAGGCAGTCTTGGATGGTCCTGCTTTTGATGAACCCATATTGATTCTTGTGAATAAATAGGTTAATAACTTTTTGTAGCCTGTTTACAAGGAGCTTGGTGATCAACTTGAGTACTGAGTTCAATAAGGATATGGGTCTGAAATCATTTACCCCAACTGGGTGATTGTTCTTTGGAATCAAAGTTATGAATGAATTGTTGATCGCCTGCAAGTCTATGACACAATCGTAGAAATCATTGCAGAGACAATAGAAGTCTTCACAGATGATGTGCCAACAATGTTTCAAGAAGAGGCCATTGAATCCATCAGGGCCAGAAGACTTGTCTATTGGCATGTGCTTAACCACGTTGTCAATCTCCTCCTTTGAGAATGGTTCGGAGAGTAAATCTAGGTTGTCACGATGTTGTACCAATTCTTCCAAATTAAAAAGCATGGAGGGGTATCTGTGGAGCCCATCCTACCGAGCCCATCCTACCTTTGTAAGAATCAAGAAGAATTGCTGCCTTTTCTTTGTGATCATTGACTAATCTGCCATCATGAGCTTCTAGAGTGGTAATTGTGTTTATCATGTACCTCTCAGTTGCAGCAGCATGAAAAAATTTTGTTCCTTCATATCCAAACTTCACCCATCTGATAGTACACCTGTTTTTCCAATACTCATTTTTGTAGCTTAATAATTTGAAGATCTGCTTTTTCAAAATGAGTCTAAAATTTCTCTCCTGGATGAAAAGAGGTCTTTGTTCTTCTAGTTTGTCCAAAACAACAAGAACATTATTACAACCTTGAATCACTATATTTAGCCGAGATAAACCTTTGTTCCATCTTTTTAGAACTCTTCTTAAAAGCTTGAATTTTGCAGAAATTTTGGTTGCACTATTGCTTGCTCTATCTGAAGTCTTCCATGTGCTTTCTACTAGCTCCATGAAACCAGCATGTTCAATCCAAAAGTTCTCAAATCTGAACACTTGAGCTTTGGGGATGTTTGTACCAATCTGTACTACACAAGGAATATGATCAGAAACTGGCTTAGCAAGAGGCAAAAGTAGAGTGTTCGGGTAATCTTCAATCCAATTTGATGAAGTAAAACACCAATCCAACTGCTCAAGTAAGGGGGTCCTCTTGCATATTGCTCCAGGTGAACTTTCTTCCCTTTAGAGGGATTTCTTGCAAGCCTAGGTTGCTAATGACGTTTAAGCTGTCCTTAAACAATAGTCCTGGAAAGATCAGCAAGAAATACAACATTGAATTAGAATTATTCGCACGAATATAAAGTAACCAAAAATGTCATTAGGCTAAATATTTACAATGATTTACAGCATGTTGGAGGCATATTTGTTATCCTCATTTGAAACATCAAAGAGTCTTGGCAAAATTTTCTTCTGAAAACTGAGCTTAGCTGGGATTCCCTGATCCTCTAACGCCCTGAATCATAGTACAATCAAAACACAAATTAAAAAATTTAAGTGAGAAAAGGGAACCACCTTGAAGATAGAGAACACATGTAGAAGTCCCTCTCTCCTCCACGCTGAATGTTAAGAGCAGCTTGGACAGAGATGATTGATAGTCTCCTAACGATATATAGCTGCAACAATTCATAAGAAAGTGTTAAACCAAATCCATCACAAGTGTGTTACTTCTAATTGTAGACTCATGGAATGACCTGTTGCTCAAAGTCAGTCTCTGATCTTGAACTCTTGGTGATGAAAACCTGCTCAATGACCGGCTCAGTCTCAAGTGCAGATTCACCCAAGTCAGAGTTATCAGTCAGAACCGGCCGCGCCACCCAAGTATTACATGACCCAGCGATTCCGCAACCTGCAAGGACAAAATTAATCAGATGAATGATCTTAACATGCAAATCCTGCATTGCTCACTGGCCATCAAATAATTATAACTGTGTTCCAACCTTCATAAACTCAGCTTTGCTCTTCTCGCGACCCTTTTCATCAGTTGGCACGAAGAACATTCCAACAGCATACTCACCTGGTGGTGGTAGTTCAAACCCAGCATCCTTTGTGACCTGCAGTAATACCAAAGCAAAACTTCGAATAACTGTAGAAAAGAACAGCTTTGTTTGTTTGTTTCTTTGTTTTTGTGGCTGAGAAGAACCTCACCCATTTGAAGAAGTCATGTGGCAGAGCCACCAGGATGCCATCACCATCTCCAGTGTTCTTCTCACAGCCGCAGGCACCACGGTGAGCCCGCATCTCAATAGCAGGCCCAACCGGTTTCAGCCAGCGAAACCGGCTACAGCCGGTCCGCCCGGTCTCCGCTGTCGACCCTGCGCTCCTATTCTCGCCCGGTCGCACGCCCTTCCGGTCTTCCCGTCTATCTGCTCTCGCTCTCTTCCTGTCCCCAACGAACCTCCCCTCACCGCGGGCTGCGGGAGCCAGGAGCTGCATCGAGAGGCTGCCTGCGCCCCCGCGTCCAATAGTCCTGGTCGAATAATCCCCTCCGCTCCCTCCAACCCCACGTCTCCTCCTAGCGTGGCCGTGCGCTCTCCTCGATCGTTGAGGCCTCGGGAGCTAGGTGGTTAGGTGGACGCGCAGGAATGGCGCCGCTCCACGCTGCGCTGCCGCCGCCCTCAAGCGCCGCCGCCACGGCCTCGTCCTCGCTCCCGCCTCTCTCACTTGCCAAGCCGTACCACCCCCGCAGGGCGGCGCCCTCCTGCTCGCTAGCCATGGCCGCCGCCGCCGCCGCTCCGTCCAGAAAAGGTTAGGATCCATCTCCTCGTGCGACATGGTTAAGCTTGCAGCTAATGCGCGGACCGTTCAGCTAGTGGAACGCTCACGCGGTCACGCCTCACTGCCGAAAACGTCTCTCTCTTGGCCTGTCTAGCTTCTCCATGCCGTGTCCCGTGTGTGCTGTTGGTTCCCTCTAGTCCGAGTAGAGCGGTAGAGCTACGGCGCTGCCTTCCAGACGCGTGACGACGCGTCTTGCCTTTTCTTTTGGGGATAAAGATGCCTTTTCTTTTGGGATAAAGATGCTTGCGCGGCGGAGACTTCTTCTCCTTTTTGCCGCTCTCGATCTCTGTTTTTATAGCTGCCCACCACCTGCCCTCGGCTCACTCGAGCAAGCGTTTTCTTTTTTATTTTTGTCCTTGACACAATGTCCAAACACACAAGACAAAAGTTTCATTCTTCTGGAGATTCGATCTACCACTAGTTAGTTAGAGATCGATTTCCTCAGGTCTCTTGACCCGAATGGATGGATGGTAACCCTCTCGCTGTCGATGATTAGAGGAGAATCTTGATCCTTGATTTCTTGACTGACAATTTCTTGTCTCCTCGCACCGGCCGGCCAGCGTTCCTGCCATGCCCAGAGCACAGCCCGACCGCCGCGCCGCCGCGCGCCACCCCCTCGTCGCCCCCGGCGCTCATTGCGTCCGTGCAGGACCTCTACGACTTCATCTGCAGCGGTCCGCTGGTGCACAGGATCGGCTACACCAAGGAGAAGATAGCCGAGTCCATCGACCGATGGCTGCGCTGCGGGGGTCAGGTGGCGCGCCTGTTCCGCCTCAACGAGCTACAGCTGTCGGAGGCCGAGAAGGCCCGGATATACCACTTCTATATCCCCGTCTTCCTCTGGTGCGAGGACCAGGTCATGGAGCACAGGGCCAAGTACAAGGACGACGACGAAATCCCACCATTGGTGGTACGCATTCAATTCGCACCAACATTTGCCTTTTTTGCATTTACTTGCGTCAACAATTGCTTAACGCTAATATCAGTCATTTAATCGTTTGCATGTCAATTAGAACTAGGCAATCGAGCTCATCTGTAGATCCTCAAATATGAAGTGTTGTTTCGTCACGGAACTTTGCACGACAGAACATGTTCTTTTGAATTTGATTCTTTTCTACTTAGCAATTTCATTTCGCATTTGATAAGCGAATCATATTAACGTAACACAGATTGGAGTCAGCGCTCCGCAGGGAAGTGGAAAGACAACTCTTGTCTTCGCACTTGATTATCTTTTTCGGGTTTCTGGTAGGTGAGTTCTTCTTATTGAAACTGATCATAATGTGTCTGTTTGCCTATATGAATGAAATATAGTAAGAGCTAAACTTCTGGATGACACAGGAATTCCGCTACATTGTCAATAGATGACTTCTATTTGACAGCAAAAGAACAGGTGTGAACTTATACTAAATATGGAAAAGTATTGATCATATATTCATAAATAGCCTCTCTTTTTCATGAACACAAGTATTTAAAATGCTGAAATAGCTGATACTTGTGGTTTTTTAATGTCCAGAATGAACTGAGGGACAGAAATCCTGGGAATGCTCTTTTAGCGGTACAAATTCCTCACTCCAGTAGGCTGCTAGGCTGTTCTTTATTTGAACATTGTACAAGGTGACCTGAAAGTTAACTTTCCAGCTCCGTGGAAATGCTGGAACCCATGATCTCCAATTCTCAGTTGAAACACTTGAGTCAATGATCAAACTAACAAAAGAAGGTACAGTTCGGAACAAGTATTTGGATCTTCTTTTAGCTATTTCTGTTTCTTCTGGATGATTATTTGTGCATAGCAGTTCTCTTCTTTGCTTTTTTTGGAAAATACAAATGTTTTACATCCTTGAAAAATACCTCTATTCTCGAGTGTTTGTCACTAGCTAGTTTATTTTTGAACTAAAAAGTGTCAAACCAAAAAAAAAAGAGAGAGTAGATTGTTCGTGATCTGACAATTGTTTTCGCAACGTTTAGGTATGAAGATGAAGGTTCCACGGTATGACAAGGTAAAAGGTTGCAATTAACGTTCCTCAAGCTGATCACTTGTATGATACACGTCACATGTCCATGTAGTCTGCTTTTGGAGGAAGAGGTGACCGGGCTGATCCTTCGGTATGGCCGGAGGTTGAAGGGCCCTTAGAGGTAATCTCATATTTAAATGTGGAGCACTATTTTGAGCATTATGTGAATTCTCAACTTATAATGTCTTCTTTGCTGTCCTAGGTTATTTTGTTTGAAGGATGGATGCTTGGATTTAAACCACTTCCAAATGAAGTTGTAAAAGCAGTGGATCCCCAGGCAAGTTTCCTGTTTGATTTTGTTATTTTTACTTTACCTATAGTAATGGTATGACATTATTTTTGTCTTCTTCAGCTCGAGGTGGTTAACAAGAACCTTGAAGCATACTATGATGCTTGGGACAGGTTCATTGAGTCATGGATTGTTATAAAAATTAGGGATCCCAATTGTGTATACCAGTGGAGGCTGCAGGTCATTTACTCGAATTATCTGATAAATAGTGCTATTGAACTCAACAGACCATGCATTGCAATTTCTGAGTTTGGTATTTGGATTTGCAGGCAGAGATAGCTATGAGAGCAGATGGAAAACCTGGAATGTCTAATGAGCAGGTGTGTTCTGTAACAAAGATATTCGCTCCTTAGAATAACCCCTTTGTTATCATAGTAAAATTATCTGTTGGAGCCTTACTGATGATAGGGGACTGGTTCAGCGATGTAATTTTTCAGTTTAGAAAGAAAATTGACTGATTGTCTGGTTGAGCGATGTAATTTTTCAGTTAACCATTTTTACGTCATTCATTTAAAATCGAAGCACGTCTATATATTTATCCAGAAATTAACTTTACTATTTTCCAAGTGTCGTCAATAATCTACAGAAATATAATCAATGGTAATTCTTGCAGGTTATGGATTTCGTATCGCGCTACCTACCGGCATACCATGCATATTTGCCCACGCTATACAAAGATGGACCAAATGGTTCAAAGCCAGACCATCTACTGGTCATTGACATCGACGAAGGCAGGAGTCCTATTTTGGGTTGAATTAGGATGTACATTTGCTGAAATGGGATTTCTGACCCTGCGGTGGAGCCTGGGATTTAAGTTTATGAGACTTACGTCCAGCAAACACCAGCAGTTGTCTTGTTTTCCCACACCCTAGCACAAATGTATCGTCAATGTGTAAATTTCATGTATATTAAATTTTGCTATCTATTGAAGGAAATAAGTATTATGTTTTTGTTCATCCATTACTCAATTATTTGTGCTATATTTACATCCTAGCATCTGAAGTCCGTTCTCAATTTGACATTATACCAAATTTACTCCTATCTAGTGAAGTACTCCATCTATTCACAAATCCAAGGCACATATTTTTAATTTGAACAGTGGCCATAAATTCTTCATACATTGAATATGGCCAAATCATTGCCAGCTTTATACATTGTTATTAATTACAATGTCGTAAATAGAAATCCGTGTGAGTAGCGGCCAATTTCATGCACTAAATGCATACAAGTTAGAGCCTGCTTGGTTGGATGCCGATTTTGGTCATGCCAAATTTCAGACAAATTTGACTATGTTTGAACTGATATCAAATCTTGACTAAATATTTTTCTCATCTAGATGGCTTGTTTGGGTTCCGAATAAGCCATTTAGATGAAAGAATCGCTGTTTGATCAAAATTTGATATCGATTCAAATGTGATCAGATTTGACCAAAATTTGGCATAGCAAAAATTGGCATCCAACCAAGCAGGCTCCGAGAGACTCAGGTTTGAGTCCCGGCAACGGAAGTTTTTTTATTTTCCTTTCAAATTGCTCGGTTAGGGACAGTGGACCTCTATGTTAGTTGTTTTTATTTTTTCCTCTCAAATTCCTCGGTCAGTGACAGTGGACCTCTATGTTAGTCTTTTTATTTTTTTTCCTCTCAAATTGCTCGGTCAGTGACAGTGGACCTCTATGCTAGTTTTTATTTCAATACAGTTAAACCACTCGTATACTCTACTATTCGATAATTAAGGTAGGCAAGTCGTTCCACATGAACTGTGCTCGTTCTACAACCTAAAACAGTTCGTTTGATTTGATTCAGCCATTTTGAACAGAATATCTGAAATGCAGTCAGACTAACAAGGAACTATGAAAAAAGACAAATTTTCTAAAACAGAATTCAATAGCATTGGTAGAAAAAGGCAACCAGGCTAGAACTTGCCATAATTGTGGAAAAGGATTCATTTATACATTTTTATGGAAAAACAGCTATAAATTTCGTTTGATTTGATTCAGCCATTTTGAACAGAATATCTGAAATGCAATGACACTAACAAGGAACAAGGAAAAAAGACAAATTGCCAAAAACAGAATTCAATAGCATCGGTAGAAAAAGACAACCAGGCTAGAACTTGCCATAATTGTGGAAAAGGATTCATACATTTTTATTGAAAATCACATATAATTAGAACAACAAAAGAGCATACGTTCCATCGTTAACTTAACCAGAACGCTATAGATAGGGCTTTCCAACGTGGTGTAAAACCCACAACTACGTTGCCTCTTCTCCCCATTAAACAATTATTAATGAGTGGCTATCCTTCTCACATTGTAAGACTGTGTGTTGTCTATCCACTCTTACCTATTACTATTCTAACCACCTCTCACTCTGTCTAAAGTAGCGCTACAGTGTCGTTTGTAGTATAGGCAGCTCATATGGGTAACCTGCTGGAGATGGTCTAACTATCGCTGCCTCGCCAGATGCAATCCCCTTTTTGGTCCAAATCGCTGATGTTGTCGCCAGCCTCCCGTCCGCACCGCTGTATCTCTTCCTCCTGCAAAGCTTCGTGTCTAGGTACCATCGTCAGATCTCTTACTGGTATTCTTCCTCTTGTCGAAGCTTCATGGCTGGGCGCCATCATCGGATCTCATAGGGTCTGTTTGGCAGCTCTTCCTCCGCGGAGCCTGCCTCCAATCTGTGGCCAGCCTAGTGCTAGCCAAGCTATTGTGTGCAATGGGTCCTGTTTGAGCTCTTGTTTGGTTGACTTGGCCACGTAGTCCACTCCGCAGGAGTTAGTGTTTGGTTTCCACCTCCCGAGCACCGGCCTCCATCCCGCGAGCAACCATCTTCTCCACCTCCCTCCGCCAGCCTCCTCCACCTCTTTCCGTCGGTCTCCTTCCCGCGAGCCGCCGGCGTCCTCCACCTTTCGCCGGTGTCCTCCACCTCCCTCCACCTCCTTCCTGTGAGGCCGCAAAAGATCCAGTGTGTGGCACAGTGGTGAACAGGACGCAAATGCAGGTGACCGGCATGGTCAAGGCGTGCGAGAAGTGGAGTTCGTGGTGGAAGGGCTCTGGCTCTGTGGACGCGAAGCCGAAGGCCGGTAGCAGCCAGCGCTGGTCAGGCGCGGTGGCCGAAGATCGGCTAGCGGCATGGCGGGCGGACGGCTTGTCCAGGCGGCAGGGCCAGCAGGGCGCTGGAGTCCTGGTGCAGGAGGCGGCTAGGGCGCCGTGCGCGAGGTCCTAGGCACGGGCGTCGCGGACTCTGGTGCGGGAGCTGCTCCCGCGGTTCTAGGATGTGTGCGGGACCGAGCTCTAGGTGAGGTCGGGCGTGAGACTGCGAGAAGACCGGGTGCTTCACGCCGGTGCATTGTGGAGTCTGGCACAGGAGGCGTGCTATGATGACATGTGTGCCGCGAAAAAACGTCCAGGAGGTCGCATGTGCTGCGAGAAGCGTCCGGAGGCTCTGCTGGCACGGGAGTCCAGAGGGCGGACGCTGGCGTCGAGTCCAGGCGGGTGGCTCCAGAAGCATACGCGCGGAAGGCTCTAGGGCGGTTCGGTGACACGTACGCGGGGCCCAGGCTAGGGGCGGACGCGGGGCCGGTGCCGCTGCAGGGAGGCAGGGACTCGTGCGCTGCGCGCGGTTCGTGTGCGGGCGCTGCTGGAAAGACTCCAGGGCAGCGGAGACATAAGGCACCATCCGTGAGGGCCAAGGCGCGGGACCACATCGCCACATCGGCTGGCGGAGTCCCGGACAGGTGCTGTACGCTTGGAGTGGAGTCCGCACAGCTTAGGAAAAGGAAGTTGCATGGCGTTGTGTTGCAAGTGGACACGGAGGTGGTGTCCAGGCCATTCACGTAACTGAATCAGACACAAAGGGGTGTCACGTTCTCTCTCTTTTGTTTAGCTAAGGAAGTCCAGCCAGGACTTGGAGCCAAACATTAGGAGTGAGTTGCAGATGTAAAACCAAAGAGGAGCCGAAAGAGACCACATCGAGTCAAAACAGAAGAGAGAACGCTGGTGCCTAGGAGAAAATCAGACCTATGACTTGGAGGAACGTGATGTTCGGGACAGACAGGTCATATGGGTCATGAAGGAAGGCGGACATTCGGAGCGTGTTTTTCCAGACGATGGGCGACAATCAAGTGGGTTGACTTATTGTGTGCAAGCGATGGGATGGTCAACAAGGCTTGCGAGTGATGTGATGGTGCGGCGACATACGCAGAAGCATAGTACAGACATCGTGTGCTATGGTGATGTGTGGGCTGTGAGAGGCGTCTAGGAGGTCGCATGTGTGCTAGAAACACGTGTGTTTTCCGTTAGTTGAGCTATGGCAATAGACAGTTTGACTGGTACGGAGTCGACTATTGAAGTCGATGACTGCAATAATTTCTAAAGGTTGACTCAGGCAGCAGCAGTGCTATTCTCTTAGTGTCGGGAAACAGTCAGTTCAAGTAGGACATCGGATTCGACAAGTTATTCTCATGCGACACAGAGAGAAAGTTGTTTACTTCAGACAGAGCTGGTGATTTTGGTTTGGACTACGTGTTGGTAACAAGATTTATAGTGTTATTTGAGTAGGGGTGTCAAGATCAAGATAAGTCGGAGTTGAGTGATACTTTAGGGTGTGAAGTGTGAGGTAAAGCTTGAGAAGGAATCTAATTTTCCTTGGTACGTCGTATGATGATGGTTAGTGTTCTGAAGCGAGTTGGATGGAGTAACCATGGAGATCATGCAATGACATCGTGACTGTGTTGATAGGAGGGGAGAAGTTTACGCCATACACCATGGAAGGTGGAGTCATGAGGGATGAAATTGTGAAGGCAATGTATTCCGAAAGGACGGATTTCGCACAAACTCGTGGATGTTTTACGTACGGCCGAAGATGAAGACTCAAGTCCAGTGTACATGGAGGTTCGCATGTGACAAATTCGAGATGGCGAAAATATCCGCCAAGGTGGAGTTTATAAGATATATGTCAAATATTTGTACGAGTCCGGTTATGGCAGGACTTTGAGTTGTATTAGCGGTATATAGTAGAGGTCTAGTCAAACTCTGTAACCCGGACCTCCTCGTAAATATGAGAGGAGGGCTACTGTTGTAATCAAGACGATTAGATGGCTTGCATGGACGGACGGAGTTGTCGTGGTGTGCCCGGATGCCGGCATAGCTATCTGATAATAGGAAGGAGCGCCCAGGCTTCGGCCGAACCTCGTTAACAAACATCGTGCCTCTGGAGTCATCTGTGATTGTGCATAGATATCTCGATCGATCCAAAGGTGCTTCCGCATGCTTGTTTTCTAACACTGGCCTTCTCCACCTCTCTTCGCTAGCCTCCTCGCCCGAGCAGAACCATGGTGGCGGCGGCCTCCTCACCTGAGCAAATCCATGGCGACGAAGTGGCATCGGCCTCCTCACCCGAGTAGATCCATGGCGACGGAGAGCGGAGCGGAGCGTGGTGGTGTTGCGGGTGGCCGGTGAGGACGTGGTGTGACGACACGGTGGTGCTCGGGGTGACCGGCGGCTCTAGCAGGAGAGCCGCTCTCGGCGGCTAGCCTCTTCCTCCGGCGGTGTTGATGGAGAGTGGAGAAGAGGGGAGCAGGGCTCGTTGGCGCAGGTTGGCCACGCAGGGCTCTCGGCAGAGCGCACACAGGGTGGCTACGAATGGCCGACCGAATCGGTTATCCCAATGGATCCAGCCTCTAGAGCTCCCGATGGCTCCGCAGAGACGGGTTACGCGACTGGCCCGCGTGCCCAAACACAGGCCTCGGCCTACCGTGACGAGGCTATGGGCCTAGCGTAGTTGTCAAACAGGCCAATACTATTGCTCAGCCCAAGCCACATCAACGCGACCATTCTCCCCGTCACCGTGGCCGTCAAGGATGCAATCGACCACGCTGCCGTGGAAGCGCTTGGCTGCCGTTGGGGCATACGAGGTCCTGCCGACGAGGAAGCGGCGGTTGAGGTAGGCTGCGGTGAAGACGGTGGTGAACATGAAGAAGCCGATCATGGTAGGCCTAGCTAATCTCAGTTTCTCCGAGCTTCCCGAGCTTTTGTTCCCTTCTTTTTTAGGTTAAGGGTTGTATAATTTCAATGTTGTAAAAGTTATTTTGGATTGTTGTAGTGTATTTTGTCCGACACGCGCGTAACGGTAAACAAAGCCAGAGAGGAGTGGTCGCACCACTAATGCCCCTGCAATCTACTCCCTCCCTGCTCCGTATTTCCTTCGTTACCATTGCTGGTCGACTAACTAACCACTGTTATAGTGGTTTCTGTCGTGGAGCATGTTTCCATTTTCATTTTCGATTTACGCGCGCGACTGAAATCTATGTTCGGCTCTCTTTTCCTCTTCGTATTCTAGCCCATCTACACTTGATTTGCGATATGGAAGGCTTTGTTTTCTTTCTCAACCACTGTTAACGATCATATGAACAGATTACTGATCCAGTTTGGCTAATGATCAATAAAATCATATTTGTGATGCCGCAGGAGACCCTCGGGAAAAAAAAAAGGAAAGGGAATGAGACAAACAAGTATTTTTTCTTACAAAAATCAGGCCTTCAAAGCTGGCCAAGCCACTACAAAAGGTAAGGTAGGATACAGCGTGAAATCCTTGTTCATGTTACCAGACTAAATTCCAAATAATTAGTAGACCCCCCGAGTAAATGGTCAGAAGGACCAAACTAGTGGAAATTAGAGGTATCTTCTACACTGTTGTCTACAGTTCCAAAAAAGAAGACTCGAGACCAAACAGCTACTCCGGCTTCATCTTCGCTTCCTCCGGTTGGTGGCAAGGGTGCAGCAGCACATGGATGCACAAAAGCCAGCAGGGAAGGTGGACAAGAAATATGTACAGATAGGTCGCGCTGCTCCATTCCCACAGGAACTCCATCCATACCCAGAAATCTCCAATGTCTACTATCCATAGCTGGAGGAGTGGAGGGAAACCCAACACAGCAAGAGCTACGTTTGAAGCCAACAGTACTGCCCGAGGAAGGAAACTCATGCCTGATGCCTTCAGAGGCCGAGAAAACAGACATTGGGATCAATATCAGAGCACCAAGCTGAGCGATGGCAAAGTTTATGACAGACATGAGCCCCAGCCCGATCGAGATGGAAGTGATAGTTGTAGCTTTCAGAAGTTTCCATTCAACACCAGCTGAGTATGGTGAGCCGAACGTGACATACAGGGCGATCAGTATGACGACGGAGAGCGCAATCCAAATCAGTGCGCTTTGCAAAGGTGTGGAATCAGGGATTTGAGTAATGTAATATGGAGTTAGTGAAACAAGCACCGCCCATAGTAGGATAACAAGCAGTACTTTTGCAGCTTGAAGCCATTTCCACGATCCACCCTTGTTTTATCAGTGCTGCCATCCGCTTTATTGTCATCTATCAACTCATTTTCCATGCTTCTGTCATCAGCAAGGGCAGCAGCAACTATTGGGAGAGGTGCCAACAACGCAAACTGAATCATATATACACCAACCAAAATGAACTTGCTTGGAGCTGTAAGGAAGTACAGGAAAAAGGACTGAGGGAACTTCTCTAGCAGATTGTTCACAGAGCGCACCACTCCTTCAATTAACCTGAAATAAAATCATCATCAAACACGTAAAAAATTTCTGCTGAGACCAATATAAACTATATGCTCCATAAAACATGGAGCAGGAATGTTGGGACGGAAATGAAAGCAAAGCTGTTAAGCAACCTAAGATCATCAACCAGGGGCAACACAAGAAAGATGTTCCTGTGCTCAGGTCAACACAACATTGCACAAACACTTCCATCCATGCTTTTCAATGGGTTGTTTTAGTAATGCCAAAAAAATCCAGACAGGACCAATTAATTGTGGTGTTCCTCTTTATCAGTTCATGTTAATACTCTCATTTCTACAACTTATATTTTTTATATACAAAACCTCTATGCGTTGTCAGGAAAATAAAACCGAAACATGCTAACATTTTTATAAAATCTTGCAGGTATGAAATGGCCAGAGGTGCAAATAAGACCCAAGTCAAGTAAACTTTTGTCTGGTGCATGGTTCTAACTGTTAAGGGTATAATAGTCAGGGCTACTAGTGTCAAGTCCTAGGTCTAGGGTTTCCTTCCCTCTTGTCTCTCATGTACTCTATATGTAGTCCCTATTGGGCCTCAATACATTCATCCATCTATTCTCTATCATTTGTAACATGGTACCAGAGCTCTAGGTTCAGATCCGGTAGCCGCCACCCTTCCTTGTGCTGCGCTGCCGCCTGGGAGGGAAATCGATCTCTTCTCCTCCCAGGGGCAGCATCACAAATCTCCCTTTTTCTTTCCTTCTTTATCACCGATATGCAGTGAGAGCCAATGGACCTGCTGCATTGCCTCTGGAGTGATGAGTGATTGTCAACAGAAGTCAAGACCCAGAAGGACTTGGGCACAAGCCCTCCGATGGACTGGAGGTAGATGGAGAAGAAAGTCCTCTGAAGGATAGAAGGCATGCTCGGTGTCGGTCGGCCATGGGAGTTCGGTACACGGAGGAGCGGCATGGCGATGGCAAGGGTAAGACCTCCGAAGGACTGTGAGGCGACCCCGATGGATAGGGAATGCCGGGTGCCACCGCGGTGCTCCAACCCGAGTGCATGGCGCAAAGATGTGCGAGGGCGATGGTGGATTTGCTCAAATCCGCCACCCTACTACCAAGTTACCAAGACTCGGCGGATGGGCTCAATTCTCGCTGAGATAGTGTGGAGTGGGCTGTTCTAGGCCTAGGAAGGAAAATTTTAGAGTTTTCTGGTTTCTGACTTCAAAACCAGGGGCGATCGACGGATTTGGACTATTGGCCACGTGGACGTCATCCAGAAGATTGCGTGCAACCGAAGAAGATCAAGACTCCATCGCGGTCTGTCCGTCTCTGAGAATGTTGGGTCTTTTCCAGTTTAGCCTGTACGGGTGTTTTTGTAATATAGGGGTCTTAGTGTAAACTGAGTCAGTTAGGCCTGGGCTATAAATACCTAAGCGACTGGTCATTTAGGTGACTCTTCCATCTCTAGAAACCCTAGGTTTAGAGTGAAAACTGGGTGCTAATCTAGGATTTGGAGTCCCCTAGAGCTAGTACTTTGCATTAGTGAGAGGATGAAGGGTGGTAGGCTGTGAGGAACCTTGTAAGAACTGATTTCCACTTCTAATACAAGGAAGATTCGTTCCCATTCGTGTTCTTATGTGCAGCCATCTCCTTCCCCCCTTTCCAGTTTGGATTTTGGATGAAACTCAAAGGCTTTTGCTGATTTGCTTTGCTCGCAAGTTAATCCTGTTCTTTTGGCTCTTTTGGACTTGCTAGGACGTGGAGATTGTGACTTAGTTTATTTCAATCCCGTAGGATTGCCATGAGCAAGTTGATCTTGAGTTTTCCCCTTTCTTGCCCAAAGATTGCCTTCTCACGAGATCTAAAATTTCCACTAATCCTTTTGTCATTTTGAGTTGATATTTTGGAAATAGCTTTGGAATAGGGTCCAGATAGCCTAGTGCAAAATCTCGTGAAGTTTGGACAAGATTTGGTCAGATTTAGGGTTTGAAAACTCATTTTCTACGACTGTATCGGACTATCCGATACAGCCACCGGACAGTCCGGCAGCGTGTACTAGACAATCTGGCGTCGGCTCTGCCCAGGGCTTTCTACCGTACAGTTCGGCAGCCTCCACTGGACTATCCGGTGCCACTGGACAGTCCGGCCCCTGGCACCGGACAGTCCGGTGAAGCCAGGGCTGCTGCCCCGTTTCTGAGATTTTGTTCTTCCGCATTGCTTTTGCATTGGATTTGCTTTTCCCACTGTTTGACCACACTCTTTACTTGCTGTGTTCTAGTAAGTCGCATTTCGATGCGGTGAGTCTCGAGTGGTGAACTTGCAAGTTTTGGTGCTTGCGGTGACTTGCGATCCGTGTGGTCGTTGAGTTGCTAGCTCTTTCTCGCCTGGTGCGTATCCTTCCAGTGGACGACACCTTACGCTAGCTAGGCACATATAGTGGACGGTGTCTAGCATGGGTTCTTGTGAAGTTTCTTCGCACCAAGTTTGGGGGTTGTGATTTTGAGTTTTTCAAGTGCTCCAATTCACACCCCTCTTGTCGCACGTCTCAGTCTTACATGCAGCCAGCCCATCGCGGGTCATCACGGCACGTCGCCGTGCCACCTCCCATCGTCGCCATGGCAGCGGATCTAGATCCGCCTGCCCCCATTGCGGGTCCCATCGCGTCGCCCAATGTGGCGCATGGCACGGCCCCGCGTCGCTGCTGCCCGGCCTCTGCCGCGCGTCGCCTGCGGCCTATGCAGATCCGTCACGGCCGCCGCTCATCCGTCGCCATCGCTCACCCTGTCCCGGCTTGACTATCGGCCTCTGGCTGCCCGTCACGTCCTCCTACATTGTCTTGTGGGCACCGTCGCCCGCTGCGGCTCCTCTAACCGCCCGTCGTGATCCTACCTTGTCATGCGGGTACTGTTGCCCGCTATGACTCATCCATCGCCCGTCGCGCCGGCTTCCGTGGCTCCTCCATCGCCCGTCGCGCCACCTTTTGGCAGATCCAGCTCTCCCATCGCGCTGCTTGTTGTACTCCATCATCGCCGTCTACTGCATCCACCTCCTTCACAGCCCCACCCCATCCGCCTAGGTGGCCACCTCATCCCTTTACCTTGACACCACCTAGCTTCCATTCGCCTCAACCCAAAGACATGAAGTGAAGACTTCTCTGTTGCTTCTATCATCTTTTAGTTCTCTTTGCTATTGCTCTAATGTATTGAGGCCTATTTCCTAAGTTTCATTCCATCAACGTTAATCCAAGTCCAATTGTTGCCTCCCATTTGTCCAAGCTTTGCAGTCCACAAATTAATTGTCAATCAACCAATTATCCTTCATTTTATGGTTAGCTAACTCACGTCTATTTAGCTAATCTTGTCATCGTTCTTGATGCGATCTTGCCCTCTTGGTCTCTTTCGTAGCTATCTTGCTACACATCATGACCAATGGCCATCTTCATCGTCATCAAGGTCCATTGCTTGTCGTCTTGTAGCAGTGGTTTATTCATCATCCATTTGATTTGATTTGACACATCTCATAGATTGTCAAGTTCAATGTCTCCAAAGCAAGCTTCACGGTTGAAGAGTCGACGTATTGGTTTGTGAAGACTTGGTATTTCACCACTTGTGGAGGAGGTATTTCTACATCGACATGTTCAAGAACTGCATGCGTCGATGACACCTTTGTTTAGTTGACTTTGGATGTATTAGTTTCTTTTTTTCAAGTCATGTAATTAGGATCAACTCTCCAGGACAAAGAGATGCTTGCAAACCTAATTGTGGCTGGGTGAGTACTTCTCGTCATAATTGAAGCAGAGGCCTTGGCGGTGGTGGTCATCCATCTCATTGGGTGTCGGGCGGCGCGCTTGTCGCCCTGTGGCCGGCCCGTCTTGGGAGCTAGAACTCACGGCCTGATCTGTTCCTAGTGCTGGTAGGGCAAGGGTAGTCCCCCATGGGGATGAGGCCACGATGAACGGGACATGGAGCCTAGACAAATTGCACGTGTCGTTCGTAAGCCCGAGCCAAGTTGATGGCCATGTCCATGGTCATCGGGTTCTGAAGTTGTATGTTGGTGGAGAGCAGCTCCTATAGCCCCGCCGTGAAGAGCTGCACCTGATGTGGCTCGAAGAGAGGCCCTGCCCATGCTAGGAGATCCATGAATTGCATCCCATAGTCATTTACTGTCCCCATGCGGCGACACGCCGCTAGCTCGCCTAGTGGATTGGAGCAGATAGGGGGCCTAAGCGGATGTGGAGGAGCTCGGTGAAGCGGTGCCAACGTGGGGTACCATCCTAGTGCAGATGCATGTACCATTGCTAGGCGGCTCCCTTGAGGTGTAAGAAGGCCAGCCACACCTTCTCCTCAAGCGTCCTCTGTTGATGGAAGGAGTCGCATTTGTTGAGGAAGAGCATTGGGTCCGGTTTGCCATTGAACATGGGGAAGTCGAGCTTGTGGTAGCGAGGTGGTCGATCCTCGATGCCTCCTTGTGGTGGATTGCGTTCGCGGTCGCCATCGTTGAACCATGGCACCAACTCACAGTTTTGTTGTTCCACGCAATCGATTGCCTGCTGCTACTGCCCTAGGCTCTGCTCCATAGCTGACAGCTGCGCAAGCTTCTCATTGATGGCGCTCAAGGCAGTAGCTAGGGATTCCATGGTGACTGGTTTGGGATTGGGATGGGTTGACATGGTGGTGGGTGAAGGATCATGGTCTAGTGATACCAAGATGTTATGGCGCTGGGCAGCGTGTCAGTAGGGAGGTAGAGATAACGTCAGAGGAGCAGGACCTCGGCTTCGCAGGGCACGATCGTCGGATAGAGGCCGCTGATCTATGGTGGAAGTAGGAGGGAGACTAGAGAGAAAGTAGATAGGAGATAATAGATTAAACTTCTAGCTTGACTTCTCCCTAATGCCTTGTGGCTTACATATATGCCATTGGCCGGATTCCAACTAACTCCAACTAATTTAACTCTAACAACTCAATAATCCTAAAATTAAAGAAGATCTAGATAATTATGGACTCGAGATAACTATGACCTCATTGATGACTGCGAAGACCCTGTAGGGGTCATAGAAGCAAGGGCGAAGCTTGCCCTTCGATGTACCAGACAATGAGGCTGGTGAACAATGGCGGATGCAAAGCCAAACCTAGTCCCCACTTGGAATGACAACTCATGGTGGTGGCGGTCATAGGATCGCTTGGCCACTTCCTAAGCTTAAAGCAGACGTGCTCGAACATCAGCTAGGAACTCATCTCGCTTCTGCCGTGGTCTGAGTGACAGTAGCCACACGGCAGTCCCCGAAATCATGGGATCGGATGGATGGTAGGTCTCTGCCATAAACCACTTTGAATGGTGTGTCTTGGAGCGTCGAATGGAATGATGTATTGTAGACGAACTCAGCCCAAGGAAGCCATCGGAACCACTGTCGCAGGGGATCACCAATCATGCACCTGAGATACATGCCAATAGTTTTGTTGACAGCTTCAGACTGGCCATCTGACTATGGGTGGAATGCTGAACTTAGCTGCAACTTGGTCCCCATGAGAGCAAACAGAGCCTGCCAGAAGGAAGATGTAAACACTGGTCCCTATCTGATACAATAGAGGATGGAACTCCATGGAGATGAACTATCTCAGCAAAGAACACACGAGCCACTGTTTTTGTTGAGTAGGTGTGAGCAAGCACGATGAAATGCTCATACTTGGAAAACCTATCAACAACCGTGAGAATGACTGACTTGCCACCGACCTTGGGCAACCCTTCCATGAAGTCCATGGAGATGTCAGACCACACCAAAGTAGGCATGGGGAGAGGCAATAAGAGACCCGCTGGATGTAGATGATCTATCTTATTCTGCTGGCATACCATACAATGACATACCAATGACTGAACAGCGGTGCGGTCTTGCGTGGTGTGGAAATCCCTGCGAAAACTGCACAACATCTTCTCAATCCCTTCATGACCAGCACATACGCCTCCTCCAGAGCAGTCTATAGCAACTAAGAGCCAGGCGGCAGATAGAACTTCCTCCTGTATGTGAGCATGACATCCACCAGTGCCCATGGCAGCCTCAATGTCCTCGCGGTGACCTGGTCACTAAGAGCCACCAGGGCCGGATTGGTGGTTGCCGCTAGCTGGAGGTCGCTAACAACATTGAAACGGGGCTCGGAGATGGCCATGGCATTGGCGACCTTGGCGTTGCAGCAAGAGAGGGCATCAACGACGACATTGTTGTGTCCCGGCTTGTACTCAACCGAAAAATGAAAGCCGAGCAGCTTGCTCACCCAATGATGTTGGGGGATCGTTGACAAGCTTTGATCAAGAACAAACTTGAGGTTGTAGTGATCCGTCTTAACTTGGAACGAACGACCCCATAAATATGGCCGCCAATGGCGTACTGCTTGCACGAGCCCAATGAGCTTACTCATAGGTTGCAAGGCCTTGATGTTGCAGCGCCATGGGTCGATTGAAGAAGACGACGGGGCTGACGCCTAGTAAAGAACAGTGCCACACCCAGCCCTTGACGCGTTGCACTCCATGATGAACATTTGCGCAAAGTCGGGTAGAGCCAAGACGGGTGCTATTGTTCAGGGCCGCCTTGAGCTGCTGGAAAGTGTCCATCGCCTCCTAGGAACCATGCAAAGGGATCGTTGTGTAGGAGCTATGCGAGTGACTCAGCAATGGTTCTGAAGTCCCAAACGTATTTCCTGTAGTAGCCGGCGAGGCTGAGGAAGCCACGCAGTGCACAGGACGGAGCGAGGAGTTGGCCTGTCGATAACTGCATGCACTTTCCCTGCATCCATAGGCAACGCTGTTGTGTGAAATGGCATGTCCATGTAAGTCATGGATGTCTCACCAAAATGGCACTTTGATTTCTTGAGGATGAGCGAATGGGCACGCAGCGCTTGAAAGACCACTCGGGCGTGTTGGAGGTGCTCCGACCATGTGTTGCTATAGATGAGGTTGTCATCGAAGAACACCAGTACAAAGGGATGAAGGAACAGACGTAGGACCTCATTCATCAGAGCCTAGAATGTCGCCAGCTCGTTGGTGAGGCCGAACGGCATCACCAGGAACTCGTAGAGGCTGTCATGTGTTTGGAACGCCGTTTTGTGTAAATCCCCTGGAAAAATGCAGACTTGGTGGTATCCGGACCATAGGTCGAGCTTGGTGAAGAATTGTTGGCCATGGAGTTCGTCTAGTAGCTCATTGAGGACTGGAATCAGGAAGGTGTCGTGGGCCGTCTGGGCATTGAAGGCCCGATAGTCGATACAGAAGCGCCATGAGTCATCTGATTTCTTGACCAATAGTACCAGGGATGAGAACACCGAGGTACTGAGCCTGATGATGCCACGAGCGAGCATGTCCTGGCATTGGCACTCCAACTCATTCTTCTGTGTCATCAGGTAACGGTATGGCGGAACCACTACTGGCACCATGCCGGGTCGCAAGTGGATGCAGTGGTCATAGGAGCATGTGGGCAGCAGTCCTTGTGGCTCGGTGAAGAGGTCATCGAACTCCTAGAGCATCGCGTCCAAGAGGTCCTCACCCTAGGATGCTTGAAGCTACAGGCATGTCGGCTCGTCCAGTCCGCGCCACTGGACTTTGTGGTCATACCGCTAGAACTTCACGGTGAGGAAGCTAAAATCCTAGAAGATAGGATGCGAGACCCAATAATGCCAGCTACTGAGTGCCCAGCACCACGTCATAGCATGCCAGGGGGAGGACAAAGATATCCTCCGTGAACTGTTCCTCATGGATAGAGAACGTCATAGCTTGGAACGTGCCGAGGCATGGCACGCGCTAACGGTTGGCCACGGTTACCTCATGGAGAGTTCAATCTTGGCATAGGATGAACGCTGGCAGCATGCTTAACTACATGCAAGTCGAACGGGAAGTGGTGTTTCCAGTGGCAAACGGGTGAGTGTAGGACTGAGACATGCAACGAGAGGGGGGAGGGTGAATAGGAGCACTTAAAACTAGAAATCACAACCCCCAAACTTGGTAAACCTCACAAGAAACAATGCTAGACACCGTCCACTAAACAGATACGTGTCTAGCAAGCGCAAGGTGCCGTCAACAGAAAGGATACACATCAGGCGAGAAAGAGCAAGCAACTCAATGACCACACGGATCGCAAGTTACTGCAAGCATCGAAACTTGCGAGTTCATCACTCGACACTCACCGCACCGTACGACTTACTAGAACACAACAAGCAAAGAGTCAGGTCAGACAATGGGAAAAGCAAATCTGATGCAAGAACACAGTGGAAGAATGAAATGACGAAAACAGGGCAGCGACCCTAGCCTCACCTGACTATCCGACGGTAGGGGCCGGACTGTCCGATGGCACCGGATAGTCCGGTGGCAACTATCGGACTGTCTGGTGGAACACCCTAGGCAGACCTAACACTGGATTGTCTGGTACATGCTGCCAGACTATCCGGTTCCTGGTCCGGTCGCTGTATCGGATAGTCCGGTACAGTCGCAGAAATTGAGTTTTCAAACCCTAAATCAGACCAAATCTTTTCCAAACTTCACGATATTTTGCACAGGCTATCTGGACCCTATTCCAAAGCTATTCCCAAAAGATAAACTCAAAATTATGAAGGGATTAGCGGTAATTTCAAATCTCATGAGAAGGCAATCTTTGGGCAAGAAAGGGGAAAACTCAAGAACAACTTGCTCATGGCAATCCTGCGTGATTGAGATTATCTAAATCATAATCTCCACATCCTAGCAAGTCTAACAGAACCAAAAGAACATGATTAACTCAAAGGCAAAGCAAATCACCAAAAGCCTTTGAGTTTCATCCAACATCCAAACTGGAAATGGAGGAAGGAGATGGCTGCACACATGAACACGAATTCGAGACGAATCTTCCTTGTATTAGAAGTGGAAATCAGTTCTTACAAGGTTCCTCACAGCCTACCACCCTTGATCCTCCCACTAATGCAAAGTGCTAGCTCTAGGGGACTCCAAATCCTATATTAGCACCTGATTTACACTCTAAGCACTTTGCTGGTTGGAAAGCTAAGCCTAGGGTTTCTAGAGGTGGAAGAGTCACCCAAATGACTAGCCACTTAGGTATATATAGCCCAGGCCTAACTGACTCAGTGTACACTTGAAATAGAACAAAGACAAGAAGAAAAGCGTAAAGCCGAAAAGAAGGAAGAAAAGTACAAGTTGCTCGAGATGTCCAAAAGCCAAACATGAGCAGAGAAGGGCAAATTGAGGCAACAAAAACAAAGCCAAAGATCGACCCCCTAAGACAAAGGAGACTGCTCAATGCAGTCGATCAAACTAAAGCATGACCCCTTAAGAAAGAGGCAAACTGGCTCAACACAGTCATGCTTAGGCAAAGCATCGGATCCTCCAGAAAGAGGTAAAAGGCTCAACACACCGATGCAAGAGCATGCAAAAACCTCGAAATCCCCCTAAAATGCATCCTCACAAATGCAAGATGAATGCACAGCTCCCCCTCAACTAGTTCTCTCTAGAGTTCTCCCCCTTTGTCCATGAAATCTCCCTGAGAGTAACAATCTCTCCCCCTTGTTGACAATGGGCACATCAAGGGATCATAGAACTCAACTCCCCCTAAATGAGAGAACTCCCCCTCAAAATATGCCATGAAATACAGGAAGTGTACCATGAAGAGCTCAGCAGAGATGAAAATCTAGTAAATACGAGTTCTAGCAAACAGGGCAAGTGAGGGCAAGGAAGCATGCACACAAGCTCAATTGAATCTATCTTATACAGATTAGGAGCATGTTTTCCAGGGTTGTTGAAAAGAAAGCATCACCAACATGAATAGCATCTAGCAAGGTAGGCATGAACAGCAAGATGCTAGCAAAACATACAAGGTGTGCTACTCTCAACCAAGGCATATACAATAGGCCATAAGCAAGTTAGAGACTTGCAAATTTCAGATTTAGCAACTTGTAGCTTCATGCAAGTTAGATCATGTGCCCAGGGTTATTCACTTATTTTAGCCACTTCTTACCAACCAATGCCAAACCAGGTTCAGAAAACTATCAGAAGCTTAAGACAAGGGTTTGGTCATACACGGCCTAGTCCAAGTTCATACCAAAGTGCAAATGCAAGCTATCTCAAACTAGATCAGTGTGACAAGCGAACCCACCAGGATCTTTTCAATTCTGCTCATAAGACACAACTTGTATACAGTTTTAGTTCAAATTTCATATTTAGGCAAGGTGTCATAAATGCTTATGCAACAACTTAATAAAGGATACAACTAGCATATTCAAGATTGAAAAGATAGCATAGCATTCAACATTCCTACACATGCTAGGTAGCCAAGTCAAGTGGTGATCATGGTTTTTGATTTTCAAGAAATAAAAGTGACTTAGCTCACAAATGATATTAGACAGATTCAAGGAGCTTAGCCAACCATAATCATGCAAGTACTGTACTTCCTAGCACAAGCAAGTATAAACTAGTCATTACAGAAGAGCTCTAGTGCTAGTGAAGCGAAAAAGCATATGATACAATGCAATGCATAATATGATACAAAAATGCAAGGAAAACAAAGAAAAACAAGGAGAAGGCAAATCAAAAACCTAAACTACATCAAAGCTACCCCAAAATAAAAGGGGTAGCAAACACCAAGCTCCCCACGCAAGCGAGCAAACGCGCTAAGGTCTAAGGGCTTGGTGATTATATCGGCTAACTGGTTCTCGGTTTCCACATGGATCAAGTCTATATATCCCTTCTCGTAGTGATCTCTTAGGAAGTGGAACCTCATGTCTATGTGTTTTGTTCTGGAGTACAAGATGGGGTTCTTAGCTACGGAGATAGCAGAAGTAGAGTCTACTAGGAGAGGGATCTTCCTAAAACTCTGGCCAAAGTCACTCAGTGTAGCTTTCATCCAAAGTAGATGGGAGCAGCAACTAGCAGTAGCAACGTATTTGGCTTCTGTGGTGGAAGTAGATATGCTAGATTACTTGCGTGAGGACCAAGAGACAAGAAAAGAACCAAGAAACTGGCAGGTGCTAGAAGTAGACTTGCACTCCAGCCGACAACCCGCAAAGTCAGCATCTGAAAGCCCTCTAAGAGAGATCCTCAAAACTGAAGAGAACCAAAGACCAAGCTCAGGAGTGTATTTCAGGTACCTGAAGATGTGCTTCACCGCTTGATGGTGTGCTATCCTCAGTGAGGCCTGAAATCGTGCACAAAGGCAAACCGCGAACTGGATGTCCGGCTTGGTCGCCGCCAGGTATAGAAGTAGCTGATCATCCCTCAGTACTCTCTTTGGTCCACCACCTTTCCTTCTTCATCTGCATCAAGCACCGTTTGTGTTGACATGGGAGTCGACATAGGCTTAGAGTCTCCCATATCAAACTTCTTTAGAATGTCCTTCATGTACTTGGCTTGATGGATGAATGTTCCTTCACGGCCTTACTTGATTTGCAGTCCAAGGAAAAACTGCAACTCTCCCATCATGCTCATCTCAAACTCTTTCGACATCTGCTCAGAAAACTTGGTAACAAGAGAGTAAGATGAGCCACCAAAGATGGTGTCATCCACGTATATCTGGACAATAAGAAGATCACTACCATACTTGAGGAGAAACAAGGTCTTATCAACACTCCCCATTTTGAAACCCTGGTTTAGCAAAAATGTTTTCAATCTATCATACCTGGTTCTAGGGGCTTGTTTCAAACCATACAAGGCTTTTTTGCAGTTTGTAAACATGGTTAGGGTGTTTAGCATTTTCAAAACCAGGTGATTGCTTTACATAAACTTCTTCTTGAATAAAACCATTTAGAAATGCAGACTTCACATTCATTTAAAAAGCTTAAAGCCTATGGAAGCTGCAAAGGCTAAGAGGATATGTATAGCTTCCAAGTGTGCAACTGGAGCAAATGTTTCCTCATAGTATATCCCCTCATTTTGGCAAAAACCCTAAGCCACAAATCTAGCCTTGTTCCGCACAACAATGCCATCCTCTCCTTGCTTATTTTTGAAACCCATTATCTACCAATAGGATTGCATTGTGGCAGTGGCTCTACCAAAACCCAAACCTCATTCCTCTCAAAGTTTTCTAACTCCTTATGCACGGCATTAACCCAATTACCGTCAGAAAGAACGTGTCCAACATCCTTGGGCTCAAAAGAGGCAACAAATGCAGCATGAGCAAATTAAGCGATAGAACCTGTCTGGGACCGCAAGGTCCTCACACGCAAATCACCAATGATCCTGTGTGGAAGGTGATCCCGCTGGAGCTGCTAAGATGGAACAATCTCGGAGGTCACCTCCTTTGTGTCCTCAGTGGGGCCAGCCTATGCTCGAGCTTGTAGTCGGGGAAGCAAGGAGGAAGCCGTCGTCAAGGGTCCTCCTTCGTCTTCAGAGCTCGTAGCAGAGGAGGCAGAAGATGCAGCTGGTGTAGTGGCTCCTGCATCACCAGCATCTACTTGACCTTCCTCATCTTCAAAGATGGGGGCGCCTTCTTCATCATCACATGAAAGCTCAAATGCAGGGGTTGTGCAAGGCATAGATTCATCAAAGGTAACCTCACATGTCTCAACCACTTGTTTCGTATCAAGGATCCACACTGTTGACGGTCGTAATCTCACGATATCAACCATCAATTATCCACCAAATGAAGCGAAACATGTGAATTAATTGGACTGACCCTTGCTACTAATGAGTTCCACAAGATGTACATGAATATTTGGTTGCAGGTACAAAATTACATGGAAAATGGATGAAACAAGGCTAAGAAGTGAAGATGGGCTGAAATAGGAAAATTGCCATGGTCGCCCGACCATGTCCCATGGTCGGCCGACCACCTGGCTAGCTACCCGACCATGTGGCATGGTCGGTCGACCACCCAACTAAGTCGGTTCGCCTCCCCTTCACTCCTGCATGCAAAGAAACACAAAGCAATATTAATCCAACCGTTGTACCAAGCATCCAAAGAAACCAATGGCCGAAAGACCATCAAACCATGGATCGGTGATGTCACTAATCCAAGAGAAGAGCCATGCAGCAAATCAGAGCAGGACACATGGTCGCCTGACCTTATGCATGGTCGGCTGACCATGCAAGGCTCTCATTTTATACGTGCACCAACCGTCCCAATTACCAACCAATATGGGGAATCAAGATCAAGCCGTTAGATGGCTAAGTCGGTGGATCGGGTGGTCGCCCGACCATGGGGCTAGGTTGGCCGACAGTCGGCCGACCACTGCCTTACCCCCTAAACCAACCTTAGCTACCTACAAATACCCCCCTCACTTGCTGGACTATAAATAGGCCCCGAGAGCTCATTTGTAAAAGTGTGGAGAAAATAAGAGAGTCACATTCTACCTTAGAGAGTTTCATTTCCACATCTTAGTAGTTAGGATAGTCTTGGGAGTTAGAGTGAGTCGAGCTTTGCCTTGAAGTTCTCAGAGATCTCTTTGAGTCTGTGGTAAAGTTCTTGTATCTTTGTACTCTTTTTATCTCCAGTATAATTTATTTACTTTACTTTATTTCTATCTCCTGCAAGTGTGGTGTACCTTTCTTTGCATACTTGCTAGGCTTAGACTGTGGTTACCTTAGTTATTCAAGTCTTGTTATTCTTGTCGGTGCTATAATCCAACCTGTAGGCCTAGGCTCTGGTTAGCTCTCACCCTCTAATTAAGGGTGAGCTTTAGTGCTCAATCACTTTCGTGGTGAAAGCGGTTGAGCACTAGTATAGCGTGCCATCCTCTCCACGTAGATTTGCTTGGTAGCCCCACTCAGTGACAGCGTGTGGTGTGCCTGTGTAGTCCAGGCCCGTTCATTCGGGATGCCTGTAGGTTATAGTCGGGTTGCTCTTTCGGTGGTCAACTATCTACCCCCTGATCCCTCGAGGGCGCTGGAATTTCGCTCGATGCGAGACCTTGACTTGTTTACTTGAGTTCCTTAGTTAACCATGACATAGTCTTTGCAGCCGAATAGAATAGAGTTTGGGAACTGTATCTCACTCGTTGTCCTCCCAGGCAACTACCCCTGCCTAGATACTAGTTGGTATATTTATTTAAGTTTACGGATGCTTTCGGTTTGAGTATATCCAATTATACTCTCTTGCCGGCCGCTTCCCTGTGGACAAATATGATACTCGGAATACTTTGGGTGAAAGGCTACATCGGATCTCCATGCGCTTGCGGAGTAAAACCTGTTAAGGCTAAGAGACGCCAACACATACTCTATATGCTCTAGAGCTAGAGGTGTACCCAAGCAAAATACCATCCAAGCAGCGAGATTCAAATTTGTCCAAATGCCCCCTTTTTGTGCACAAAGCATCTGCAGCCAAATGCACGTAGGTGCTTGATGCTAGGCTGCCTACCAAACCGTAGCTCGTACGAGGTCTTCCCTAAGAAAGCTTGTAGGAAAATGCGGTTGGCAATGTTACAGGACGTATTCATAACCTTAGCCCAAAAACGTCACGGAGTCCTATGCTCATTGAGCATCGTCCAAGCCATCTCAACGAGTGTGCAGTTTTTTCGTTCCACAACACTGTTCTATGGTGGGGTATAAGGAGAAGAGAATTGGTGTTCGAGACCTAGGTCACGACAAAAGGTTTCGAATCGAGAGTTTTGAAATTCTCCGCCATTTTCGATGCAGATAGCCCTCATGGCCTTATGACTCTCATTTCTTAACCTCAAGACCAGATCCCGAACAAAACCAAAAGCCTCATCTTTGAACTCCATGAAGAACACCCACGAAAAGCGAGAAAAAGTCGTCTACTACGACAAACACATACCACTTCCCACTGACCGACTGTACCCGAGCAGGACCAACCATGTCCATATGCAACAACTCGCCTGGGTCAGAGGTCATAACCTGATTGACAAGAGCATGAGAAGCGGCAACCATCTTGCCATGATGACAAGGGTAGGAACACTAAATCCTTCTCAGCTTTCAAATTGGGCAATCCTCGGATTAGACCCATCGAGTTCAACTAGACTAGCAGATCAAAACTCAAATGGCCTAGCCTCCTATGCCACTTCCAGATATTAGTAGAAGGATCAGCTACCAAACACCAAGGAGGGCAAGAAACATATTCAAGGTCAACCTTAAAAACCTGCCCATAGGGCAAAATTCGACAAACAAGGTTTTCCTTTGCATTAAGCACACAAGAAGAACCCTCCTTAAAGCAAACCTCGAACCCTTCCTTGAGAAGTTTTGAGACAGAAACCAAATTGAACCCTAAACTCCTCACCAAAGCAACTTCTCTCAGGGAAAGCTTGGTAGAAAGCGAAACACCACCAAAACTCAACACTCTACCTTGACCATTGCCCCCGAATGTGATGTATGCCTTGGTGCCCACGGGGTTGAAAGCCATGTCCTCTCTCACCTGAGCAAAGCGGTCTCTCATCTCATCGCGATGGGGAGGATCCTGCCTACCACCCTAGTAGAACTGATCCTGGTTCCCCCAAGCTCTCTCCTACCTCTCAACCCGCTTCCTTCTGAAGCAAAACTTGTCCAAGTGACCATTTTGCTGGCAAAACTCACAGTGGTAGATAGGTCTGTTGGGCATAGGTTGGGGCTGAACCTTTGGCTTCTGGTGTGGTGATTGTGTGGTCTTAGGTGGTGCAGGCTATTGGACTTGCTTCTTGCCTGAAGGCTTAAGCACTTCTTCCACTATCTTATCCAGCTTGGCCTGTGGTGGCTTGGGTGTCCAGTATGACTTCCTTGGGGCAGCCTTGGGAGGCTCCTGGTAAACCCCATCAACAGTAGAACCAGGCTAGGGAGAGGCAATGTTAAGCTTGATTGGGGCACTCTTCTTCTCACTTGAGGTACTACACTCTCCTAACCCAAGTCCACTCATTTCACCTTCACCATGCTTGTTTCCCTCTATGATCATCCTAAGCTGAGGTTCTCTGGCATACATCCAGCTTAGCACCTCTCTCAGCCTACAATTGTCCTCTTCAAGGATCAACTTCTCCTCCCTCAGATCCTCCAGAACTAAAGTCTGGGCAGCACAAGTGTTACAGTCTAGGGAGGTAATCACAGGAGCAAACTTCTCAAGGCTTCCTAATGGTGGCATCCTTCTCCATCAACTGCAACCTCAAAGTGAGACAGTGTTCACACATGTTAGAGGGTGCTGAAAGCACCTCAAAGTTAGCTCTCAACTGCTCTACCTCACTCCTCAAAGTAGGATAGACCATGCACGCATGCAAATGCATGGGTCTAGCCCTAAGCTCTTTCAACTCCTTGAGCTGCCCCTCGCACTTCACTTTCAGCTTAGCTATGTCAATAGCTAGGTAGGGGGCAAGACTCGCACTCAGGCTCCTCACTCAAAGTAGGCTCATCCAGTTTAGACTGGAGCTTGCCTATCTCAACCTTTAGCCTAATCCATCTCCTCTACCTGATGAGCATACTTGCTCTTCTGCTCACAAAGGTCACTCATCAAGGACTCATAGGTAGGGCACTCAATCTCATAGGGATGTGCTTTCACACTCTTTAGCCTCTCAATCTTGGCCAAAGCATCAGCAGGCTTGGCATTCTGCTTTTGTAGCTTCTTGGCAGCCTTCTTCAACATCTTATCATGGGCTTTGCAACTCACGTCTATTCTTCTCCAGCATCTCAAGAATCTCAGCTTGCTCGAGAGTTACCTCTTCATCTGAGGAGTCATTGTCGTTGCCCTTGTCGTCCTTGTCCTCAAGCGCCATGGAGCAAAACGATCTCTGGTTCATCTTGTGCTTGCGCTTGGACTTGGTGGAGAGGAAGCAGAGACCAGTTGTACTGCCTTGATCCCTCCTCTTGTCCCGCTTGGTGACGATGTCCTCATCACTTGAACTTGAAGAGGACGAGGAGGAAGAGGACGTTCCGCTGCAAAGACCACCAAGCTTGGCAAAGAAGGCCTTGTCCCACTTCCGGTTGTCCTTCTGGTAGCTCTTGAAAGCCTTCCTAAAGTTCTTGATCTTGCTGGAGTGGTGCTTGGCGTGGTCGCGGTTGCTGTAGTTGTGCTTGTTGGAGTGGTACTTGTTGGAGTCACTGGGAATAGCTCTTGCCCTTCTTGTAGTAGTCATTCTGCTTGTTTGGGCACTCGGCAATGAAGTGGCCGACCTCTCCGCACTCGAAGCATTTGGGCCTCTCGCCCCTCTTCTTGCTCATTCGGTTGTCATAGGTGCACTGAAAGCAACTAGGCACTAGGCAGAGCTCTTCATCCCCAAGTGACGCCAACTGCTCCTCTGTCACAGACATCAAAGCAGAAAACGAAAAACTGTGAAGTAGGCGGGGTTAGAAACAGGTTCCTTAGAGCTAGAAGCCATGGCCATGCTCTTGGAGCCAGTACCATTGAGAATATCTATCATCTCATCATCTGGTAATCCACCTCTGGGGCCTTAAGCTTGCTATATAGCTCCTCTACACCCAAGGTGTCATACCCTGCCGACTCAAGAATAGAGTTCTTTTTTATCTCCTATACTTTTCTGTCCAAGGAATACAGCAGCTTGACAACCTGCTAATGGCTAGTGTATGGGAGAGTAGCGGGGGAAGAGTTGACGTGGAGCTTGTTGATGATCGATTGAAAATGACCAAACAAGGCATCCATAGACTCTCTCAGTTTCTGGGCGAAATTCTCATATTCACGCCAGTAAGTCTCCACAAGACAACCCTTAACTGTCACCGTCCCCTCATGGTGTGCACTAAGCAAGGACCAGATCTCACGGGTAGTATCAAGATGGCTCACTCTCTCATAGTCCGCCAGACCAAGTCTAGAGAAGTGAAAGTTCACCGCCTTGTAGTTCGCCTCGTGCTGAGCAACGAGCGCCGGTGTGGTACGCTCAGCAATGGAGAGCACTACAAAAGTCGTACTCTGAGTAGCATTCCATATGTCCTCACTCTGACTAAGTAAGAAAGCTTTCATCCTACCCTTTCAATAGGGATAGCCATCCGAGCTGAGAACCGGAACCTTATTGGAGTGCGCCATAGTCACTATTGGTTTCTAACCGGTAAATGTATGAAGAAATCTAATCTAGCTCTGATACCACTTGTAGGACCAAGACGTGCGACTAGAGGGGGTGAATACGAGCACTTAAAACTCGAAATCATAACCCCCAAACTTGGTGCTCTGAAATCTCATAAGAAACAACGATAGACACCATCCACTGAATAGATACGTGTCTAGCAAGCGCAAGCTGCCGTCCACAGAAAGGATACGTACTAGGCGAGAAAGAGCAAGCAACTCAATGACCACATGGATCCCAAGTCACCGCAAGGACCGAAACTTGCGAGTTCACCACTCGACACTCACCGCACCGAAATGCGACTTACTGGAACACAACAAGCAAAAAAGCAAAGAGTATGGTCAGACTGTGGGAAAAGCAAATCCGACGCAAGAACATAGCGGAAGAACGAAAAGACAGAAACGGGGCAGCAGCCCTGGCCTCACCGGACTGTCCGGTGCTATGAGACGGACTCCCTAAATCTGACCAAATCTTGTCCAAACTTCACGAGATTTTGCACATGCTATCTGGACCCTATTCCAAACATATTCCCAAAAGATCAACTCAAAATGACCAAGGGGTTAGCAGGAATTTCAGATATCGTGAGAAGGCAATCTTTGGGCAACAAAGGAGAAAACTCAAGAATAACTTCCTCATGGCAATCTTGCGGGATTGAGATGATCTAAGTCATAATCTCCACGTTCTAGCAAGTCCAAAAGAACCAAAAGAATAGGATTAACTCACAGACAAATCAAATCACCAAAAGCCTTTGAGTTTCATCTAAAATCCAAACCGGAAAGGGGGAAAGGAGATGGCTGCACACATGAATACGAATTGATGACGGAATCTTCCTTGTATTAGAAGTAGAAATTAGTTCTTACAAAGTTCCTCACGGCCTACCATCCTTCATTCTCCCACTAATGCAAAGTGCTAGCTCTTTGGGACTCCAAATCCTAGATTAGCACCCGATTTACACTACAAGCACTTGGCTAGCTGGAAAGCTAAGCCTAGGGTTTCTAGAGGTGGAAGACAGGAAACAACTATTTTTTCGTAGGCCAAAAACCCATGAAAATAAGGCTAAAACCCACGAAAATGTCCTTTTTTCATTGGTGGGCCGGAAAAATTCTTTGACGAAATTAAGTCGGACGAAATTACAGAACGTAATTTCATGGGCCCCCACAAATTTACATTATTTTCGTAGGCTTGCCGACGAATTTAAGTTGGCCGACGAAATTAAAGCCACGAGAGCAAGTTATTTCGTCGGCCATGTGGGCAGACGAAATTAATGGATATAATTTTGTCGGCCCACGTGGCTGACGAAATTATCTGCCATGCTGGCGCAACGTAATTTCGTCAGCCATATGCTAAAACCGATGAAATTAAGCCCCCCCCCCACCAGAACCGCATCTCTGTTTAAATCACGGGAATTCATTCAACCTACACGGCAGAATCAGAGGCGCACACATATATATCCACATTCATAAACCATAGAATTACATGCACAATATATCCTCATCCATCAAAGTTCACAAGTTCATTCATTGAAATTCACAAACATCCATCAGAGTATCATACAATGTTCCAAATCAGCATCTCATGTAAACAAGAATTAGGAAACTTAATTAAGAGTATCATCACACTGGTCTCTGCCCAAAGTACCATGAGTGGCCATTGCTTCCTGGGCTTCGTGACCAACAGTACTAAGAATTGTTTGTCATCTGTACATAAGAATGCTGAAATTACTCTAGCTGTCCTACAATGGAAGAAACATGTAGACAATTGAGTTCGATGATTTAGAAGATTCAAAGGGAGTACGAAACACTGTGCATCCTCTTTTAATTCAAATTCTTAGACATTCTGAGCACTACATACTCAAAAGCTGACAATCACATTAGTGTGGGGGTAAATCCATGAAAAGGCACGATTGAATCAGTTGGTTAAGAGGCATAAATGTATAATTATCCTAAGCTGGAGCTCTGATTTAAACAGCATGAGCATGTTAAAGTGGTTTTCCTAGATTAGGTACTCTAATGGTAGGACAGTAGGACACACTCTTGTTCCTGGATATGATGCTAGCTCAAGCATGGCTTAATAACAGTAAAGTATAAGAACATGGATGCCTTTTAGTTGTTTTTTTGGTTACTGAAATATAACCTAGGTTGTAAGCAACTATTGTAGTTGTGCAGTACACACCTATTTTATTTTGCTGCTTGAGTTAAAGGTGCAGAGCTACAATACCTTGCATGCACTTCTGAAAAAAAACTTGAAACGGGCAACCAATTCCTTTGATAGAGGATCAACTTGCTCTTTGGTTGGAACCTGTAACGAGAAAAAAAACAGGCTTAAAACTGATAGAAATAGGGTAAGAATTGGGGGAAACTGAAACATATTAGTAGTGGTGGCAGAAGCTGATTTCCTGGTACAATGTATCTAAGAAAAGAAGATGAAGCTAATGGATATGTACTACCAGGAAGTAGTACTAGGCTATAAGCACCACCAGTCCATACCTGACAGCAAAATACATATTTCTAACAATAGGTTGTCAGCTACAAAGTAAAGTTGCAAGAAAAAACATTCTTCGCTCATATGGATTGGAGATATTGAAAGAACGTAATAGAATCTTTTACTAAATGCCAAAGCAAAAAATTTTTTAGGGGATGCCAGTGAGCAAATCCATGAGGAGCTACTCATTAGTGCTCTGTTATTTTACTGACTGCCAAGTGCCAAAGAAATCAATAATTTAGCAGTTGCAAGTGAATCAATCTGTGAGGATCTATTCATTGTCTGGCAACAATGCATTAGTGCTCTGTATTTGTTTTACTGAATGCCAAAGCAATAATATTTTTAGCGAATCCCAGTGAGCCAAATCTATGAGGAGATATTCATTATTCGTCACAAGTGATTAGTGCTCTGTTGTTTTACTGAATGCCAAAGCAATCGATAATTTAGTGAATGCAAGTGAAGCAATCTATGAGGAGCTATTCATTGTCCGATAACAAGTCATTAGTGGGTTACATTTTTTGAATGAATGAGCAGGCATTCTACTGAGCAGGTTACAAGCGCTAGCTAGAAACTCACCTGCATGAGCTTTGGCATTGAGGAGGCAGGAAAACTATTGCCGCTTGACGAAATTGCAACATGCCTGCTAGCAGATTGGGTTTGGTTCTAACCTGAAGTCCTGAACATTCATGAGTCATGACTTTCCCCGGAAAACAAATTATAGACTTTCTAACAATGTATTTTTGTCTGATTTCCTGTCACAATCAATAGCAAATGTCAAACATTCGAAGCATTGCTGGACAAGTATAGTTGAATTGATCCCAGAGATGAACAAAGGAACTTAAAAATACTGATTTTGCACCAATAAAAAGGTGTAAAATTGGAAATAAGATTTTGCCCCAAAACATCAACAGAGATGACGCAGAGAGTAAAATCACCTAAGTTACACGGGCGTAAAATGAGAAAGAACATAATTTTGCAATCAATAATGGTTCAAAAACATATGCTTGATCACATCTCAGTTCTGCATTTCCGTGTGCATGCAAGGAAAAAGTAAAATCTGGCTGAAGAATGACTTAAAATCAGCAATGAAGTTCTAAACTATGTAGCAGAACCAACAAATAGGTCAGATAAGATCAAGAGCAGAAATCTCCCAAGTAAATCATAGGTTGTTAATCTGGTTCTTTCAGTGATTCTATGCATTTAATCGATTAACCATAAAGCAGCATGCTATGCACAGCAAAAGCTGAAAATACAGTCCAGACATAATCAACATCTTGCTCCTAGTAAGTCTTATTTGTGTTTCCATGTAGGATGTTCCACTTCAGACTTCCAACTAAATTTGAGGTATGCAACACTAATGTGCACATTTGTGATTCATAATATATAGTTCAACTATATGATCCATGGACCTGGAGATGCAATGGACTGGTTCACTACTATGATTAGGTTGCAAAACCATCCTTACTTTACTAGCAATATAATATAGGTGATTTAAATTTCCATTTACCAAACAGATTATTCCTGTGGCCACATTTAAGTGTAAATGTTAAGTACTGAAGTGAAGTGCAAGCGCCCCTAAAAGGTTCGAAGCCTTTCAATAGTATAGGCAACTCCAACATGGCAGTTCTAATCTATGTTTAATTACCTTAACAGAATCTTTCACTGAATCCTGCATTGGGTCGTAGCTTCAACTCTTTTCAAGGAGTTCCCTCGTGTCCCCAACAAACAACCAACAAAGTCGTACTAATAATAGAAAAATATTATGGACTGGGGATAGCCCATAATAATGGAGGATATGAAAATTCCTAATACGTAAAAGTGTAGGCTCCACATACATTCGGATACTTGTCAACAGGAACATCAATCCTAACAACCTTTCTCACAACAGGGCTGCCAACAACTCCAGCCCATGGGTGACGGTTGGAGTGCACCCAGATACTGAGAAAAAAGCCATTTCCATTCATGCATGTAAAATGAGGCAGTTCAGGCATGTAAAATGAATAAGAAAATTTTGTGAATTCAGACAACCTCTGTTTGCATTCCCGACCATTCCTCCAGTTCCATCGGTTGACCATTTATTGGGTGGCCAGCTAATCTCAACACTACTACAAAACATAGCTACTGTAACAGCGCGATGTGTTACAAAAAACATTTATGGTGTGTTACAGTTGAAGCCAATAACACATAGCGGTTGTTTTGTAAAAATGTGTTACAAATAATGAATATAGTAACATAAAAAGGTAGATTATGTTACTCCAAAAATGTTATAAAGATCGTAGATATTGTAACACATAGACATAACTACGTAGAATATGACGAAAAACATCCCATACAGTAACACAAAGTAATATTACCTACAAAGTGTTTCAAAGAAACATATATGATACCATTCAGTACTATAAAATTTGTTTTTACGCACACTATTGATGTCTCTTAGCGTAATAGATTTTACTCCGGAAGCGCACGGATATTCGATGTAGCTTTTTTACTCAGAGTATTCCCAGTATCGTAAAAATCCACGTGAAAGCAAATGCGAATAGGTGGAATGATTTGTTCGAACTTCAAGTGGTACTATATAACTTAGATAAACACCAGCTATTCTTACATCGGAGGTAAGGATAAACAAGGTCATGTATGGTGGAAAGAGTAAACAGGACCAAAGCAGTCAGCAAACTAGGTACAGCTCTGTGAGGACAACGAGTGAGATAAAGATATCTAAACTCTATTCCTGAACTACGGCATAGGAGTATTCGTGGTAGAACTGAGTTAAATGAACACAGACAAGAGTCTTGCGTCCAGCGAAATTTCAGACTACACTGAAGAGGCACGGGGGTAGATAGTTGGCCAACCGAACGGCAACTGGCTAATGCCTACGGGCTTCCCGAACGACGGGGTGGAATACAGAGGCTCCCTAATCCTATAACTAATAGGGGTTACCAACTAGATCTGCGTGGATAAGACTTGATCACTAAAGCTCTTCCTTGATCAGAGGGTGAGAACTACCTTAATCTTAGATCAAAAGCCTTAGACAAGCTTATAACACCGGCAAGTCTAGCAAGATTCTAACTAACAGACTACACAAACCTAAGCCTTGATCTAGTGTGCAATAAGGTACACCACACTAGAAAAGTGTAAGAAATAAAGTAAAATATAACTGAAAGATAGGGCAATGATATGTATTATACTTAAATATCAAGGGTACCAAAGGAAGATACATGAGCTTTACTAAGACTCCAAGCTACTCTAGAATCCCTGAGGCAAAGACTCAGACTCAACTCTAACTCCCAGGACTATCCTATTGCTATAAGACTAAGACAATGGTATGCTCCACTCTATTTCCACCCTTTTGAAAATGAGCTCCAAGGGGTATTTATAGTCACTAAGTGAGTGGGGGTACTTATAGGGTCAGTTTGGCGGCTAGGGAGACAGGTGGGAGGCCGAGCGGTCTGGTAGGAGGCTGGGCGGCCCTACCTCTGGCCGGGCGCCCTAGGTGACCCTTGGATCCACCTCTATACTTCATCCTACGGTCCATCTTGCTTCCCCAAGTTGGTTGCATGGTGGTTAGGCGGTTAAGTTTGTGCTTTTCCCTTGATGGTTGGATATCACTTGTGCTTCTTCCTTAGCCGCAGGATTGAAGTCCCCTGGATTGCTGACTTCACCAATCCTAAGTGTTGGATGGATGAGGTGGCAAGCCTTCCAGGTCTTAACACCTTGGCATTATGGTTTCCACCTTGGTGTCATGTTGACACGTTACTTGTGTGCATGTAAGTCGAAGATGGTGCCACTTGGTCACATTTGCAGGCCGGGCGGCCTGGTGGAGGCCGGGCCGCCTGGTCCACTGGTCAGGGCCCTCCTGACTTAGCCATATTTTGCCTATTTTCTGCTAATCTTGCAGTTGCAATCAAATATTCAACACAACTCGTGGAGATATGTCAGTAGCAAGGGTTAGTCTTTACTTTGATGTATTTTCCTTCATGTTTGTGGATAGTTGATGGTCGTAAGTAGTGAAATAATGACCGTCAACACCCCCCAAGCTTAGGCCTTTGCTCATCCTTGAGTAAAGCTAAGATGGGTTATGGATCAGGAGTTGCTGCAATAACCAACACCCATGCTTTTATTTCGAACCATAGTGTATGTAATGATCACCATTTCTCATACCTGTGGTGCATCTTTTTGACTTACCATGCCTTGGGTGGTTGGGAGAAGAAATGACTTAGTTGTAGGTTTCAGCTCAAAACATTTCTTTTTGGATTTCTATCTCAAGTATCTTTTTTGAAGATTTTCAAAATAAAACAAGTTTCCCTAGAGGTACTCTCTCGATCATTCAAAGTGTCTCCTCACCATAAAGGACAAGGGTATGACCAAGGATTTCCTACACTAAGGCTTTTGTGGAGCTCAGGGTGATGGAAAGACTTAGCTTGCTTAGGTTGTTTATTTTGCAAAGCCAAAGATTGGACCAAAGAAATGTACTACATCACTAATCTTGTTCATCGTTGGAGCTTATTTGGTGGCTGGATGGATGGATCTCCTTGTTTTCCTTTCCTTCTCCTCCTTTTGTATGTTAGGTATGAATGTGGATCCTTTTTTTGTTTTTCTCCCTTTTTGCCATGCGTTGACTAGCATGCTTTTCTTCTTTTTCATACTTTTCTCATGCTTGACTAGCATGCATTTATTTTTTTTCTTTTTTGTGGCTCCACATCCTACCTTATTTTGATTTGGAAGGAGTAAGGTCAAGGATTTTTATTTTGGAGATATGTGGATGCATAACCAGGATAGGTACATGTATATGGGATGATGGGTTTTAGCTCCAACGATTAACAAGGTAGAGATGATTCCATTCAATGAGACTCAAAATTTGACAAAGCTCAAAACAACTCTAAGAAGCTTTGATAAGCGGCTTAGATATATCAGTGTATTTGGCTCTGGTAGGTGTTCATAACCAATGAGGAAACTTCATTTTTTTCATTTTCAAAAAAGAAAGACTTGAGATGTTCATCTTACTAAGAAAAAATAGAGCTAGCCTACTACTTAGTCATATCACTTCTCACAACAACTTAGGTGAGGTTTATGTAAATGGCATCCACTAAGTACAAGATCAAGCTTTCATTCTATACACCCAAGCTCGAAATTAAGCTAAGCATTGTTTCTATATAGACAACTAAACAAGAGCATGATATAGCAACTGTTCATCATTTCCAAAAGAAGGCGATATATCAAAGTTGGGAGTTGATTTTATTGACACACATTGTATATATATATATATATATATAAGAAATAAAATAAACAAACATTATTATTATTATGTTTGGTACTCACTCTCGGGTAGAACGGGTGTGGCGATGGACTGCTGGAACTGCTAGTCGGACTGGTACTGCTGCTGCTGCATAGGGAGGAATGAGGACAGGAATATGGGGCCTTACTCTTGAGACAGGGACGTGAGGAGGCATGCTCATATTGGTCTACCATCCCCCCAAGCTTCAACGAAGCTAGGGGTTTTGGTGGTAGTAGTAGTCGTAGAACTCTTGGGCATTCCTGAAGCTAGCTTCCATTTGTGTGTTGAGGTTTTGAAGCATGTTGCTGTTTTCTTGGAGTCGTTGATCCATCGTCTTGGTACGTCAGGCAATGTCATCCACCTGCTGGTACAGCCTTTGGTTGTACTGGCCCAGATTCATCCCCTCCATAGTAGAGTTGATGCCGGCCATGTTGTCGGTGTGGAATCGGGCTGATGCAGATGGGCCTTGATCTCTGGTGAAAGCTCGTGATGTACCTGCATAGTACTCAGGGGCGTATGGTGGTTGGTGTGAACTCTCACCACCTCCGCTACTGCTGTACCAAGGCTCTGGGTTTCCGTACTGCCGAAACCACGAAATTTCCAGGTCCATACTTGCCCCTGATGATGTGACCGTTTGGGGTGCCCAGGATGAATCTGCTTCTGCTTCCTCTCTAGCCTCACGTTGATGAGCTTCTGCTCGTCGCCGTTGGGCTCTAGTCATGACGCCTCCAATACTTTGGCGTGGTGCTTCCAGGTCAAGCTACATGGTTAGGCTCCTAACTTTGTACAAATTGTACTGTAGCACTGGAAGTGGTATTTCAAGATTATGTCCAAAGTCAGTCGTCCAGAGGTTAGTCGTTCTTGTGGGGCGGAGGCCTCCAAAAACCATCCAACGAGGGTGTAGCACGAATTTTATTTGAGTAGAAATTTCCTAAGTGCTGAAACTAGCTAAGTGCTTAGATTAGAGAGTGATAAGAGGGAGAAAGAGGGAGCTCACACTGCTGAGTGGTGTGGGGAGAGCTAAAGGGGCTGCATGTGTATTTATAGGCCCACGGGAGTGCATGCATGCAGGCAGGACGTAGCATGGGGGGCCGGGAGGCCTGGCTTGAGCTGAGCGGCCATCACTAGAGGTCGAGCGGCCTAGGGGCTAGGCCCTTAGCCTGGCTGATGTGTGCGCAGGAGGATGGGACTGCAACGGTGCGAGAACGAGCGACGGCGTTGGTGGAGCTAGGGGCTAGGTGGCCTGTGTAGGGGGCCGAGCGGCCTGGCACTAGTGCGCAGAGGGGGCTAGGCGCCCACAATTTTTTTTTCGAAAATATAAAATTACTTATGCAAAAATTGAAATTTTAAACATGCGGTGGTGAGGAATTCAAAAGGTTCAAAATGTAGATGAAATGTAAATGCGTGGGAATAAAATATGCAGTGAGGGTTATGCCAGTTTACCTCCTGGCGAGGGCAAGTCATACCTTTCACTGCTTGACAGAGACTTAGCGGCCGTCTGCGCTGCAACTTTTGCTAGCCAGATTTTCTTTGTTGCCATAGCATTCTAGGTTCTGAGTGTTCCTGCTTTTCTTCTGGCTTGGCTTTTGGTGTTTCTTCCTTCTTTCGCCATTCTTTGGATGTGTTCATTGTTTTTGATGAGAACATGACCAATAAGTATATGACCAAGGCCCAAGAGAAGATGAAGTTTGAAGCCAAATCCGAGTTGAGGTCCAATTTATTCGCGAGGCTGGTTCGGACTGCAAGAGTAGGCCTCCATAAAACGGACTCTTAGGCCACATACGGACTCTGTTTTGGGCGTTCTACATATCAACAGAAAGCTAAGGAGATAACCTTTCCAACACATCTGGTACTAGGCCCAAATAATATCGGAGTCAACAGGAATCATCGAAACAACATGATGATCAGAATCTGCCAGGTGCTGCTGGACCAGTTTTTGGGCCTGCTGGCCTTGTATGCCCTAGGGTTGCTCGGCCACCCCCTATACCTCTCTCTCGTATATATTCTATACCCATCATTAGATTAGATGAGTTTTGCTTAGATTAGTCTATCAAGAACAGTTTCGCCGTGTATCGGTTTGTGAAACCCCAACTTGTACACGAGATTTATCTTGATTGCAGTTTATTCCTTGCTGTTGCTTGTGTTCTCTCGGTTGCATTGCAGGAATGATGGCCTTCTTGGCGAGGTTGGTTGTGCGTGTCACGTGGTCAATAACCATCAGAGCAGTGGTGTAGTGATTGCAAGGATTCGATCGATTGCTCAGGAGCCCTCTTCACCAATGTCGAGTTCTCCACCCTTAAACTGACTTATCCATACCTCTCAGAAGATCAAAACTCCTATTTCCCCATCATTTGACCTTTGTGACAGAAACCTTGCCTCCTGCTTCCTTCGTCAGCGGCTTGGCCATCGAGGTACGTCTTAGTGACTCGGCTTTGCGATCGGCTTTGAGCTTGCGGGCTTCTCCATCTAGCAGGACTTTCTCCATTACTAAGATGAGATGATCCACTTTTGACTGACTTGGTGAGAGATTGATCTTCTCCCATGGTGTGTCCCTGGGTGCCTGACATTTGAATGTCTTCACTTGCTGGCACTGTTCAACCTTCAGCCCAAAGGCGAACGTTTCCCTTCTGCCATTGATGTTGAGGTGAACTTCTCCAGCTCCTACATCAATGTTGGCCTTAGCGGTGCTTAGGAATGGTCGCCCAAGGATGAGCGGTGTTTTGCTATCAATCTCCATGTCTAGCACCACGAAATCCACTGGGATGAGGAAGTTCTGGATTTTGATCGGGATATCCTCGGCATTCCCAACGGGGTAGCGAATCGACTGATCCGCCAGCTGTAGGCACATTGCAGGAGGGGCTAGTGTAGCATGCATTAGTTTATCAAAGACTACCTTTGGCATGATGCTCACACTTGCTCCCTAGGTCACAGAGAGCTTGATCAAAGTGCTGGGTCCTGATTGAGCATGAGATGGTTGGGTTCCCTGGGTCCTTTTTCTTTTGCGGCAGCTGGTTGAGTATAGCTGCGCTACACTCTTCGGTGAGGTGCACGACTTCAGTGGACGGCAGTGGCTTCTTGTTATTGTGGATGTCCTTCAGGTACTTAGCATACGTAGGCACCTTGCATTGCATCAAGCAGTGGAATATTGACATATAATTTCTTTATTATCTCAACGAACTTGCCGAACTAATCATCAACGGAAGTCTTCTTCTGCCTTTGAGGAAAAGGGAGCACGTGGTGTCGTAAAACTCATGTGGAGCCGACTTGGGTGCTTCCTTCACTGGCTGTAGTTCACTAGCCTCTTCTTGTCCATTCTCGGGTTCGGTGGGCTTTACCTGCTCTTTCCCAGCATTTCTAGGATGTGGAGGGTCTTGTGTAGACCTTCCACCCCTAGTGGTTACAGCATTGATATGTTCCTTCGGGGGTGGCTCGGGCTGATCCGGAAGCTTCCCCAAAGTGGGACTCGGCAGAGCGGCGGCAAGCTGAGCTATTTGAGTTTCTAGCATTTTATTAAAGCTCAGTTGATTCTTCATGGCACTGTTAAGCGTCTCCATTTGTATAGACAAAGTTTCAAGGACTCTATCATTTGCATGGAATTTCTTACTTATACTATCATTCACATCTTTTGGATCGAAAGCATTTTTATTAAACTGCTGTGAAGTACCAGAAGACGCACCTTGACCTAAAAATGGTAAGTGTGGTCGTGAATTCCAACCTAGTTGAGGACGAGGCCCGTTGTTGAAGTTATTATTGTTAATGATGTTAACGTCCTCCAATCCATTTCTAGGGCAGCTATTCCCTGTGTGGCCGGTATTCCCGCAGTGCTCGCAAGTCATGCAAGAATCTCGTGCCTGGACCAGCACAGCTTCAGGGGCATCCTCCAGCTTCTTTAGCAGGAGGTCCATTTTGGCGGTGAGCATGTCGGTGCCATCAATATGGTGGACTTCGCGGTGCTTATTGTTCACCCTCTCCTATTTCCATCCTTGGTTACTTGCCATCTTCTCAATGAGAGTGTGGGCAGCAGTGACACTCAAGGACAGGAAGGATCATCCAGCGGCTGCATTCAGGTCTTCTTGCATGTACCGGTGTAGCCTGTGGAAGAAGTTCTGGATGATTAGCCACTGTTCCATACCATGATGTGGGCACGCGGCAATGTACTCTTGAAGTCTTTCCCACGCCTCAGCCATTGTCTCATCTGCGAGCTATTGGAAGCTCGAGATTCGGTTCCTCAATGAGCTCGTCTTTCCTAGAGAGAAGTACTTTGCAAGGAAGGCATTTGAGCATGCCTCCCACGTTGCCAAGTTTGCGTGGTTTAGATAAAATCATTATTTTGCCTTTCGCACTAGTGAAAATGGGAAGAGGCAGAGTCGAACAGCATCGGCGGTTGCACCCTTGATTGTGAAAGTGCCGCATATCTCTAGGAATTGCTGGAGATGGCTATTAGCATCCTCCGACACCAATCCACAAAATGGACTTCCTTGGACCATATGAATGACACCTAGTTTGAGCTCGAAACCTTCTCTAACCTACACTTTAGGCCCAGTGGGGATGTTGTTGCTGGATGGAATAGAGAACTCGCGAATGGTCTTTTCGGCCATAGTTGGTGTTGGTGAAGTTGTACTCGTGGATCCAAACTCCAATGCTAATGGCACAGGCCTCTGCCCGTGGATTGTCTTTTGACGGACTCTCCTTCTGAGCAGCGACTACGGATTGATGTTGAAGTTTGCCGGTAGGTCGAAACCGATCATACACCTCTGTGTCACCCAACAATAAAGCAGACAGAGGCAAATGAGCCCGCTAAGAAATAGCGGTATGTTATCAAGTTTATGGTACCTAGGTTCGAGCAAAATTAAACTTCTATTGCCAATTGTCTCCCCGACAACGGCGCTAGAAAAAGCTTGTTGATGTCTCTTAGCGTAATAGATTTTACTCTGCAAGCACACGAAGATTCGATATAGCTTTTTCACTCAGAGTATTCCGAGTATCGTAAAAATCCATAGGGAAGCAAAGGCGAATAGGTGGAATGATTTGTTCGAACTTCAAGTGGTACTATATAACTTAGATAAACACCAGCTATTCTTACACCGAGGGTAAGGTAAACAAGGTAGTCTATGGTGGAAAGAGTAAACAGGGACCAAAGCAGTTAGCAAACTAGGTATAGCTATCTAGGAGGACAACGAGTGAGATAAAGATATCCAAACTCTATTCCTCAACTACTGCATAGGAGTATTCGTGGTTGAATTGAGTTAAACGAAGACAGACTAAAGTGTTGCGTCGAGCAAAATTCTAGACTACACCGAGGAGGCACGGGGGTAGATAGTTGGCCAACCGAACGGCAACTGGCTAATGCCTACGGGCTTACCGAACAACGTGGTGGAATACAGAGGCTTCCTAATGCTGTCACCAATAGGGGCTACCAACCAGTTCTGCGTGGGTAAGTGTTGACGTCACTTAAGCACGGCAAACCTTATACTGCAAGCGACAGTATCGTATGTAGCTTTTCCCCAAGATGAGTTTCATGGGTTTTGTCAATCCAGGAAACGAACTAATTGAGAACTTATTAACAAGTGTTTATGGTAAACTATAGGTATAAAATAAAGGTTCTAATCTATATCTAAACTAGCTCTAAACTATATCTAATCTACGTCTAAACTATACTAATATATATATAAGATAAGCAATTAGAACAGAACTAGAACACCAATTAAGGGGTATTAACTAGTGTCTAATCAAGCTCTAATTGGATCCAAGACATGCATGATATGGGCATCACAAATAGATAAGAACAACGAGATAACTAGTAGCTCAAGGTAGAAATAAGCATGATCAAGCATAAACTTCATAGCATGATTAAATCAAAATCAATCAACCTAACCCCCTAGATCGGCTTAACCTTTCCCCGGGCTCTACTGTCACTAGTAACCAGGTAATCGACGAAAAGCTTCAACAGGCACATAATTAGAGATGCATCCCCAATTACTTTATATGGTCTAATAACATAATTAGCACAACTAGAACCTCTAATCACCATGATCAAAAGAACTAGATATACAACTATATCATTAGTAAGCTAGATCAACGATCAAGAACGCTAGAAGAATATAACCTTTAAAGACATGATCTAATCAACAAGCATCTAGATCTAAAGCTAATCAGAGCTAGAACAAGCATAATTCGAACAAGAACATGATAATTAGACAAGAACAATGCTTCATTAATAAATTGTATCATACTTACAACCATGGCCATAACTCTTGATGATACAATTAGACCTCTGGAGCTAGATAATTAGAGCACCCTACAAGGCCTCTAATCACCTCTATGAACTAGAAGAACTATAATCCTAGCCTAGAATCTCGACCCTCAGCTCTCCTCTAGTTGTTGTCCCTCTTCTCTACATCTTGTCGCCTTGATAATGAATTGGGTGCCCAACCTCGGGGCCTATGCTAACTATTTATACCCTGGAGAAGACGTGGGAGAAAAGGAATCAGAAACCGACCTAAGGTTGGGTGGGGTCGGCCGACCAGAAGGCCTAAGGTCGGCCGACCTCAGCCCTTCCTTCGTCCGTTTCCTTCCATCTTTCGCGGGGACGTTGCTTGCCGCCTAAGAAATATTTGTGCGGGGTCTTTCGGACTCTTGAGCTTCTGGAATCTTCGTAATGGGCCGAGCTTTGACGGATTCTTTTAGCCTTTGACATATTTGACATCTTTAATGAATAAATATCTTTATTTTCTTGTAGCTCTTTGACACTTCATTGAACCTTCTGGTTAGGGAGCCTTCATCTACACAGAGGGGCTATGAGTACACCAAGTCTTTCTTGTTTTTCATCTTCAATCCATGTCATCTAGCGGTCTTTTCTTACTCGAAGTGGATCATGGTGAATTTCGCGAAAAATTGGCTTAAAACCTGTAAAAATCACATGTAGCATATTTTCAAGACATTATTGCAAAATCCACAATAATCGGTGATAAATGTTAGTGAAAGATATAGTTGACGCATAAAATCAATGAAAAACCATATAAAATGATGCATAATTTTCGTACTTAAGCCGCCTCAACAGTAAGATGGCATGCTATACTAGTGATCAAGTGAGAACTTGATCACTAAAGCTCTTCCTTGATTAGAGGGTGATAACTACCTTAATCTTAGATCAAAAGCCTAAGACAAGCTTATAGCACCGGCAAGTCTTGCAAGATTCAAATAACTTAGGGACAGCACAAACCTAAGAGTGTGCAATAAGGTACACCACACTGGCAAGTGTACGAAATAATGTAAAGTATAACTGTCACGCCCGGTTTCCAACGAACAAAACCGTGCAAAATATATATGCGCCAGGATCAAGTCTCGCATATACATGACAAATTACATAGGTAGCACAAACACATGTCAAAGATAAAAGCGTATATAACATTTAAACATCTCATTATTACACTGTAACACAAGTCTTTATCTCAGAGTATAGCGTAGCATTGCGAAAGCGTAAAACAAAATATAACTAGGGCGCCACAGGGACGTCGACTGGTAAACAAAGTGCCTAATAATCGTCGTAGTCTTGCACGTAATCTTCAGCATTTCCATCAACTGAGCAGCGGTTGGATTTTTCCCCGCAACAAGGAATAAATATAAAGAAGCAAGCGTGAGTACAGCAACTCATACTCAACAAATATAACATAAACCATGAGGCTGTAGGTTTAGCTGACAGACTGCATGAGCTTTTAAATTGAACATCTTTATTTAAAGCCTGTCTACTATTATTGATTAAAGAACAATTAACTCAAAGATATTGCATAAAGAAGTAAATAACATTTAGTTGACATAACCATCACCATAACCAAAACCTTTGAACACCGCTAATCACTGGGAAGGGTCTGGGCCGCTCATAACCGTGAGCACGGCTGACATGTCAGTTTTACACTCTCGAGAGGTTATACATCTTTACCCACAAGTCATGCGCTACGCTAGGGGTTCATCACACACCTTAGGTGAGATTACTAGCAAGCACACTACGAAGCCTTTACAAAGATCATTTTAGTAAGATATAACCGCTAAGAATTCAGGGTCGCAACGGTGGTGTCCGCCTCACAAAGTGAGAAGCACATACATCACGTAAAGCACACTCAACCTAAGGCAGAGTAGTGACCGCAGAAGCTCACCTCCCCTCTTGCCCCGCAGGTAAGTTACAACAAACTAACATAATCTAAGGAGAGAAGCCACAAAAGCACAGGAGCACATTGCTCAGGCATCCCTAAACCATGTTGCTAAAAAGCGGATTATTAAAATGGACATGAACCGCTTCATGGTCAAACTCAACAATTAATTGCATAGAACCATTAGGCAAAATTAATTAACCAAAAGGACACGAGTTGGCGCTTGCACCTAGGACAACATAACCAAATGCATTCCCGAGGGTGGATATCAGGATAAAAGTAGCAAACGTAATATCCTTATAGTCATACAAAATTAAATGCACATGCGGTGATTAAAAATAGTTATCGGGTGTTATTTATGTTATACTTGCCTTCTTCAAAATTTCCTTGCTGCTGCTTAGAGGCTTCTGGAGGCGGTTCCTCAAACTCAATAGGTGGATCAACATCTACGCACGATCATAGCGCCATACATGTGGCCACTGAGGTGCCGACATGTGGCAGCGGGGTTGGGGTATTGGGCGTGCTGCGCTCTGCTCGCTCGGAGAGGCCGGAGGCTTCGGCGTTTGGGGCGCCGTATGGGGGAGGCGGGGCGGGACATCTCCCGCACGCGCATGGGAGGCGGACGGCGCTGGTGCGGTGGGGGCCTGGGCAGGGGGCGGCGGCGCAGGGAGCAGGGAATGCGCAGTGGCGCAGTTTGGCGGCACCAAGGCGGCGGTAGGGACAGGGCTCCAGGAGTGGAAGGAAGCAACCGGAGAGGAAATAGAAAGACAATACTGCTCACCGGAGTTGAGGTCTTCACCGGAGTCGGAGAAGGAACGTAGACGTAGGAGAAACCGGAGATGCCCTCGCAAAACGGAGACCACCCTGACAAAGTGCTTGATGAGGCGAACGTCGTGGTACCCTCGGATTTTGTCGGAGATAAACGGACGCGGAGAAAATCCGCGACGAACGTTTGCCGGAGTTGAAGGACCTTCCGAACTTCTTCCTTTGATCTAGGGAGCTAGGGTTTCGGGATGGAAAAACAGAGACCGGTTTGGGAAAGAGCACGACGAGAGGATTCCGATGAATATATATATGCACCGGTTTGGGCCGAATTGAAATCGACTCATTTTCGGAATATTCAATTTCGGGGAATAAAATAATTCCAGAAAATCTAGAATCGTTATTCGTGTCGCGAAAAATACTCCCATTGCTCCAAAAATTCTAGAAAAAAATCCTAGAAATGTTTTGGCACCCAATGAACTCAAATAAAATATTTAGAGCTCAAGAAAAGGTTCAGAAAAACATTGAATAAAAGGAGTTTACTTAGGGAAAATAGGAAAAGCCTCCAGATAAATCCGGAAAATTCCCAGAAACAACTAGACGATAGCTAAACGTATTTATAACAGTTTTTCACACACAAATAAAAATATGCATATCGGCATGAATGCATCAACAAGGTTGACATTTGATATATTTTAATCGCTGGCCTAAATAAATTAAATCATGACATGCAAGGCTAGGCATAATCCTTAGAAAATTAAATAAAGCATATTAATTTCATTTAAACTGCTGAAAGTTACAAACCTACCTCCCTTAAGAAGAATCTCACCCCGAGATTCAGATAGGCTGGTTAGCAATGAGATCAGGGTAAGCCTCTTTTAATTCATCCTCTCGTTCCCATGTTGCCTCGGCCTCTGTATGGTGACTCCATTGCACTCGGCACATCTTGGTCTTCTTGTTCCTAGTAACCCTTGCTGATGTGTCTAGAATTTTCACATGATGCTCCATGTAAGTCAAATTCTCTTGTATGTCTAATCCCTCCAGCGGAGCTTGCTCCTCTGGCACTCTCAAACACTTCTTCAACTGAGAGACATGGAACACATCATGCACACCGGCCAAACTAGAAGGCAACTCTAGGCGGTAAGCGACCTCACCTTTCCTCTCCAATAGTTTGAACGGCCCAATATACCTTGGTGCTAATTTTCCCTTCATATTAAATCTATGTATTCCTCTCATCGGTGACACCTTCAAGTACACATGGTCATTTACTTTAAAAGTCAGATCCCTTCGGCGGACATCAGCATAGCTTTTTTGTCTGGATTGGGCAATTCTCAAATTCTCCCGAACTATCTGTACTTGTTGTTTAGCATCCTGGATTATGCCAGGTCCAAATACTTGCTTCTCACTAGTCTGATTCCAAAATAATGGAGTTCTACACCTCTTCCCGTATAATGCTTCAAACGGCAATTTCTTCAGACTGGCCTGATAGCTTTTATTATAATAGAACTCAGTATACAGCAAGCACTTGCCCCAACTAGTACCATACTGTATTGCACATGCTCTCAACATATCCTCCAATATCTGATTAGTCCGTTCTGTCTGCCCGTCGATCTGTGGATGATAGGCTGTGCTAAACCTAAGCTTGGTGTCCAACGAATCATGCAATTGGTCCCAAAAGCGAGAAGTAAACTATGAGCCTCTATCAGATATAATCCTTTTGGGCACAACATGCAAGCATACAATTCTAGAAATATACAGCTCTGCCAACTTTGCACCGGAATAAGTAGTGTTAACTGGTATGAAGTGAGCTACCTTGGTTAAACGATCCACTACTACCCATAGGGAATTATAGCCATTATGTGTACGCGGTAATCCCACAACAAAATCCATAGTGATTTCTTCTCACTTCCACTCTGGAACTTTTAACGGCTGCAATAAACCTGCAGGTCTCTGATGTTCGGCTTTCACACGCTAGCAGGTATCACAAATAGCAACATACTCGGCTACGGCACGCTTCATCCCATACCACCAGAATCTCTCCTTCAGATCGTAATACATCTTCGTGCTTCTAGGATGAATAGAATAAGCTATATCGTGTGCCTCACTCAATTTCAACTTCCTAATGCTGTCTACATCTGGCACGCAGATCCGATCCTTGTACCATAGAGTTTCCTGTTCATCTTCTTTGAAGTGGGGCGCCTTGCCCACTTTGAGCAGTTCACTAATCTCCTGCAATTTCTCATCATTCTTCTGGTGTTTTCTTATCTCCTATTCCAATGGTCGGTTCGGCTTCAAATGCTGCACCTATGGTATGACATAGGAAACCCAGACTCAGACTTTCAAATTCTTCACATAACTCTTGCGGCATCTGGAATCCCAAAGCCATATTAGCATAACTCTTCCGACTCAAGGCATCTGCCACCACATTAGCCTTGCCAGGATGATAGTGTATTTCTAAGTCATAATCCTTGATTAATTCCAACCATCTGCGCTGCCGCATATTCAACTCACTCTGGGTAAATATGTACTTGAGGCTCTTATGATCGGTGTATATCTCACATCGCTGCCCAAATAAATAGTGTCGCCAGATTTTCAAAGCATGAACCACTGCTGCTAATTCCAAATCATGTGTCGGATAATTCAGCTCATGCTTGCGTAACTGCCGTGAGGCGTAGGCAATTACCTTTCCTTCCTGCATCAAAACACATCCTAGACCTTCTCTCGAAGCATCACAATACACTATGAATGGCTTTTGTTGATCAGGCACTGTCAACACTGGTGCTATTGTTAGCCTCTTCTTCAACTCATCAAAAGCTGCTTGCTTCTTGTCTGTCCATTTAAATTCTGCATCTTTTTCGAGCAAAGTTGTCATGGGCTTTGCAACCTTAGAGAAACCCTCAATGAATCTCCGATAATATCTAGGCTAAACCCAAGAATCCACGGACCTCTTTCTGCGTTTGCGGCACCTTCCATTCTGTTACAGTCACAACCTTGCTTGAATCACTGCAATACCTCCTTTGGAGATGATGTGACCAAGAAATGGCACCTCATCAATCTAGAATTCACACTTGCTCAGCTTGGCGTACAGTTTGTGTCCTCTCAATCTCTGAAGAACTAGCTTCAAATGTTCCTCATGTTCTGCCTCAGTCTTGGAATAAATCAGAATGTCGTCAATAAAAACCACCACGAACTTGTCCAGGTAATCCATAAACACCTTGTTCATCAAATGCATAAAGTAGGCAGGAGCATTGGTCAGACCAAAAGACATTCCTGTATACTCATACAAGCCGTATTTAGTGGTGAAGGCAGTCTTGGGAATATCCGAGGGATGAATTTTTAACTGATGATAACCAGATCTCAAGTCAATTTTAGAGAAAACACAAGCACCTTGAAGCTAGTCAAACAAATCATCAATGCGGGGAAGTGGGTACTTGTTCTTGATGTTGACTTTGTTCAAAGCTCAGTAATCCACACAGATTCGCTTGGCCTTCGTGTCCTTCTCAACAAGTAAGACTGGAAAAGCCCAAGGAGTGGAACTGGGACGAATAAATCCTTTAGCTAGCAACTCATCTATATTCTTTTTAACCTCATCTTGTTCTATAGGTGCCATCCTATATTGCCTCACTGCTATGGGTGCAGTACTAGGTAAAAGCTCTATTAAAAACTCAATATCCTGGTCAGGTGGCTTACCCGGCAACTCGTCTGGAAAAACATCTGGATAATCACATACTACCCGAATACCATCTGTAGGGCTGGCTTCCATGTGATGTAAATACGCAGAAGGACTTGATGCACTAATTTCTACTTTCTGACTATCTAATGCTGTCAAATGAACTGTTCGGCTAGCACAATCAATCCTGACTCCCCAGTTGGTAAGGGTCTCCATACCCAAGATAATATCAATACTCATAGAGTCTATAACTATCAACTTGGTACTGAATTCTACCTCCCTTATTTTTATACCCACTCTGGAACAAATGGAACTAGTGGTTATCTTCCTTCCCGGTGATGCAATTACCATGGGTCTTTTCATAGGACTTATAGGTATGTTGTATTGTTCAGCATATGATCTTGTAATGAAAGAATGTGTAGCACCAATATCAAAAAGCATAGTAGCAGGATTGGAGTTGACTGTGAACGTACCGAGAATGACATTGGGAGCTTCTACTACAGTCTCTGCCGTCACGTGGTTCACCTTGCCCTGCCATGGCGCCTTGGTCCGCTGGTTCCCATTGGGGCACCCCTACTGCTGCTGTGGAGGGTTCTACTTGGCGCCCTGCTGGTTGGACTGTGGCTTCTGAGGGAAATTGTTGGCATAGTGCCCACTCTCGCCACACTTGAAGCAATTACGGACCACTGGAACTGTTGCCTGATTAGGGGCAGGAGGATTGGATGGCCCCTATCGGATAGCTGGATAGGTAGAGCGTTGATTCTGATTCAGATTTTGATATCTCTGGCCTTGACCTGTCTGCTGTTGCTGACGCTGCTGGTAACCCTGCTGCCGAGGATACTACTACTGTTGCGGGTAGCGGGGACGAGTGTTGCTATTTGAGGGAGCCAGGTTGAGCTTCCTCTTCCTGTCATCAATCTCCTTGCACTTCTGCTTAGTGAGTAAAGCACGATCCACCAGATGATTGAAATTATTGAAGGTGTTGTTCATCAGCTGCAACTGGAGTGTGTCATTAAGGCCCTCCAGGTAGTGCTCTTGCTTATCACTGTCCTCTGCAACTTCTGTAGGAGCATAGCGGGCAAGCACTAGGAACTTATCATGGTACTCTGTCACTGTCATGTTCCCCTGTTTGAGAGAGAGGAACTCCTTCTTCTTCATCTTCATTATGCCCACAGGCACATGGTGACTCCTGAACCTCTCATGGAACTGAGCAAAGGTGAGACATTCTCTGTCCTGCTACCTATAAGAATCCCACCCATCCAGGGCAGCACCACGAAGCTGTCCCGCGGCATACAGGACCCTCTCTTGATCATTGCACTGAGCGATGTCCAGCTGCCGCTCCACTGCACGGAGCCAATCATCTGCCTGAAGTGGATCAGCAGAATGAGAGAAAGTAGGTGGGTGTCCCTTTAGAAAGTCTGCACGTCTATCCCTCTGCTGCTGCGGTGCATTGGCATGGACGTGCTGCAAAGCTTGAGCAGTATTGTTGAGAGTAGCCATCATCTGCATCTGTAGGTTATAGAATTGTTCTGTAGTCAACTGCGGAGGGTTGGGCAGCTGAGCACCATTAGGCTGATTGTTGTCCTCTGATCCATTGTCTCGGTTCCTGGAGTTAACCATCTATTTGCAGAAGTTGAGACAGCATGAGTCAATAGTTGTTGCATACCCAAGATGGTAAACAGAGCTGACAGATAAAGTAGAGGGAACAAAAGAGTAGATGGCTGCATATATCCTAACTATCTAACTTTATTAATTAATTTATATTGGTCTTCATAGTTGTTTGTACTGTAGACAACGCCACAGCTAGACTAGCAATCAAGCAAAGAACCAAATCAAACATAATTCATAATAATAAGCATTCACACACACCAAGCATTAACTCAAACAACGTGACAAGACGCACTAACGATGATCATCCTAAAAAAAGGTAGCCTAATTCCTACGGCAGAGGAGCCTGGCAGATCCCTCTTCTGGGGCTATGGTCCTCTTGCAGGGGGTCTTCTTGTGAGCCTGAGTCCATGCTGGACCTTCATCGGGTAGTCGAGCATGAAGTTCTATTACTTCCTCATTCCGGCATTTGAGCTCCTTCATCATCCTGTCGTGGAGATCGCATAGGGCTTCCACGTACTGAATTAGTCCTTTTAGTTGTAGGTTCGACTCTTTCTGAGCTGACACCATTAGGTGTGTTGCTTCTCTAGGAGAGCGGCGAGGGAGGTATTGGTACTGCGCGATTGGCTGGTAGAAGCGAGGCTATCATAGCAGAGTACTCCCAAGGCTCGGTGTGCGGCATCTTCAATGGCATCCTTCATGGTACTCTGGAGGACCATGCTGCGATGGCTGCACATCACCTCTTCATGGTCGGGGCCGGTCGTTACAATAGTCAAGGTGGCGCTCCACATCTCATTGTAGGCCGGGGATGCATGTTGATAAGCTTTGTAGCTGATGGTAGATTTGATGTAGCCGAAGTTGAGAAGGCTCCGACATAGTAGTTCTGGAAATCTTAGGCCGGCACCATTGTGGGTATGGTACTTCTCATGCAATGCCAGCGGCGTAGCAGAAATTGGTACATGTGCAGGAACATGTGCTGGGGCTGGGGCGGGTTCATTGTCATCAGGGCCGAGATAGAAGAGGATCTCCTTCGGGTCTTCTTCCTCAGACACTGGAGGCCGGTTCATCCCTGGCATCTTGACTGAAACTATAGAATAGATAAGAACAATTCTCTGAAATAAAAGAATAAATATAAACTTTGACCATAAGTTGAACATATAGATAAAATTTAAAATAAGTAAAAGATTTTATTAAATCAGTAGGCAAGACAAGGGAAGTGAAATCCTTAAATTATGACCAGTTCTAACTAGGCTTTTGTCCTACAGTCGACACGGCTCTGATACCAAAATTTGTCACGCCCGGTTTCCAACGAACAAAACCATGCAAAATATATATGCGCCAGGATCAAGTCTCGCATATACATGATAAATTACATAGGTAGCACAGACACATGTCAAAGATAAAAGGGTATATAACATTTAAACATCTCATTATTACACAGTAACACAAGTCTTTATCTCAGAGTATAGCATAGCATTGCGGAAGCGTAAAACAAAATATAACTAGGGCGCCACAGGGACGTTGACTGGTAAACAAAGCGCCTAATAATTGTCGTAGTCTTGCACATAATCTTCAGCATTTCCATCAAATGAGGAGCGGTTAGATTTTTTCCCCCAATAAGGAATAAATATAAAGAAGCAAGCGTGAGTACAGCAACTCGTACTCAACAAATATAACATAAACCATGAGGCTGTAGGTTTAGCTGACAGACTGCATGAGCTTTTAAATTGAACATTTTTATTTAATGCATGTCTACTATTATTGATTAAAGAACAATTAACCTAAAGATATTGCATAAAGAAGTAAATAACATTTAGTTGATATAACCATCACCATAACCAAAACCTTTGAACAAGGCTAATCACTGGGAAGGGTTTGGGCCGCTCATAACCGTGAGCACGGCTGACATGTCAGTTTTACACTCTCGAGAGGTTGTACATCTTTACCCACAAGTCATGTGCTACGCTAGGGGTTCATCACACACCATAGGTGAGATGACTAGCAAGCACACTCAGGGTCGCAACGGTGGTGTCCGCCTCACAAAGGGAGAAGCACATACATCACGCAAAGCACACTCAACCGAAGGCAGAGCAGCGACCACAGAAGCTAACCTCCCCTCTTGCCCCGCAGGTAAGTTACAACAAACTAACACAATCTAATTAATCAGCTAAGTCCATCCCATTCCGGTCTTATGGTAGCACTGTTGTCCCAGGTGGTTGCTTTGTGAACCGGTCCTTAAGGAGAGAAGCCACAAAAGCACACGAGCACATTGCTCAGGCATCCCTAAACCATATTGCTAAAAAGCAGATTATTAAAATAGACATGAACCGCTTCATGGACATGCCCAACAATTAATTGCATAGAACCATTAGTCAAAATTAATTAACCAAAAGGACACGAGTTCGCGCTTGCACCTAGCACAACATAACCAAATGCATTCCTGAGGGAGAATATCAAGATAAAAGTAGCTAAGGTAATATCCTTATAGTCATAGAAAATTAAATGCACATGCAGTGATTAAAAAGAGTTATTGGGTGTTGTTTATGTTATACTTGCCTTCTTCAAATTTCCTTGCTGCTGCTCAGAGGCTTCTAGAGGCGGTTCCTCAAACTCAATAGGTGGATCAACGTCTACGCACGATCATAGCGCCATACAAGTATCCACATAATGACACATGCTAGCAAACAAATGGAAACGATAAGAAACAGTACATCATTACATAAAAACAGGGTGTAAAACAGTTATGAAATTATTCCACACGTCGCTACGAACTCGTGAGTGCAAGAATCGTCGAAAACGGATTTAAAATGGTGAAGATATATCCTTTTAAAGGTTGCAAGGGCTTGGTTGTAAATTATTTTCGAAAACGAGGGTTTAAAACGCCAAAACAGAGACCTGCTGCTACAGGATGAGACTGCGGGTTGATTTTCGGAAACAATAGGGGTCTTCATGCAAAAAGCAGTGGCAGAGGCGAAGTGGCGCTCCCTGATTGGTTGGATCTTGTGACACACGCACGGCTGCGGAGATGCGGCTGCAGAAAATCTCGCGAATCAAGTGTGCAGGGGAAGGATCCCGTGCGGGGCGGTGGAACGCGGAATGCCGGCCGTGGCCACTAAGGTGCCAACATGTGTCCGCGGGGCTAGGGTACTAGGCGCGCTGCGCTCTACTCACTCGGAGAGGCCGGAGGCTTCGGCGTCAGGGGCGCCGTATGGGGGGAGGGGCGGGACGTCTGTCGCACGCACATGGGAGGCGGACGGCGCTGGTGCGGTGGGGACATGGGCAGGGGGCGGCGGTGCAAGGAGTAGGGATGACATAGTGGCACGGTTCAGCGGCACCGAGGCGGCGGCAGGGACAGGGCTCCAGGCGTGGAAGGAAGCAACCGGAGAGGAAATAGAAAGAGAATACTGCTCACCGGAGTTGAGGTCTTCACCGGAGTCGGAGAAGAAACGTAGATGTAGGAGAAACCGGAGATGCCCTTGCTAAACGGAGACCACCTTGACGAAGAGCACGACGAGACGAACATAGTGGTACCCTCGGATTTCGCCGGAGATGAACGGACGCAGAGAAAATCCACGCCGAACGTTCGCCGGAGTTGGAGCACCTTCCGAACTTCTTCCTTTGATCTAGGGAGCTAGGGTTTCGGGATGGAAAAACGGAGTCCGGGTTGGAAAAGAGCACGACGAGAGGATTTCGATGAATATATATATGCACCGGTTTGGGCCAAGTTGAATTCGACTCATTTTCGGAATATTCAATTTCGGGGAATAAAATAATTCTAGAAAATCTAGAATCGTTGTTCGTGTCCCGAAAAATACTCCGATGGCTCCAAAAATTCTAGAAAAAAAATCCTAGAATTGTTTTGGCACCCAATGAACTCAAATAATATATTTAGAGCTCAAGAAAAGGATAAAAAAACTTCAAATAAAGGAGTTTACTTAGGGAAAATAGGAAAAGCCTCCAGATAAATCCGGAAAATTCCCAGAAACAACTCGACGATAGCTAAACGCATTTATAACAATTTTTCACACACAAATAAAAATATGCATGTCAGCATGAATGCATCAACAAGGTTGACCTATGATATTTTTTAATCGCTTGCCCAAATAAATTAAATCATGACCTGCAAGGCTAGGCATAATCCTTAGAAAATTAAATAAAGCATATTAATTTTATTTAAACTACTGAAAGTAAAATTCAGGGTGTTACAATAACTGAAAAAGGCAATGATATGTATTATACTAAAATAGCAAGAGTACCAAAGAAATATACAAGAGCTTTACCAAGACTCCAAGCTACTCCAGAATCCTTGAGGCAAAGACTCAGACTCAACTCTAACTCTTAGGACAATCCTATTGCTACAAGACTAAGACAATGGTATGCTCCACTCTACCTCCACCCTTTGCAAATGAGCTCCGAGGGGTATTTGTAGTCGCCAAGTGAGTGGGGGTACTTATAGGGTCATTTTGGCGGTTATGGAGACAGGTGGCAGGCCGGGCGGCCTGGGTGACCCTTGGATCGACCGCTATACTTCATCCTATGGTCCATCTTGCTTCCCCAAGTTGGTTGCATGGTTGTTAGGCGGTTAACTTTGTGCTTTTCCCTTGAAGGTTGGATCTCACTTGTGCTTCTTGCTTAGCTGCAGGATTGAAGTTCCTTGGATTGCTGACATCATTAATCCAAGTGCTGGATCGATGAGTTGGCAAGCCTTCCGAGTCTTAACACCTTGGCATTGTGGTTTCCACCTTGGAGTCATGCTGACACATTACTTGTGTGCATGTCGGTCGAAGATGGTGCCATTTGGGCACATTTGTAGGCCGAGCGGCCTGGTGGAGGCCGGGCAGCCTAGTTGTCACACCCGGTTTTCAATGATCCAAAACCGTGCATACTATACATGCGCCAGGAACGAGTCTCACATGTATAGGACAAATTGTCATCACAGAACATGTCATAATATAACGTTTAACGATTACATCATAAGTATTATTACCATAACAGACACTTGTCTTTAACATAAAGTACGTAAAAGCGGAAGCGTAAACGGAAAGCAACTAGAGCCGCCACAGGGACGTCCACTGGAAGAGCGAAGAGCCTAGACTTCTTGATAATCCTCCGTATCTCCATTGACTGAGCAGCGGTTGGATTTGTCCCCCCAACAAGGAGTAAACGGAAAAGAACAAGCGTGAGCACACAACTCGTACTCAACAAGTATAACAGAACCATGAGGCTCTAAGGTTAGCTGACTCCACTGCATTGCTTTTAATTGGTCAAATTTTATTAAAGCTATTTACTAAAGTGAGTAGAGAAACTTTTATCTCAAAGATATTGCATAGAAAAAATTAAGCATCATGATTAACCAGGATTTTACCAAAAACCATCCATAACCCAACTAATCACATAAAGGATCTGGGCCGCTCATAACCGTGAGCACGGCTGATGCATCGGTTTTACACTCTCGAGAGGTTGCACATCTTTACCCACAAGTCGTGAGCTACGCTAGTGGTTCATCACATACCTTAGATGAGATGACTAGCAAGCCACACTACGAAGCCTTTACAAAGATTATGTTAGTAAGGTGTAACCGCTAAGGTTTCAGGTTATGCAACGGTGGAGCAAGCCTCAAGGGGAGAAGAACACATCACACTCAACCCAAGCAGCGCGAGGGCCACAGAAGCACACCTCCCCTCTTGCCCCGCAGGTAAGTTACTCCCAAACTAAAACAATCTAATTAATCAGCTAAGACCGTCCCATACCAGTCTTATGGTAGTGCTGTTGTCCCAGGTTGTCGCTTTGCGAACCGGTCCTTATGGAAAGTGGCTATGAGCAAAACCACTAAGCACAATGCTCATGCCCCCTAAACCAAGTTGCTAAAAAAACAAATTTTAAATGAGACATGCACCACTCAAGCACACGGCACAGAGGGTCACGCTCAAACAATTAATTGCATAGATCCATTAATCAACATTAATTAAAAACATAGCATAGGTGTATGTTGGCGCAGCACCTAGCAAAAACTTAACCACATGCAACCCAAAAGGTTCACATTGAGATCAAAGTGGCTAATGTATCGTCCTTATAGGCATACAAGATCAACACATGCATATGCAATGAATTAAAGGTGATAGGTGTTGCTCATGTTATACTTGCCTTCCTCAAGGTGCTCTTGCTGCTGCTCACAAATGTCAAAAGGTGGCTCCTCGTTCACCTCAGACAGATCAACGTCTACTTACGTCCAAACGTCACACAAGCATCCATATACGAGCATACATGCAAACAATGGACAAAAGATAAGAAACAGTACACCAATACATCAAAACAGAACACAAAACTAGTTTAGAACTGTTCTACATATTACCACGGTCACGTGAGCGCAAGAATCGCCCAAAACGGAGTTAAAACGGAAAAGTTATGGCCAAAACAAGGTTCTAGGGACCTATTTATGAAGAAAACTCAAAATCTGGGCTGTTTTGGAAAAACTAGGGACCAATTCTGTAATTTCAGGAAAGATCCGAGGTCTAAAGCACAAAAACACAGCCTCTGGACTGCGGGTTCTATTTTTCAATAGCGCGGGGGCTAAAACATTAAAAACTGGGCCGATCTGTAATTAGTTTTGAACTGGCGTGGACCGCGGGTTGATTTAGGAAAAACCGAGGGTCTCTTTAACAAAAAGGCGGCGACGACCGCGGTTGACCGGTCACCATCTGGTCCGGACGGTCGGATCTAGATCTAACGGCTGAGATGAGATCGGATCACGTTATAATCTCGTGCATCCGTTCTGGATCGGACGGCTGAGGTTGAAAGGCGAGGTTTCGCCGGCGGCGACCATCGGGGACGGCGGCGCATCGCCGGAGCTCGCGATGCCCGGTGTTCCGGGGCGCGATTCGGGACCGGACCTAGCTAGAAAGCAAGACGGGACCACGGCGAAGCTCACCGTGGGGTTGTCGACGACCGGGAGCTGCCGGAGGATGGTCGGCGACGAGCGGAGGCGGCGGAGCGGCTCGGGGCTTCGCGGAGAGCTCGGTCGGAGCGTCCACGGGCGTCGAGAGCTAGCGCAACGGGGTCGTGAGGTCCTGCAGAGCGCGGCGGAGGGGTTAGGGCGGCGGAAGCGCGACCCCAGAGGGCGAATTGCACCTCGCCGGCGTTACTCACCTCGGACGGTGGCGGCGGAATTGAGCGGCTCGCGACGGCTAGGGCTCGATTGCGGCTGCTGGCGAGGTTGAGGGGGAAAGGGCGAAGCCCGGCGTGCTATTTATAGGACCGGAGCGGCTCGGAAGGGGGCGGCGCAGTAAGGAAGGCGGCGGCCGGAGCTTCCTTCGGCGCGCGCTCTCGGGAAGGAAGGGAATCCTTCGATTCCTTTGGGGATTCGGTGCGCAGGAGAGCGAGGAACACGGGGAAGGCGGCGGAGGGAGCTCTCCTCCTCGGAGTCGGCCGGCGTAGAGAAGGAAAGAAATCGGCCGAAAAAGGAAAGTCGCCGTCGCCGAAAAAGGAAAGGCGAGAGGTCGGGGATGACAGGTGGGTCCCGCCTGTCAGCGGCTCGACGGGCGCGGGTCCGCCTGTCAGTGGCGCGAGGGAGAGAGACGGCGCGCGCGGGAGGCCGGCTGGGCCGCCTCGCCTGGGCCGGCTCGGGTGAGGGCGCGGGTGGGCCGAGCGGGTGAGGTGGGCCGGTTTCTCCTTTTTCTTTTTCCTGCATTTTCCCTCTCTTTTCTATTTCTCTCCTTTTCTTTTAAACTCAAAAACAAACTACAAATTCAAATAAATTTGAATTCAAACCTTATGCCATTCATCAAATAAAAAATATGCTCCAGCATGAATGCACAAACATGTTGACCTTAGGATATATTGCAATATTTAGTTCAAAAGATAATGAAAAATGCATACTAGGCACAATAAATCCAAAAAAATAAATAAAGCATATTGAATTTATTATAAAATGCTGGAAATTAAATTTAGGGTGTTACAGACCTACCCCCCTTGCAAGGAATCTCGCCCCGAGATTCACATAGGCTGGTTAGCAAAGAGATCAGGGTATGCTGCCCTCAACTCATCCTCCCTTTCCCAAGTAGCTTCCTCCTCTGTGTGGTATTTCCATTGCACTCGGCACATCTTGGTCCTCTTATTCCGGGTCACCCTCTCAGATGTTTCCAGAATCTTTATAGGGTGCTCAGTGTAGGTCAAGTCCTCCTGCACTTCCAACCCTTCTAAAGGCGCCTGCTCCTCTGGTATTCTCAAGCACTTCTTCAGCTGCGAGACATGGAATACATCGTGCACACCTGGAAGACTAGAAGGCAACTCTAAGCGATAAGCCACTTCTCCTCTCTTTTCTAGTACCTTGAATGGTCCAACGTATCTGGGTGCTAGTTTTCCCTTCATGTTGAATCTGCGTACTCCCCGCATAGGTGACACCTTCAGATACACAAAGTCACCTTCCTTGAACGTGAGATCTCTCCGTCTGACATCTGCATAGCTTTTCTGCCTAGACTGAGCAATCCTCAAGTTCTCTCGAACTATCCGTACTTGTTCCTCCGCATCCTTGATAATGTTTGGGCCAAACACTTGCTTCTCTCCTTTCTGATCCCAGAGCAAAGGAGTCCTACACCTTCTACCATACAAAGCTTCAAATGGTGATTTCTTGATACTGACCTGATAACTGTTGTTGTAGGAGAACTCGGCATAAGGTAAGCACTTGTCCCAACTTGTGCCATATTGGATGACACACGCTCGCAACATATCTTCCAGTATTTGATTGGTCCTTTCTGTCTGACCGTCTGTCTGCGGATGGTAAGCTGTGCTGAAACGAAGCTTGGTATCCAGTGAATCATGCAATTGCTCCCAAAAGCGAGAAGTGAACTGTGATCCCCTATCGGATATAATCCTCTTAGGAACCCCATGCAAACACACAATCCTAGAGATGTATAGTTCTGCCAACCTTGCCCCGGAGTAGGTAGTATTCACAGGTATGAAGTGGGCGACCTTGGTCAGACGATCCACTACTACCCATATGGAGTTGTAACCTTTCTGGGTGCGAGGTAACCCAACAATAAAGTCCATGCTGATTTCCTCCCACTTCCATTCTGGAATTTTCAACGGTTGCAATAGTCCTGCTGGCCTCTGATGTTCTGCCTTGACCCTCTGACAAGTGTCACAAACTGCCACATACTCTGCTACGGCACGTTTCATTCCAAACCACCAGAATCTCTCCTTGAGGTCATAATACATCTTAGTACTCCCGGGATGGATTGAGTAAGCTATATCATGGGCCTCACTCAGGATCAACTTCTTGATTCTGTCCACATCTGGCACACAAATCCGGTTCTTGTACCATACTGTACCTTGCTCATCTTCCCTGAAGTTGGGCGCTTTGCCTATCTGGATCTGCTCGCGTATCTCCTGGATCTTCTCGTCCTGGGCTTGATGTCTTCGAATTTCTTGTTCCAGAGTTGGTTCGGCTTCAAAGGTAGCTGCAGTATGATGCACAAAACCCAAACTCAAACTTTCGAACTCCTCACATAACTCACGTGGCATCTGGAATGCTATGGCCATGTTGACGTAGCTTCTTCTGCTCAAAGCATCAGCCACCACGTTGGCTTTCCCTGGATGATAATGTATCTCCAAGTCGTAGTCCTTGATCAGTTCTAACCATCTACGCTGCCTCATGTTCAGCTCATTCTGAGTGAAGATATACTTAAGACTCTTGTGATCCGTGTATATCTCACATCTTTGCCCAAAAAGATAGTGACGCCATATCTTAAGTGCATGGACAACTGCTGCTAACTCCAAGTCATGTGTAGGATAATTTACCTCATGCTTGCGTAGCTGTCGGGAGGCATAGGCAATCACCTTTCCTTCTTGCATCAGCACACAACCCAGACCGTCGCCTGAAGCATCACAATATACTGTGAACCTTTTCTGCAGATCTGGCAATGTCAGCACGGGTGCGGTGGTCAGCTTCTTCTTCAACTCTTCAAAAGCTGCTTGCCTCTCCTTGTTCCAGATGAACTCAGCATCCTTCTCAAGCAACGTGGTCATCGGCTTCGCAATCTTCGAGAAATTCTCTATGAATCTCCGGTAATATCCTGCTAAGCCCAAAAATCCACGTACTTCCTTGACAGTCTGTGGCACCTTCCAATCCAACACTGATATGACCTTGCCAGGGTCCACTGAGATCCCCCCCTTAGAGATGATATGACCAAGGAATGGTACCTCGTCAATCCAGAACTCACACTTGCTCAACTTTGCATATAGCTTGTGATCCCTCAATCTCTGCAGAACTAGCCTCAAGTGCTCCTCATGTTCCTCCTCGGTTTTGGAGTAGATCAGGATATCATCAATGAATACCACCACGAACTTGTCCAAATAATCCATGAACACCTTATTCATTAAACTCATGAAGAAAGCAGGGGCATTAGTCAGACCAAAAGACACCACAGTATACTCATAGAGACCATACTTTGTGATCAAAGCAGTCTTAGGAATATCTGAGGGACGGATCTTCAACTGGTGGTAGCCAGATCTCAGGTCTACTTTGGAGAATACACAGGCACCTTGCAACTGATCAAACAAATCATCAATGCGTGGCAGAGGATACTTGTTCTTAATAGTCACCTCGTTCAATGCACGATAATCCACACACATCCGTCGAGCAGGCCCTTCCTTCTTATCAACAAACAGAACAGGAAAAGGTTTTCAATGATCCAAAACCGTGCATACTATACATGCGCCAGGAACGAGTCTCACATGTATAGGACAAATTGTCATCATAGAACATGTCATAATATAACGTTTAACGATTACATCATAAGTATTATTACCATAACAGACACTTGTCTTTAACATAAAGTACGTAAAAGCGGAAGCGTAAACGGAAAGCAACTAGAGCCGCCACAGGGACGTCCACTGGAAGAGCGAAGAGCCTAGACTTCTTGATAATCCTCCGTATCTCCATTGACTGAGCAGCGGTTGGATTTGTCCCCCCAACAAGGAGTAAACGGAAAAGAACAAGCGTGAGCACACAACTCGTACTCAACAAGTATAACAGAACCATGAGGCTCTAAGGTTAGCTGACTCCACTGCATTGCTTTTAATTGGTCAAATTTTATTAAAGCTATTTACTAAAGTGAGTAGAGAAACTTTTATCTCAAAGATATTGCATAGAAGAAATTAAGCATCATGATTAACCAGGATTTTACCAAAAACCATCCATAACCCAACTAATCACATAAAGGATCTGGGCCGCTCATAACCGTGAGCACGGCTGATGCATCAGTTTTACACTCTCGAGAGGTTGCACATCTTTACCCACAAGTCGTGAGCTACGCTAGTGGTTCATCACATACCTTAGATGAGATGACTAGCAAGCCACACTACGAAGCCTTTACAAAGATTATGTTAGTAAGGTGTAACCGCTAAGGTTTCAGGTTATGCAACGGTGGAGCAAGCCTCAAGGGGAGGTACTATGACGAATAAATCCCTTTGCTAGCAGCTCATCTATGTTTTGTTTAACTTCCTCATGTTCTGGGGGTGCCATTCTATATGGTCTTTTAGATATAGGAGCAGTACCAGGTAAAAGGTCTATAGAAAACTCAATGTCTCGGTCAGGCGGCATACCTGGTAACTCTTCCGGGAAGACATCAGGATATTCACACACTACTCGAATGCCATCTGTAGGTTGGACCTCCATCCGATGCAGATAACCGGAGGGTTTGGATGCGCCGACTCTTACTTCCTGGCCATCTGGCGTTGCCATATGAACAGTCCTCTTGGCACAGTCAATTCTGACTCCCCATTTGGTCAATGTTTCCATTCCCAGGATGACGTCGATGCCCATCGGTTCTATGACTAACAGACTAGTATGAAACTCTAACCCCCTTATGTTAATCCCGACTCTGGTACAGATCACATGGGTTCTTATTTCCCCTCCAGGCGAAGTAATTATCATATCCTTTTTCAATATGCTAATGGGTATTTTATGTTGTTCAGCAAAGGATTTGGTAATAAAGGAGTGGGTGGCACCAGTATCAAATAGTACGGTAGCAGGATGAGAGTTGACCAAGAACGTACCGATCATGACGTTTGGGGCCTCAGCTGCAGTTTCTGCCGTCACATGGTTCACCTTTCCTTGCCACGGCGCCTTGGCGTTCCCATTGTTGCGCCCCTGAGCTTGCGGCTGCTGGACCGGTCCTGGTCTCTGCGGGTTGGGGACTGTCTTCTGAGGGCAGACATTGGCATAGTGCCCCAGGTCACCGCACTTATAGCAACTTCTGCCAATGACAGGAGCCTGGGCTGGTGCAGGGGGGTTAGGCTGCCCCTGACGCTGAGCTTGATATGCAGGGCGAGGAGGCTGATTCTGGTAGCGTTGCCCCTGGGCCGTCTGCTGCCCCTGGTGGTTCTGCGGGTATCCTAGCCGCGGTGGCTGCTGCTGTTGTTGGTAGCGGGGGCGGGTGTTGCTCCCGGACGGTGCAGGTATGAGCTTCCTCTTCCTTTCCTCCATCTCCCGATGTTTGCGTTCTGTAAGGAGCGCACGATCTACCAGGTGATTGAAGCTGGGGAAGGTGAAGTTCATGAGGTGGAACTGCAGGGTGTCATTGAGCCCTTCCATGAAGTGCTCCTGTTTATCGCCATCCTCAGCGACCTCTGCTGTGGCGTACCTTGCAAGCTGCAGGAACTTGTCACGATACTCAGTGACGGACATGCTCCCTTGCTTGAGCGAGAGGAACTCCTTCTTCTTCATCTTCATGGTCCCAGCCGGTACGTGGTGACTCCTGAAGTTCTCTCTAAACTGAGCCCAGGTGAAGGCATCGCGATCCTGCTGGCGGTACGACTCCCACCAATCCAAAGCAGCACCACGAAGTTGTCCTGCAGCATACAGGACTCTCTCTCGGTCATCGCACTGGGCGATCTCCAGCTGTCTCTCCACAGCACGAAGCCAGTCATCAGCCTGTAGTGGATCTGCAGCGTGGGAGAAGGTTGGGGGATGCCCCTTCATGAAATCGCCACGCCTGTCCCTAGGCGGAGGAGGTGGTGGTGGCGCCTGCACCTGAGCTTGTTGTAGGGCCAAGATGGCATTGTTCACTGTGGCCATCATCTGCGTTTGCATGGCAAAGAACTGCTCGGCCGTCAGTGGTGGTGGATTGGGCAACGGGTGGTCGGGATGGTCGTGGCCCTGGTTACTTCCTTGGGCGCCCCTAGCACCACGTCCTCTAGTTCCAACCATCTGTGGCAACAAAAGAAAGTCCATAAGGATTTATATCCCTCTCACAAGGTGAAGTAGATTTTGAGATTGCAGGTTGGTCATTAGCCCATGATGAACGAGCGTCAGCTAGATGAGGTAGAGAGGAGTAATAGAGTAGTTGTTCATCCCAACTGACTATTTTTATTAAACTCAACTCAAACTGGTTTGACTATGGACAATCCCCATAGTTGGACATGATCAAGCAACCAAAATGCCAACTCAAACATAGTTCACAAGCACAAACAACCAAACACTGAACTAGACTCAAAGCGTTTATAGACCAACTCGACTCAACGTACTAGCGATGTGAAGCAAAGATAAGGGTAATCCTAATCCTCATGGAAAAGAATCCTAGTGGCACCATTTAGTTCCCCCTTGCGGGTCCTCTTGCGGGATTTGCACTGGGACGGAGTCACGTCTGGCACTCGAGGCTTTGGTCCTTGGAGGCCGGCAAGTGTAGCTTCAAGTTCTGCCACCCTCTTGGTCTTGCGGTGAAGCTCGTCCAACACTATGTCGTGGGCGGAGTTGAGGGCCGCGATGTACCGTGCCATCTTCCTTACCCTCTGGTCATCCTCCAACACCATCGAAGCGATCTCGTGCCCAGCTTGGCCTTCTATGCGGCGAGGGAAGTAGCGAAAACAGGTCTGGCTCAACGAGGTACGGTGGTCGTAGCAGATGGCTCCCAGAGCTTGGCGTGCAGCATCTTCAATGGCAGCTTCCATCGTCTCATGGATCGTCACGCTGCAGTAATCACCCACAATGGTCTTCCCTCCGTGGATGAGGTTGTAGCGTTCGATCAACGCATTGGCCACCCATCTGTCAGGTAGAATCGGGTGCGTACTCTGAGTAGCGAAGTAGGAGGTGGTGAAGTTGTTGAGGCCGATTTCCTGGAGGCACTCCCGAAGCAGTCCGGGAAAGTTGAGACCGTTGCCTGGGTGGGTGTGGTCGATGTTGACCCAGGTGGCGATCACCCTCTCTCTTTTGACAGCAGGTCCTTGATTATCGTCTATCTGAACGGCAATGTGATGTGACCACTCAGGTGCTTCTACCTCTGGTTCAGGGGCTCGATTCTCCTCTGGATCCTCTTCTGTGTTCTCAGTGAAAGAGCTGGCTTCACTGGGGTCTTCAGAGTCATCTCCCACTAGGATGGGTTCCTGCAGAGGCGGGGGTGGCACTAGATCTTCTGGTTCTGGGTTCTGTGGTGCCAAGGGAACATGGTAGCCTTGCGGGGGTGCACCGGTTTGCTTGCGGGCGGTCAGTCTGGTACGGGCCATCTACAAAGAAAACGACCAAGATTGGGTTAAGATCAGTTCTAAAAAAGGAGTTAAGAGAATTGAAAATAATGTAGGAACATAGGGTTGTAGTGTAATCTTAAAGAAAAGAAAACTTTTAAAAACAGGAGGAAGGGAAGGAGGAAATCCTTAAATTTCGACCCGCACTAACTAGGCTTCCGTCCTACAGTCGACACGGCTCTGATACCAATCTGTCACACCCGGTTTTCAATGATCCAAAACCGTGCATACTATACATGCGCCAGGAACGAGTCTCACATGTATAGGACAAATTGTCATCACAGAACATGTCATAATATAACGTTTAACGATTACATCATAAGTATTATTACCATAACAGACACTTGTCTTTAACATAAAGTACGTAAAAGCGGAAGCGTAAACGGAAAGCAACTAGAGCCGCCACAGGGACGTCCACTGGAAGAGCGAAGAGCCTAGACTTCTTGATAATCCTCCGTATCTCCATTGACTGAGCAGCGGTTGGATTTGTCCCCCCAACAAGGAGTAAACGGAAAAGAACAAGCGTGAGCACACAACTCGTACTCAACAAGTATAACAGAACCATGAGGCTCTAAGGTTAGCTGACTCCACTGCATTGCTTTTAATTGGTCAAATTTTATTAAAGCTATTTACTAAAGTGAGCAGAGAAACTTTTATCTCAAAGATATTGCATAGAAGAAATTAAGCATCATGATTAACCAGGATTTTACCAAAAACCATCCATAACCCAACTAATCACATAAAGGATCTGGGCCGCTCATAACCGTGAGCACGGCTGATGCATCGGTTTTACACTCTCGAGAGGTTGCACATCTTTACCCACAAGTCGTGAGCTACGCTAGTGGTTCATCACATACCTTAGATGAGATGACTAGCAAGCCACACTACGAAGCCTTTACAAAGATTATGTTAGTAAGGTGTAACCGCTAAGGTTTCAGGTTATGCAACGGTGGAGCAAGCCTCAAGGGGAGAAGAACACATCACACTCAACCCAAGCAGCGCGAGGGCCACAGAAGCACACCTCCCCTCTTGCCCCGCAGGTAAGTTACTCCCAAACTAAAACAATCTAATTAATCAGCTAAGACCGTCCCATACCAGTCTTATGGTAGTGCTGTTGTCCCAGGTTGTCGCTTTGCGAACCGGTCCTTATGGAAAGTGGCTATGAGCAAAACCACTAAGCACAATGCTCATGCCCCCTAAACCAAGTTGCTAAAAAAACAAATTTTAAATGAGACATGCACCACTCAAGCACACGGCACAGAGGGTCACGCTCAAACAATTAATTGCATAGATCCATTAATCAACATTAATTAAAAACATAGCATAGGTGTATGTTGGCGCAGCACCTAGCAAAAACTTAACCACATGCAACCCAAAAGGTTCACATTGAGATCAAAGTGGCTAATGTATCGTCCTTATAGGCATACAAGATCAACACATGCATATGCAATGAATTAAAGGTGATAGGTGTTGCTCATGTTATACTTGCCTTCCTCAAGGTGCTCTTGCTGCTGCTCACAAATGTCAAAAGGTGGCTCCTCGTTCACCTCAGACAGATCAACGTCTACTTACGTCCAAACGTCACACAAGCATCCATATACGAGCATACATGCAAACAATGGACAAAAGATAAGAAACAGTACACCAATACATCAAAACAGAACACAAAACTAGTTTAGAACTGTTCTACATATTACCACGGTCACGTGAGCGCAAGAATCGCCCAAAACGGAGTTAAAACGGAAAAGTTATGGCCAAAACAAGGTTCTAGGGACCTATTTATGAAGAAAACTCAAAATCTGGGCTGTTTTGGAAAAACTAGGGACCAATTCTGTAATTTCAGGAAAGATCCGAGGTCTAAAGCACAAAAACACAGCCTCTGGACTGCGGGTTCTATTTTTCAATAGCGCGGGGGCTAAAACATTAAAAACTGGGCCGATCTGTAATTAGTTTTGAACTGGCGTGGACCGCGGGTTGATTTAGGAAAAACCGAGGGTCTCTTTAACAAAAAGGCGGCGACGACCGCGGTTGACCGGTCACCATCTGGTCCGGACGGTCGGATCTAGATCTAACGGCTGAGATGAGATCGGATCACGTTATAATCTCGTGCATCCGTTCTGGATCGGACGGCTGAGGTTGAAAGGCGAGGTTTCGCCGGCGGCGACCATCGGGGACGGCGGCGCATCGCCGGAGCTCGCGATGCCCGGTGTTCCGGGGCGCGATTCGGGACCGGACCTAGCTAGAAAGCAAGACGGGACCACGGCGAAGCTCACCGTGGGGTTGTCGACGACCGGGAGCTGCCGGAGGATGGTCGGCGACGAGCGGAGGCGGCGGAGCGGCTCGGGGCTTCGCGGAGAGCTCGGTCGGAGCGTCCACGGGCGTCGAGAGCTAGCGCAACGGGGTCGTGAGGTCCTGCAGAGCGCGGCGGAGGGGTTAGGGCGGCGGAAGCGCGACCCCAGAGGGCGAATTGCACCTCGCCGGCGTTACTCACCTCGGACGGTGGCGGCGGAATTGAGCGGCTCGCGACGGCTAGGGCTCGATTGCGGCTGCTGGCGAGGTTGAGGGGGAAAGGGCGAAGCCCGGCGTGCTATTTATAGGACCGGAGCGGCTCGGAAGGGGGCGGCGCAGTAAGGAAGGCGGCGGCCGGAGCTTCCTTCGGCGCGCGCTCTCGGGAAGGAAGGGAATCCTTCGATTCCTTTGGGGATTCGGTGCGCAGGAGAGCGAGGAACACGGGGAAGGCGGCGGAGGGAGCTCTCCTCCTCGGAGTCGGCCGGCGTAGAGAAGGAAAGAAATCGGCCGAAAAAGGAAAGTCGCCGTCGCCGAAAAAGGAAAGGCGAGAGGTCGGGGATGACAGGTGGGTCCCGCCTGTCAGCGGCTCGACGGGCGCGGGTCCGCCTGTCAGTGGCGCGAGGGAGAGAGACGGCGCGCGCGGGAGGCCGGCTGGGCCGCCTCGCCTGGGCCGGCTCGGGTGAGGGCGCGGGTGGGCCGAGCGGGTGAGGTGGGCCGGTTTCTCCTTTTTCTTTTTCCTGCATTTTCCCTCTCTTTTCTATTTCTCTCCTTTTCTTTTAAACTCAAAAACAAACTACAAATTCAAATAAATTTGAATTCAAACCTTATGCCATTCATCAAATAAAAAATATGCTCCAGCATGAATGCACAAACATGTTGACCTTAGGATATATTGCAATATTTAGTTCAAAAGATAATGAAAAATGCATACTAGGCACAATAAATCCAAAAAAATAAATAAAGCATATTGAATTTATTATAAAATGCTGGAAATTAAATTTAGGGTGTTACACTAGTCCACTGGTCCTTGGTTATGTAGAAGAGCCTCTGCAGCATCAAGAGCCCTGACTACATTCTCAGAGAAGTCTAGCCGGCGACGAGCGCGACGGCTGGAACCTAGTAGGTTTGCAGCTTTTGGACCATGAACCGACTGCAAACGGACTTGCCCTCTATGCGGGGCTCGAGGCCATTGTGCCTCCACCACCGATGGTGGGGTGTGCTGCTACCACCCCTAGGGAGGCAGTAGTGCCACAGGATTCCCAAACGCATGATGCGGTAGGGCCCAGGGCCCGGTGGAGGCTAGTTGTGCGCACCTCCACCAAAAGATGGAGGGTTTCGGCATAAACCAATTTATACCGAAGATTCTAGAGCTCTTCAGCCCAAAGTACGAATACAAAATTGTTTCTCAAGGCACCAGGACAAACAAAATGAAAGATGGAAATAATTGGACAAGGGAAAGAGGTGGGTCAGCCGACCCTACCCCCTTTGCTCGGCCGACCCCACCTATTCCTATGTCGGTTCATGGTTTCCTTTCTACAGCACCTCCTATAGGGTATAAATAGCGAGGCTAGGCCCCAAGGTCAGGCATCCAATTCAATATCAAGGCGAGAAGACATCCACTAGAGGAGAGCTGAGGGTCAAGTTCTAGGCTAGGGATTAGAGGCTCTTCTAGTTCCTAGGGGTAATTAGAGGCCTTGCATGCCTCTCTAATTACCTATCTATGAGGTCTAAACATGTCATTGTCGGAGGTATGATCGTGGTTGTATACTTTGATATGATTATCAATGAAGCATTGATCTTGTTCTAATTACATATTCTTGGTCTAATTATCATGTTCTTGGTCTAATTATCATTTGATCTAGATGCATGTATGTTATGTTCTTAAGGGTTATGTTCTTCTAGCGATCTTGGTCTTTGATCTTACTTACTAGTGATGTGGTTGCGTAGCTAGTTCCTGTGATCATGGTGATTAGAAGTCTAGTTATGTTGATGATGTTATTAGACTATGCGTAAGAGTATGCCTTATGAGAGCTTCTCGTCGATTATCCCTGACTTATGTTACAGGTGGTCGAAGGGAAATGTTACGCTCGATTGAGGGGGTTTGGATAATGACCTTGGTTAAATTATGCTATGAGGAGCAGGCTTGATCATGCTTATATCTATCTTGAGCTACTAGATATCTCGTTGTTCTATTCTTATGGATGTTCTTATCATGCTTGTTTTGGATCCAATTAGAGCTAGATTAGACACTGGTTAATACCCTTTTGATCAGTTGTTCTAGTTGTGTTCTAGTTGCTTATCATCTAACTCTGACGTAGATTAGACATAGAATTAGAGGTAGATTAGATGTAGATTAGATATCATCTAAACCTTAGCTTTATCTCAAGCTTGGGATAGTTAATTCTCTATTAATTGTTTCCACGGATTGACAAACCCATGATACTCATCCTGGGAAAAAGCTACACCGATACTGTCGCTTGCAGTATAAGGTTTGGCGTGCTTAAGTGCTGTCAACAAGCTTTTCTGGCGTCATTGCCGGGGAAACCATTAATGGAGTTTAAACTAGCTTGAGCTTATGTGAAAAAAATCTTGTTCATATCTGTTCTTATGAATAGTTTCTTTTTGATTCGATTCTTTGATTCTTTGTGAATACATCTTGTTTATACTCTTATTCTTTGATTATCATTTGTAAATATGATTCCCATCGTCTAGTTCATTGTGAATTCGTTCATATAAATTCTTTCTTGATTTCTTGTGAACATATCTCTCTCAATGTATAATCCTTTTGTCTCAAGTGTGTGTGTGTGTATTATATATATATTTCACTAATTTTAGCAGGAAAAATGGGCTTCGATCCAATAAAAAAATCTTTCCAAACCTAGCTCTTTACTGGTAGGTGCTAACGTTGTGAGTTTTTCTACAGCTATCATGAAGAAGTAACCATAATGATAAAGGTATGTCTGCTGTGTCGAATAAGTTTTAAGACTAATGTTCTTTGGAGCTTGTTTGTTGTAATCTACAGATAATGGAGGCAAGAAAAAGGAAGGTTTATCACAAGATTAATCCAAGCTTCAACCTCATCTCGATATACTCTCGAAATCCAGGACAACAACACTTGTGGGGCCAATTTGAAGACTTTAATGACATCAAATGAAGAAAGTCTGAATACAAAAGTTCTAGATCTCTTCAAGCTCTATAATTTAGATTCTGAATTTGTATTATTTGGACTTCAGATGAGGAAGTTAATGAAAGTCGTAGAATAACGAAAGTTGAATTTCGGGAAAGATAAGAAGCATTCCTCTCCGACATTAATGGTGCATGAAATCATGGTATTCCAAGGAAGAAGATGAAGCCGCGGTGGATTCAATGATGATTTGAACTTCACTTCTTTAGGATTAAGGTAATTCTCGTTTGAATATTAGTATAATTGAAGAATGCCTGATTTTGATTAGAGATGTTTCATAATGATCATTAAGATGTTGTTTGGTTGATTGTGATCCTATCCTTTCTTATGTTTTGTTTTTCGTTTTTTTTTGTGAAACCTTTGTTCACCTAATCCATATTCGGGTGATAACTTTTGTGATGCCCCTGGCATCTCTAGAGCCCTAACACACAGTTAGATGAACACTAATGATGAATTAGGAGTGAGAACTACGTGTAAATTTTTCTATTTGGATATACAAAACCTCACATTGTTTCAATGAGTAACTAAAAAATACAGAGGTTTTCATGCGAACCCCTGAATACAGGAGCTTTACTACTCATTTTGTAAGATCAGTTTCACTTTTAGACCATGACCGAGAATCAGAAGTTAAGATCTCTAAAAGCTCAAGTCAAATATGTTTGAACAAGCTGAAGCCGGGGTCTTGGTAGTCTTGATCAAACTTGAGCCCTAATAAACATTCAAATTTATCAAGTGACATAACTCAACTTCGTTATCAAAGTTATTGTACCAACTAGGAACGACATTTTTGATACACTCAACATTTTTCAAAACTGTCATTTACTTGCCTCAAATTGCACCCAAATATTTCTCAGAATCAACCCAAGTCAGTCGACACTTGGAAAAATTCCCAAGTCTAGGGTTTCCATTTTCCCCAAAATTTGATTCCTCAATTACTCTTTATTTTACCATACAACTTAAAAATCTCTTTAACTATGAAATGAAATTAAACTTATCACCTTTCAAATGCAACTGACCTTGAAGTGATTAGACCTTAGTTGGTCATTCAAAAGTTTAAAACAAGAAAGACCCCACTTGAGTTAATACTGCCAGAAAAACTAACACCTAGGACTACTTGTGCTTGTAGTTCAAAATATAATGTGATCTAGCCCAAACTTTCTATATCAAACTTGTAGACAATTTTATTCTTTGAAACTTTGGTATTTTGTGTGTTGACATGCATAAAGGTTTGCATAGTGTTTTAGGTTGATTTATGATAAACTAGCAAATCTACCAATGTTTGACCTACTTGGTAAATTCAAATGTTTGTGAAACAAAATCATGATCATGCAAAACTTTCTATAAGAAAGTTGTAGTTCATGAAATTCTGAGCAATATTGGTATAGATATCCTTTTGTGAAAGTGAACATAAAATAGATTTATGGAATTTCGAAAATGGTGGATTATTTTGGTCAAATTTGGGTGTGTTAATCAAATTCAAATTTAAACCATATTTTTATATAGAACATGGTGTCAAAGTTTATAACAAAGTTGTAGATCACAAAGTTTAGAACACTTCTTGTATTTTGAGTTTACACTAATTCAGCCTCTAGGTTACCCAAAAACTCAAAATGCAAACTATGGTCCTGCAGTCAATAGAGGGTTTTCAATTTTCAATTTTTCTTTTTCGTCCTTGTGTCACTGACATGCGCGGCCCACGTGGCCGATTCCGCCCAGGTTGGATGATGACATCTGCCTTGGGATGCACACCACCCATGCATCCAATACTCCCGGTCCATAGATGCCAATACGATTTCACCATCTGGACCCACCTGTCAGCGGGACAAGGTCTACGGACCTTGTCCACCCGCGCCCCTTCCCTTCTCTTCCACAACCAACGCCCACTACCACCTGCGCAGCCCGCCACTTGGCCGCCGGCCATCGGCACCTGCCTGCGTTGAGCCTGCTGCCCCGGTCGGCCGCGTGTTGCCATAAAGCGGAGGGCGCCTGCTCCATTCACCCTCTCTTCCCCGTCGCCGAATGCCTCCTCCATTTCCCTCTGTTTTTCCACTGCCCGCCATTGCTGGGGCTCGGCCGAGCTTGCGGCTACCACTTTTGCTCCCTCCCGCACCACTATGCCACCACGCCGCCCTTAGCCAACCTCCCTTCCACCTCTCGGACCCTGGTCTAGGCCACCGTCAATGCGCCACCGACCCACATTCCACTGCCGAAGTTCTCCTCGAGTGGAGCACCGTCGCCGGCCTTCTTGTGCCCTCCCCGTCGAAGAAGGTGAGTGGGTAAGGCTTCCCGATCCCCCTCTCTCTGCTCCGCCGCCGCTGGCAAGCCCGCAGGGCTCCACTTGGCTAGAACAGCGCGCGCCGCCACCTGCTCCGCTCTCTGCCGAGAAGTGGAAGAAGGCCGCGCATTTTGTGGTCTAGCCCTCAGATATGGTGTTTTCACATTTGAATCCAATACACTATACTATGAGTCTTGCGGATCTTATGTTTTAACCCCTGGAGACTATGGTTAACCATGTCTAAGTCCTTGGATCTAAAGGTTTTTCATTTATTTTCATTATTTGAGCTGAGAACTTTGAAATTCGATTAAAAATCAAATAAAATTCCTAAAAATACATAGTCTATTGCATTATGTTCCTCTTGAATAGATCTACAGAATGTTTATGATGTAGAGATGTGTAATGACTTTTTTGCCCTTGGATCTTGCATGAAAGCTAAAACAAAACAAATGCCAAAAGTAGTCTAAATGGACTCTAAAAATGTTGAAACTTGGACAGTGGCTTTATCATGATATTTAGGCTCTATGTGATTTTTGGAAGCCCTAGTACTCACTGGTCAACTACTGTTTTACCCTCATTCATATATTTTGTGTATTTTATGAACATGAAAAATGATTGCTGTGTAAAAGGTACTCTAAATACCTCACTGAAATTTGTAGATTCTCTCTGTTACATAGGGAGATCACTTAAGGAATATGGAGCTGTGCATGTTAAGTTTTGATGATATTTTGAAAATGATAATATTCTACTTGCCCAAACAAATAATAGGAAAAGTGGCTTTATTGTACAAAATAAATTCTAAGAAAAATCATGGTGCTTAATAGATGAGTCTAGGTCCTAAAAAGTATTTTTGTGAATTTTATTGTTACAGTTTTGAGCTACATGTGAAATAGGCTAAATTAAATATATGGAAAATAGATGTCCTATCAAACCTTAGTTATATTGCTTGCAGGATTTTATACATGTTGTTCATGACATGATGGGATTTCTATTAAAATTTCATAGTTAGAAACATTTTCTATTATTTATAATAAATCTGAGAACATAAATGCCAACTAGTTTTCTAGAATTTCTATAATTATTCCGTAGCTCCATTACTGCTCAAATTTGGGTGTGGACATTTCTCAGTATTTATCTACATTACAAAAATATTTGAGCTCATTTGGAACTGTATGACAACTTGAACTCGTCGTGGGTCGTTTAATGCGACAAATAAACATATGATATAGTATGATTTGGGGTCATCTTGGTATGAGTGTTCAAGTTTTGCATATTGCAACTTGTTTACTTGCTGCATGATATTCTATATACTTGAACTGCACCTCATCCATGCATATACATTCTTTTGCACTCATTTGCATTATAACACGCATATAGACCCTGCAAGCGAAGGACCGACGCAAGAGCATCCCTTGATCGAGGAGCTGGATGACGGGCCCCTACATCAAGATCCAGAGGACCAGCTGTAGGAGAACCCACGGCCAGCACCCGTCCTCACTCTAGGGGTACCCACTGACCTTAGCAATAAAGGTAGGCAGGACCATGATTCTCCCAGCTAATATAATGTTGATTGCTTGATGATTACGCATCCGCATTATGAGTTGATTGAAGACAAGTGCATTAGATTCTCTGGCTGCCCTAGCCCTAGCACCTATACCTAGAGTTCATATGACGAGTTGTCTAGAATTGCTAGGTGCAAGTAGAAACGAGTGAATTGGAGTCACTCGTCGTGTAGGTGGTTTCAAAAATCATTGAACTTTTATTTTTGTGGTGTGCATTGTTATACTATTCGACTCCTCCCGAGTCGCATAAGACCCAGTTCACTGTTCGTCTACTGATCGGTATAACATTACTAGAATGCTTATCCAGGTCGTGGGACCGGTGAAAGTCTTTCCTAGGCTCGTCCGAAGTTTTCGAGGTGCCGCCCATCCACTAAATGGAGGCAGAAGGCCTAGGGGAGCTTTGTACTTATGGCGGGGAGATCGAGATGTCAGCAGGCTCGCCATGGGGGCACAACCCAGGGGTTAGGTGGGGGCACTTTGAATCTTGGGACGAGATAGGATGAGATGAGGGATATATGTGGGAACTGCTACGGTTAGTAAGCATATACCCCTGGCATGATAGTTATTCCTGGGAATTAAAATCGATTTGAATCGTTGATGCTCACCAGGTGTGAGAATACCAATGTCACTGTCGGGCAATGTAGTAACTATTTGAATATGTTGTATCTAATATTCATGTTTTCAAATTCCACGTGCTTGTACATGTATGTTACATTTCTGCAATTTATTATCATGATGATATATGCAATTGTTAAATTTTGTTGCTTTATGTTAATATGTGACTGTTTAAAATTTATGACTAAGGATCTACTTGTTAGTAAGCAAGCTTTGCGTTAGTCGTAAGCCATTCCATTATGTCCTACTAAGTAATTAGTACTTAGGGTTTGCCCCCACATTTTTAGCGTAGGTATAGGAGTTCTTCATTTGCACTTGCGTCGGTGGAGGTGCATGCCTCCATTAGGGCTGATAGTCACTGTGTGTGGCATAAGGGCAACATCGGTGGGCATGATGTTGTTTCATTTGATGCAAGTCTTTTGATGTTGTTATGAATTTCGAACTTTTAAATTCCGCTGCGAGATACTTTTGAACTCGCCTCGCGATGGCCCTATTTTGGAACTTGTATTTTATTTTGAACTGATTTGTAAACTAAGTCTATTTATGCTATATTCAACTGCCTGTGATTATGTAACTGTTGTGGCTTCATTGAGAGTCAGATGTGTATGATGTCAGTTCCTCTAGGTCTGGTGTTATCGAGAGCCGAAGGAACTCTCGACGGACTATCGGATTTAGTTCGATCTAAGTGTGCTATGAGCTAGAGGTGGTAGGCGTGCTTAGCTCGGATTAAATTGGCGGTTTCAGCCACAACTTTTTGTTTATATAAAAAATTGAGAGCCAAGATTTGTGTAAAAGTAGAGAGGGTTGACCACTTCTCGCCAAGGTGGTTTAGACCATGTTTATTTTATGTGCGAATTGCTTTTGAATTTTTAAACATGAACATGTGTATGTTTTTCTTGACATATTATATGCGCACAACATTATCTTTGAAAATTTGGAATTTCAAAACCTTTGGGTCTCTAGAAAAAAATCCTTGTTAGAATTTTATCTAAGCCCACTTTTGTTTTATTTCTTTCAAAATCATCACTCTAATTTGGCCAAAATAATTAGGAATCCCATTTTGTTTATCCCATGTTTGGTTTTATGAATCAAATTCTTCTATGAATTAAATGTATCTTAGTGCTTTGCTAAGTGATTTCATTTGAATTCAGATTGTCTTTGTTCATAAATCAAATGTTCGTTTAAACTCCAATCAACCATGTGACTCTATATTTATCTCTAATCAGTGCCATGATGTTATTATGTTATATATATGTGTGTGCACTATGAGCTAACCATGCAGAGAAATTCACACTTCATTTGAAATGATGAGATCAATGTGGTGAAAATGTACAAGACAAATTCGTGATGATTGATAGAAGGATTTGACAAGAATTTGAAGACATCATCAGAATTTGCACATGTTTGATTGAGTTTCAAATTGAAGAGTGATTGAACTGAATGGAGGAGTAATTGGAGACAAGTACAAAGCCTATGGAGACATCAGAAGATCAAATCAGTTATTCAATGGAAAGAAGTTGCAAGTCAATCATCGAGACAAATTTTCAGATTTGCAACACATTGAAGGAGGCTATGAGAAATGAAGACTTCTCTCTCACATGTCAGAGAAGCACATCAATGGCTAACATTAGCAGCCATGATGAACAGTTTGGTAGAGAGTAAGGAAGAAGATGATCCACTTGAGATGGTTGAGGAAGATTGAATGAAGAACTATGAAGGTCAACCATTTGAGAAGAAGAACTCCATTGAAGTCAAATAGTTGATGGCTAGGAGCTATTTGACTAGAGATGGTGATGAATGAAGCCAAGCGAATCAAGATAGAAGAAGCTAGTGGTGCTAACTGATCCATGGAGATGGAAGGAAGATTTGAAGCCATAATTGACATTGGATAGTGTGGAGAGCTCAACAATGGTGCTTCATATTAAAGAACTTGGATCAAGTCAAGAGTTGAGATAATATTTGAAGGTTGAAAGATCAACAATGGTGGACACAGTTTCCATAAGACCCAAGTACCAAAGGTTGAGGAGTGTCAACATCAGTAGCACTGAAAATAGGAAGCTGCAGATATTATCAACATGGAGCTCGACCTCAAGAGGCAAAAATAGAATGTTTTCTTACATTTGGAAAGCCCTTGAAGTCATCTTTCCAATGCAACAAGAATCACTCAATTCGGAGATTTCTAGGCTGCGCGAGTTGAATCGAAGTCTGGACATAATGCAGTGTTTGAGTAAAAAGGGCATAACTCCTTCATACGGAATCGTATTTCCATGCATAAGTACTCGTTGGAAAGATAATTTCATAGGCTATCCAATGGATCTATTTTTTGAGGCATGTTCTATTCGAGATTAATGAGATAGACCATGAAGAATGAGGTGGCAGCAACAATGGTGATGTTTACCTAGAGGAAGATGCATGATGACAACAATGATGAAGAAAGTGTGGGCAATGCTTCCATGGGATTTTCAAGATCAAGTTCAGTTGCAAAGATCTTAAAAGACATTGGAACATGAACACACAAGCATAGGATTATGCACATAAGTGATGCTATGATAAAGACACAATGAAACTGCACAATCAAGTATCAAGCTGCATAGACACTTTGGATTCTTACTTTAAGGACCATGGCTTCACTTCACCGGAGGTAAGTGAGAAGTCTAGCTCTATGACTTTAAATGAAGCGCTTTTCGGGAGGCAACCCGTTCTTTTTACTGTTAAAAGTCTTTGAGTCTCTTTAGAGCGAAATGGGAAGCATGACACCACCCTTTGAATCTTTAGTTTGTGGCCTTTGTTTTTTTAGATAATCATCATCATATCCCTTCATATTGTGTTTTCCCCCATGCATTTGCATTTTCATTTGTGTTCTTCGCATTTGTTATGTTAGTAAGGGGATTTTCATAAACTTCATAATGGATGCTTTATGATTGCGCTGAGTTATCTTCTTAGTAAATTAAGTGTAAGCATGGTGCTTAGATTTAATTTGAGACCATCATCATTTGGTTTGATCAAAAGTTTCTTGCTAATCATGTCTTTTCTGTGGATAAACTTTTTGCTTTTGTCATGTTAACATGTTTGGTTTTCTAAGCTAATCAAAGTGCTTTGTTTCTTGGTTTAAAACATGGTGTTTTACCTTGGAATTTAAGCAATCTAGTGGTGAACATGGTGTTTAGTGCTAGGTGTAAACTCTTTTAAGTTTGGTTTCTACCTTTCATGTTACTAACCTCATGCATACACACTTGCACTCATGTACACCCACTAGGTTTTTGTTTTCTTTTACTAAGATTGACTAGGCCACAAGTTAAAAGTCATTGGGAATGTTTTTAGATTATGGTAAATAGTATCTACTCTTGACCGTTACCTCGAGAGTAGTATGTGCACTGGAAATATTTTGCAGGAAATGAATCTAATGATAAGAAAATTGAAGGAATCTTTGGTAACATATTTCAAACACCTTCCTCTTTTCATTTAGAATTCTGCAAATATTTGCTTATCACTGTAGGATGGAGACATGCGACTAAAGGGGGGGTGAATAGGAGCACTTTAAAACTCAAAATCACAACCCCCAAAATTGGTGCTTGAGAGAAGAACTAGACACCATCCACTGAACAGATACGTGTCTAGCAGCGCATAGGTGACGTCCACTAAAAGGATACACACCAAGCGAGAAAATCGTGAGCCAGTCACGACAAAGGCACTGAGGCAATGGAACATGCATGTCCGCCACACAACACTCACCGCACCGAAGTGCGACTCACTGTCTTACAACAAGTAAAGAGAATGGTTTGGCAGTGGGGAATACAAATCCGAAGCATAAACACAACGGAAGAAGCAAATAGTAGAAACACTGCTCCTGCCCAGGACACGCCGGATAGTCCGGTGTTAGGGGCTGGATAGTCTAGTTCCACCGGACAGTCCAGCAGGGGCTACCGGATAGTCCGGTGCAAACCCTGCCTTGCTGTCGATGCCGGACAGTCCAGTGAGGGCCACCGGATAGTCTGGTTCCATCGAACAATCTACTGGCTCTTCCGGATAGTCCAGTAAAGTCGCAGGAAAAGGAGTTTTCACACCCAAATCTGCCCAAATATTGTCCAATCTTCACAAGATTTTGCACAGGCTATCTGGACCCTATTCCAAAGCTTTTCCCAAAAGATCAATTCAAAATGACCAAGGGATTAGCAGGAATTTTAGATCCCATGAGATGGCAATCTTTGGGCAAGAAAGGGGAAAACTCAAGGGGACCTTGCTTGTGGCAATCCTGCAGGATTGAGATGATCTAAGTCATAATCTCCACATCCTAGCAAGTCCAAAAGAGCCAAAAGAATAGGATCAACTCGTGGGCAAAGCATATCCCAAAAGCCTTTGAGTTTCATCCAAAATCCAACTAGAGAAGGGGGAAGGAGATGGCTGCACACATGAGCACGAATTGGGGACAAATCTTGCCTTGATTAGAAGTGGAAATTAGTTTACAAGAGGTTCCTCACAGCCTACCACCCTTCATCCTCCCACTAATGCAAAGTACTAGCCTAGGGTACTCTCAAATCCTAGATTAGCACCCGATTTGCTCTCTAAGCTCTTGGCTGGTTGGAAACTAAGCCTAGAGTTTCTAGAGGGGGAAGAGTCATCTAAATGACCAGCCACTTAGGTATACGGCCAGTCCTAACAGACACAGTTTACACTAACACCCTTATATTACATGAGATGCCCGTAGGGGCCAAAACAGAAAAGACTTGACTACCTCGGGGACGGACGACCACGATGGAGTCTTGATCTTCTTCGGATGCACACTAAGTCCTAGATGATGTCCACGTGGCCAGTAGTCTAAACCTGCCGATCGACCCCGGTTTTAAAGTCAGAAACCTAGGAAACTTTACGGTTTCCATCCTGGGCCTGGAATGGCCCACTCCATTCTATCTCGGCGAGAACGAGACTATTCGTCGAGTCTGGTAACTTGGTTGGGTGGAAGATTTGAGCGAAGCTGCCAACGCCCTCACCCGTCTTCGCACCATGTACTCGGGTTGGAGTACCGCGGTGGCACCCGGCATCCCCAGTCCATCTGGGTCACCTCTCAGTCCTTCGGAGGTGCCGCTCCTCCGTGTACCAAACTCCCATGGCCGACCGAGGTCGAGCTTGCATCCTGTCCTTTAGAGGACTTCCATCTACCTCCAGTCCATCGGAGGTCTTGTGCCCAAGTCCTTCTGGGTCTTGGCTTCCGTTGACAATCACTCATCACTCCAGAGGCAATGGAGTCGGTCTATTGGCTCTCAATCCCCATCAACTTGGTGTTCCCTTTGTATTTCTGTTGTTTTTATTGTGTTAGTTTATATTTATAGTGTGATTAATGCTACAAGCATGATCTATGCTTAACCGATTGAATAATAACAACAATACTTTAAACAAAATGATGAAAATTGCCGCTTTATCTTTATCATGCTCTGATTTTGATTAGTCAAAATAGCAGGCTCTCATAAAACATGCTTAATTGAACAAGTCAGCAAATTTGTGATTGATTATGATTGTTCATGAAGACCCATATGGTTTAATTTCACAAGGTGTAAAGTTTATCATGATCATCTCCATGTTTATTTTTACTGCTATTAAATGTTATGATCAACTTTATGAGATTTTCTTGCAGTACCCATTCCTACCAGAGCCGTATATTTCAAACACTGATTTATCAGATTTGTCTTCAAATGAGTTGGATCAAGATTGATTTCTAGGTATGAGACTTAGAAGCTGGTCATTCATTTCGCGTTACTTTTCTTTGCTAGACTTTTCTATCCATGCATTGTGATTCTCTGCATTGGAGGATTTGCAAATTTCACTGGATATCCACCTAAAAACCAAAAATATCTCTTTGTGTATCCCTTTCATCCACAACCTATTTCAATTGGAGTATGAAAATTTTTAATCTTGGAGATTGGTGCTATCAAATTCCTACAGCAGCTTCATTTCATTTGTTTATCCACTACTTGTTCTCAAGGATGAGTATCCTTCAAGAGTGGGGGTGGAGGTCAGCTGCTATATAAAAAAATCAGGCAAAAAGAATTTTTAAGGAGGCAAAATAAAAAAAGGAAAAGAAAAAATATTTATGTGATTTTATAAGACTTTTTATGTCGGCTGATAGAAGAAGAAGAAAAAACTCCTCTTAAATTCTTCAATACCTAATGCAAAAATTTTCTTCAAGGACATTTCAAAAATTTCTCAAGATTCGTACTCCAATGTTTCCAACCATGTGCAATCCGATAGCTAGGACTTCATTTGTGCCTTGAGATCACCCATTTGACATTTGTACATGTCCACTCTTCTAAATGTGTGTGTTCCATCCATCCTCTCTCAACATTATTTGATTCCATGACCTTTTAGACAAGTCTCAGTAAAACCTGCAGATTTCTTTCTTGGTTTGACAACATTTTGAAATAAATTTTGATTAGGATTCATACCAAGCTCCAGATAAGCTTCCACCTTTTCATATATGTTTATTGAAGATTATTTTGATATTGAGAGACTGGAGAGTTGAGTGTGTTTCTTTGGCTTTGCAAGAATTTATCTCTAAAGGTTTTATTATTTTTCAAAAACATATTGCCAAAATGAGGAGATGTTTCATTGATAGATTTGAACGCTTGTTGAATCTTTTATTGTGGGATGAGCTTAGCTGAATATCTTTTCTTTCAAAATTTGTTGGTCTACACTAAAATTTGAGAGAGCTTGTTAATTTGATTGGTTGAGATTAAGGTATGACAAAGTTAATGAAAGGCAATGCTGATTTTTTACTTACTCGAGGATGAGCAAGGTCTAAGAGTGGGGGTGTTGTTGGCGCTCTATATTGACGAAATAATTGTATCATTTTACATGGTTTTTCATTGAATATGAGCGTCAATTATGTCTTTCACTAACATTTATCACTTATTATTGTGAATTTTACTATATTGTTTTGGAATTGCACTGTACTTGATGTTTTGCAGGTTTTAAGGCCTATTTTTGGCAAATTCACAATTGATCCACCTCGAGGGAAAGAATGCCTCAGAGAGAGTTTAATTCCAGAAGAATGATAATTAAGGCTGGATTGGCCGACTACCCCCCTCTTGGGTCAGCCAAGTCCCCTATTTTAGAAGCTTTTAGAAGATACCTTCGCATGCTACATTGGTTATGGTATATGCTACAAAGGATATCTATGGAAAGTGCTAGGATATTTCAAGGGCTATCAAAATCCACCAAAAGATGGAATGTTTCAACATAAAACCGACTTATACTGAAGATCCTAGAGCTCTTCAGCCCAAAGTCCAAACGCAAACTTGTTTCTCAACACACCAGGACCGACAAAATGAAAGATGGAAAGAATAGGAAAAGGGAAAGAGGTGGGTCGGTTGACCCTACCCCCCTTTGCTTGGCCGACCCCACCTATTCCTATGTCGGTTCATGGTTTTCATTCTACAGCACCTCCTACATGGTATAAATAGTGAGGCTAGGCCCCAAGGTCAGGCATCCAATTCATTATCAAGGCGAGAAGATGTAGAGAAGGGGGACGTCCACTAGAGGAGAGTTGAGGGTCGAGTTTTAGGCTAGGGATTAGAGGCTCTTCTAGTTCCTAGGGGTAATTAGAGGCCTTGCATGGCTCTCTAATTACCTAGCTCCTGAGGCCTAATCATGTCATTGTGGGAGGTATGATCGTGGTTGTATACTTTGATATTATTATCAATGAAGCATCGATCTTGTTCTAACTAACTACATATTCTTGGTCTAATTATCACGTTCTTGTCTAATTATCATTTGATCTAGATGCATGTATGTTTGATCATGTTCTTAATGGTTATATTCTTCTAGCGATCTTGGCCTTTGATCTTGCTTACTAGGTGATGTGGTTGCGTAGCTAGTTCTTGTGATCATGGTGATTAGAAGTCTAGTTATGTTGATCATGTTATTAGACTATGCGTAAGTGTATGCCTTATGAGAGCAGTCTTGATTGAGGGGAAGGTTAAGCTCGATTGAGGGGGTTTGGTTAATGATCTTGGTTTAATTATGCTATGAGGAGTAGGCTTGATGATGCTTGTATCTGCCTTGAGCTGCTAGATATCTTGTTGCTCTAATCTTATGAATGTTCTTATCATGCTTGTTTTGGGTCCAATTAGAGCTAGATTAGACGCTGGTTAATACCCATTAGATCAGTTGTTCTAGTTATGTTCTAATTGCTTATCATGTAACTCTGACGTAGATTAGACATCGAATTAGAGGTAGATTAGATGTAGATTAGATATCATCTAAACCTTAGCTTTATCTTAAGCTTGAGATAGTTAATTCTCTATTAATCATTTCCACGGATGGACAAACCCATGATACCCATTATGGGGAAAAGCTACACCAATACTGTCACTTGCAGTATAAGGTTGAGAGGCACTTGGTAAGCGACTCGGGGGTATGGGATCCTGAGGCGCTAACAACTGTAGCTTGAGCAAGGACAATGTTTGAACAGAACTATAATTTGTGTCCCTTGATTAATAGCCGAAATTTGTCTCAAGGGTACTAACACACAATTAGGCATTTGTTAATGAAGTGTTACAATGTAATCATGTCAATAGAGCAACAAGACTTAGGTGAAGAAATCACCAAGTCAAAATTTTCCTCTTCAAAAGACAAAACCTCGTTTTGGTCGATTAAGTAGTTCAAAATCGACTAGCTTTCATGTCAAACATCGAATATAAAAGTTTTAGCTTAAGATGTTTGCTATAACTTTGATATTGTGATCATCTTCAAAATCATATGGTAAGAGGTACAAAATTTCAAACTAAGTCAAGCCAACCTTTCTTTTGAAGGGTGGCAAAGATGTTCTTGATTAAATTTGAGCCCTAATAAAACTTTCAAAACTATTAGGCACCTTTGCTTAAACTTTATACCAAACTTATCGTACAAATACAGTACTACACTTTTTTTACACTAAATATGTTTTGAAACTTTCATTTACCTACTTTAAATTGCACCCAAATTTCACTTGGGAGCAGCCCAGGCCAAGCTACACTGAAAATTCTCAAGTCTAGGTTTTCAGCTCTTCTCCAAATTTCAATCTGAAATTACTTTTGATTTCATTATATAACTTCTAAATCTTCCTTTATATGAAGTGAAATTAAACTTATCACCTTTCAAATGCACCTGACCTTAAAGTGATTGGACCTAATTTGGTCACTCAAAAGTTTGAAACAAGAAAGACCCTACATGAATTAAAACTGCCAGTTTAAGTGACACCTGCAACTGTTTGTGCTTGTATTCCAAAATCTGTCGTGATCCATGTAAATGTTTCTATACCAAACTTGTAGCCATTTTATGGATAAAATCTTTGGTACTTTGAGTAGTGACATGCAAAAGGTTTGAGTGGGGTCTTGGGTAGATTTCTGTCAAACTAGGAAATCTAGAGAACATTGGGCCGAGCAGTAAATTCAAATTTCATTGAAATAAAAGTCCTTATCATGCAAAAGTTTGTATATAAAGGTTGTACAACCTGAAAAACTGAACAAATTGTTATAATACACTTGGTATGAAAATCATAAAAAAATGGACTTTGGTAATTTTTAAGTTTGGATTAAACCTTGGTCAAACAATGGTCAGCCACGTCAATTCAAATTTAAACCAAAATTTACAACATAACATGGTATCAATGTTTAAAACAAAGTTGTAGAGTATAACATTCTTAACAGTTCATATATTTTGAGTTTTCTTCAAATCGGCCAATTAAATGTTCAAATAAACGAAATTTGGAAATCTGATCTCTCGGTCAAATAGCCATTTTCCACTTTTGCGATTTTTCCGTTTTCCTTGTGTCTTTGACGTGCCGGCCCCACTTGATAGTTTGGCCTTGGATCCCAATAGGTGGGCACAACGCTCGGTGCGTCCCCGGCCATGCGGTGATGACGTTCTGCGCCGGTCAGCCACCTGCCCTCGTCCTTATCCGGCTCCCTTCGTCTGCAAGGAAGTGGAGGCTGGCCTAGTTCACCTCCCTCTCATTTGCAATGTTTCGCTCTGCTCTCTCCCTCATTCCCAAGGCGCAGCGACCATTGCTGGCCCGAGCTCGACTTCGAGGCACCGCCTCCTCTGGCCATCATCGCCCCGTCCGAGACACGCCCCGCGCTCGCCACACCTCCCTCCACTGTTCCCCCACCTTCGGGGTCACCACCATCACCCCTAACCCCTCCAAACCATGTCGCTGCCATGGCCCCATGGCGAGCTTGCCAACACCATGAAGGGCCACCTCGAGGGCATTCCTTTGCCTCCACTCCCCCACAGCCGAGATCATCTCGTCCCCGCGCAGCTCGCGCCCCCGATCGCGGCCTCCTCCCTCACCTGTGATGTAAGATTAGGGTCGCGCCTCTGCGTCCACGACCACTAGTTCACGCCGAGTTCACTCGCGTTCCCCGTCGACTTGGTCCACCCCACATGACGAAACTTGGGGGAAAGGGAGCCCCTCCAACGAGAACATCTTCCCGGGCCTCGTACATGCTGCACCCGCCCTTCCTCGTGTGACGCCGCGTGCAGGAACTGCCGGACACCACACGCGCTGTGTCCCTAGACGGAGGAAGAAGAAGAAGAGATGGTCTTTCACAAAACCCCCAGCCTGTTTTGATTTTTACGAGCTTGGGTTGGAGTACCTATGCACTGAGTCTTGGTAATCATCCTTGCAGGCCCCCAAAGTCTATGCATAATTCGAATTAGGTCTCTGGCTGTGTAGATCTGGGTTTAAATAAAATTCCTTGAGCTATGAACTTTGAAAATCCATAGTAAATCAGACAAAAATCCTAAAAATTGAAACTCCCTGGCTGTGTAGATCTAGGTTTAAATAAAATTCCTTGAGCTATGAACTTTGAAAATCCATAGTAAATCACACAAAAATCGTAAAAATGGAAACTTTGTTGCATCTTGCTCCACTAGGGTAGATCTATAGAATGGATATGACGTAGATGTGATAAATGACCATCATACCCTTGATTAATTGCATGCATATTAAAAATTAAAGAAATGCTAAAAGTGAGTTAAATGGACTCCAAAAATTATGAAACTGGGACAGTAGCTTTAACATGGCATTTGGGCTCGGTGTGATTTTTGTCGACCCTAGCATATACTGTTTAATTACTTTTTTGCCCTCATGTATGTATTTTGTGCATTTTAGGAGATTTGAAATTGATCGCCACATGAAATGTGTCCAAATAATTCACAAGAATAATATGTTGTACATTTAGCTCATTATGATGTTGTGTAAATATATCAAGCTTTTTGCTTGCTATTTGATAGGATAATTGAAATAAACAAGATATTGCATGTTAAAATAAATAATGCGAAAATGTAGAATTAATGTCCATAATAAATTCCATGAAAAATTTGAGAGCATGTTGATTGTGTGTAGGTTCCAGAAAGTAGTTTTGGGGAATTTATAGTTGTTGTTTGCTCTATGATGTGAAAATGACAAGTGCTATGGTGATTTAAACAGTAAAATATGAAAGTGCTATATAGTGTGTTCCAAAAATTCCACCAAAATTGATATAGCCTTGTTATTGTATGAACATGCTTGTGTGAAGTTTCAAGAATTATTGGTTGTTGTTACATGGCAGATATGAAAATGCTTACTTAATAAGCTTAAGGTGAAGAGTATAAAATGGGGATGCTAGTATGTGCTCAGATGTGAAGTCGGGATCTCTTGTATGCTCCACTGTCTAGTTATATAGTTGTATCACAATGTAACACACATTTTCTGCTTAAAGTTATAGTTGGAGGACTAAACAACTAAGTGCTAGCTAAAATAATGTAAACGCCGTCCTTTTCTAGTTAAGGTCATTATAATAGCATCTTGATTGCATAGTTAGTCATTATAAGAGTTTACACTTAATATCATGCCTTGTAAAACATGTATGTACCAACTGTACTAAAAATGACAATAACATGCATGCTTCCTTTCTTATTAGCAAACTGATACGAAATTATATAAGTGTTGCTTTCTCTGTGTGCACCAAAGTGTTTCTTGCTTATGCATTCTATAAATCGCCTTTCTATCTATTATTAAGATGATTGTTTATAAATATATATATCACTGGCTCGATGGAAATAAAACACCACACCAGGTGCAAGTACTTTTTGTAATCTAAATACTTAAATGACTAGTGCTAGGAGTGATGTTTAGTAGTCCATTGCATGTGTAATTAGATGTTTGTCTGATGTTTCGCTTGCATCTGGTAGGATAAAGAACAACTTAAATTGATACTTGATCATATGTTAAATTCATATGTTGCATTGTGAATATCTGATTGCATAACTGTATGCTTCTCTGACACACAAAAGTACTTCTTGCTTAAGTAGTTGATCAATCACCTTTTTGTCAGTCCCCGAAATGATTGTTCATATGTGCTTCATATTCATGCATCTCATTCACTGCATCATGCATATCATTCATATAGTCACGCTTATTGCAGATACGTGATCAAGAAACAACACGTGGGTCTACATCAAGCAACGGTGATCCACAAGACCAACTAAGCCCTAAGCACGACCTGGAGGGCCCATCAGTCGTGTTTGGATGGAGGAGTTATCCAAGTGATCAAGGGGTTGCCTGGGGCAAAGCCTCACAACCCGGCAAACTAACTTTAGATTAGTTTGTTCAAGTTTTCAACAACAAAGGTAGGGCCCTTAGGCATCTACACCTATGAGAGTCCCACCACCCTATATTTGGTTGTGCATTACGTTTAGGAGTTGTATGAAACCCCAGATGCATAAATCCCTGATATCCTAAGTAGTATGAATAGGTCAAAGTCTATGCTTAGCCCTGCTTAGACGGTATAAGTCAAGTGAAGATATTCACTCGCGAAATGATAGGGCACTACTCAAAAAATGGTTTTCAAAAACTCTAAATACGAAAGCAATATGATATGATGTGATGGAAAGATGAGACCGAGCGGAGCATAAGTTTACTTTTGTCGTGTGCGTTGTTGCATCACTGGCTCTGCCCGAGTCGTTTAAGGCCCGTCTGCTGTTCGCCTGCTAATCGGCATAATATTGCTATATTGCTTATCCGGGGTATGGGACCGGTGAAAGCTTACTTGTGGTATCCGAAGAACAGAGACATGTTCCTACCAACTAGTTGTGAGGAAGGTGGCCTGGGGGCATTTGTAATCGAGGGAGGGTTGACCCGGTACGCCGTGGTATCGCTCCTAAGAGAGCACAACCTGAGGGTTAGGCAGGAGTGAATCGAACTTGGGATGGGACAAGTGGAGATGGGGGCTATATGTGGGAACGCTACGGCTAGGTAAGGATATACCCCTGGCATTGTAGTTATTCTCAGGAATTAAAATCGATTCGAATCGCTGATGCTCACCAGGTGTGAGAATGCCAGATATCGCACATGGGCAACGTAGTAACAACTTTAGTATGTTATTTATTCAATCATGATTTTCAACATTACATGCTTGTACTTGTATGTTTATATTTCCGCAAGTTACTTATGATGATATATGTGTTGAGAATATTGAGATATATAAATTATGGATCATGATGATAATTATGTTGAATCAAATGACGCTTATGACTTACTAATGAATGAAATCTAAAAGTAAGGACTCACTCCTAGTAAGCTTATGCGGGCTTAATAACACCCTCGAGTAAGTCCTATGAGTACCCCACATACACATCATTTGTTGTTGATATTTTTTTAGGTACTTGTCAGTTTGTGATCAACAATGACAACGGAGGGCTCGATGTTGTGCCTTGATGTTGCTTAATATTACGTTTTCCACTGCGAGATAATTTGAAGCTTTATTTCTAATATGATTGTACATCCTTTTAAGCAAATGTTTTGTAACAAATCAAGCTATGTTTCTATGAAATGCTGGGTTGTTGTAATTGTTGTGGCTCTTTCGAGGGCTTAACATTTATGATGTTGGCATCCCTGGGTGATGGTTACATCGAGTGCCTTTTGGGGGTAGCTCGATGGACCATCAGGGATTAGTTCAGTCTAAGTGCACTGCAAGCCATGTGGAGGCCGGTATGCTTAGCTCGGATTAAATCAGCAGTTCCACCACATGTATACTCTGGCGTTTCTCTTACATATCTTGCTTGAGTTAGGATAGTGGATTTGTTATTTTGATTGAAAGATCATAGTTAATGAGGCTCCATCGTTAACATATAGCCGATGGTAAGTGTTTAATCATCGTTTTTAAGTACACATGGTGCAAAGAATATTTTGGGCTTACAGGAAATTGAGAAGAACAAGTTCACAGTTGCCAAAGCATATAAAAAGAAGGAAAAGGTCAAGTCTTTTTAAGTTGGAGATCTAGTGTGGAAGACGGTGTTGCCATTGCAGACTAAGGATGGAGGATACGACAAGTGATCTCCAAGTTAGGAAGGTACTTGCGATACATCAGGTTTTTAGTTGTTGGTTCGAGATTGTATTGTTCTGCAAGATCCATTGTTTCTCGAAGGCATAGATGCTACTGGTGCTTTTAGTTCGTGACCTTTACTAAAAGGCAGGGGGCATGTGTTGAGCACCAAATTGGGCAAGCTAGCCAGCGGCCACTCACCGGACTATCCGATGTGCAGGGCCAGACAGTCCGGTGCTACCGGATAGTCTGGTACAGTGTGCCAGACAGTCTGGCGTAGTCGAGTCCGAGTAGAATCTTGCGGTTTGTGCGTGATCTAGTTGGATTATGACTTGTAAGAGGGTCCTAGACTGTGGTTGTTTGGTCCTTGCAGTGCACCATAGGATGTATCATGAGGTGCTTTTTCTGGTCGGCGAGATCAGCTGTAGCATGATGGTTCACGTGAAACGCGACAAAGAACAAGATTTATACAGGTTCGGGCTGCCGGAATGCGTAAAATCCTATGTCCTGTTTGCGGCGAGATGTATTGCTCAGTTCTCGAGATTACAATGAGGGTTTGCTAGCTAAAGCTATGGTGTTCGATATCGAACGTAGGGGTCTCTAACCCACATTATATAGGCTGACGGGTGTAGGACCGAGACGTGCAACTAAAGGGGGGGTTGAACATGAGCACTTGAAAACTCAAAATCACGATCCCATACTTGATGCACCGAAAACTCACAAGAACCACACCAGACACCATCCACTGAACAGATACATGTCTAGTAAGCACAAGGTGCCTATCCACTACAAGGATACGCACCAATGTGAGAAAGACCAAGCAACTCAACGACCACAAAGATCGAAAATCACCGCAAGCAACGAAACTTGCAATTTCACCACTCAACACTCACCGCACTGAAATGTGATTTACTGGAACACAACAAGCAAAGAGTATGGTTAGACAGTGGGAAAAACAAATATGATGCAAAAACATAGCGAAAGAACGAAGTAGCACAAACGGGCAGCAGCCCTGACCACACCGAACTGTCTGGTAGAAGTTGCCAGACTGTCCGGTAGCAATGTCTGGTGGCATAGGACTGTCCAGTGCCAAAGTCTAGGGGCACCGGACTGTCTAGTAGGACATGTCGAATTGTCCGGTGCAAGCTATCAGACTGTCCGGTACGTTACCGGATAGTTCAGTGGCAGAGCCGGATAGTGAACAACTTGCTCATGGCAATCCTACGGGATTGAGATGAACTAAGGGTATGTTTGGATCCTCTGTAGAACCTTGCTTTGCCTAGCCATGGAGCAAGGAGAGGAGAGGCAAGGCAAAGTCAAAATGAAACTCATTTGGTTCTTATGCCAGTATGGGCAAGGCACTCGTTTGGTTTGTTTGACGAAAACGTGCTTTTGCTAGCAAGATTCCAAGGCTCGTTGTTTGGATCCCTTGACGAGAGACACAATAGTCACCTGTTTGCTTTACAGACCATCAAGACAGGACTACTCAATGGAACAAATACACCAAACTAACAAATTGGGGAAAAGAATCATCTAATAATAATAATAAGCTTACGCGGCATGATCTTATATTGTTTCATCCGAGCAATTTACACATTATGCCATATAGAGGTTTCACATGGCCAAAATATACAGCATGACGTATAAAAGTTTCATCCAGCCAAAATACACACTACACCATAATAAGATCCAAAATATCTACTGACAGTCCCCATGCCATACAAAGTTTCATATGACCACAGATGACTTCCTTCATGCACAGATGACTTCCATCATGTCATGCTGCCACTACCTGCTTGGAGCATATATAAATGTAGTCACTCTTAAGTTACTTATGGTATAGAAGGTTAAACTAGCTAGTTTCTACTTCACTATGATAGCGACCCATAACCCATTGTGCCACCCATTGCTTGATGGCTTCCTCTGGCCGTCCCTTCAACATACTAGCAATGTTAGCATTTTGAGCAAGGAAAGTCTGTAAATCAAGCCGAACTAGCAAAGGATATTCCTCCATGTCATCAATGACCTTGTAGATACCCTCATTTAGGTCTGTAACATGAGTGAAGCGCATTGTGTCGGACATATTGTTCATGGCACCGGTGACTTCTTGAACCACGCAATAATCTCATTTTGATCGTTTACCCTTTTTCTCCTTCTCCTCAGACTTACGCTTGGGACCAGCAGGGGCTGTAGGACTTTTAGAACCCAGAAGAGTATCAGAATCATAGTGCTGAGATGGGTCAACATCGCCATTGATTTTATCTTGAGTTGTCCTTCTGTTGCCAATGGGATCAGCTTCATCAAGCTTTGATGGGTGATCAAAAGGTGCTTGCAGCACACTAAACTCTCCAGTAGCATGTTTGCCGCTGAAGACAAACTCCATATCATCATAGAAAGGAATTGGAACATTATAGTACTTAGCTCTCTTATCGCCTTTCTGTAAACAATATAAAAAATAATTAATGATTTTGTTATGAGTTATGACACAACAGGATATCAAAAGGTAAGTATAATATTGTATTTTAGACTTGTACTTACAGCTTTCATTTTCACAACCTCTATTTCATCATAGATGATTTTCTTCTGAACCTCATCGAAACTAGCACCACTAGCAGTCTTCGCTTCCAAAAATAGCCTTCCATTCTCCTTTCAGCTTGTGGTACTTGTAGTATACTTGCTTCCCTGTGAAGTGTGTTCCATACTTTTCATTTATTCTTCGAGCGCACTCCTCATGATGAATCTCCCTCAAAACAAGGGCCTTCCCTGAAACTTGGATTTTCTCTTTGAAATAGAGAAGTAGGTCTTCCACTTCCTGCGGCTGCCACATCATATTGTTTGCAGCCATCTCCTGCACTTGTGCACTCACAATAAAAATTCATGAATAGCAAGAACAGTACAACAGTTGATTATTGTAGTAGATACAACTCCAAATTCATTGATTAAAAGACAAGCGCACTGGTCTGAAAGCTGGTACAGATAAAATAGCTAAAACTGTGGTCTGCAAGCCATTACAGCTAAAATAGATAAAACAAGGAAAGCATTACACATTATCTCTAACAACCAAGTGCCTATTTTCAAACATTCTAGCTGCAATAGTATCCCTAAGTTGTGTCATCTGCCTCTGTTCAGTCCTACTAGTCTTGACGGAAACAGTTTGAATGGGGATATAGTTGCCTCCATAGCTCCTCAGAGTACACAAAACGATTAGGTCCTCCATTTTGCAAAATCCAATTATGAAGTATGCAACATGCTATGACAACTCTGACTTGTGTAGGGAAAGGGTAGTAGGGCCTACTCATCAGAACCTTGAATCGGTTCTTTAGAGTACCAAATGCTCTCTCAACGGTGGTGCGCAAAGAAGAGTGCCGCAGGTTGAAAAGTTCTTGCGGGGTCTGGGGTCTATTACCAATCCACTCACGTAAATGGTAACGGACTTGACGGTAAGGAGGCAAAAATCATGGTATTGCCTGCATATCCAGCATCCACAAGATAATATTTACCTAACATAAGTTTAAATGAATTAATACAAGAATTTATTTGATCATCAAGTTGGATCAAAAGGTCAAGGCAAACCTTCTGGAACGCGAAGGCCATTAGGATGATCAAGGGAGTGTCTCAAGACAGTGGAATCATGTGCAGATCCTTCCCAACCTGGCACTTACATAAGTAAACGTTAGATCAAAGTCCACGGCGACCAATACATTTTGTGTTGTGAAGGGCTTTCTACCACGAAAACGATCAGCCATTGTTGCTGGAACTTTGCATGGTATATGTGTTCCATCAATTGCACCAATGCAATCCTAGATTGTACATATCAATAATACACTTGTAATTAAATTCGTTTATTAAAAAATTCAGTTATGATTGATAGAAACCATTAATCATACCTCAAAAAATGGGTAGAATCTTTGGTTGTTTCTGATTTTGGAAGGTACATCCATTGATCTATGTCTTAGCATCTCAGGTCGAAGTTGGCCAATAGCATATAATACTTCATTGAAATATCTACTTACAGTTTCACCAGACCGTGTGAAATGAAACTTGATGTCTCTATTTTTTTTCTTATGGCCTACTGTTTGAAGGAACATAGCAACTTGCTCCTCAACAGTGCAAAGCCATGTATCCCTCAGTGCATCCATGGAACGAAACTTGGAGCATAATTTGAAGAATATATGTTTGCTCATTCTAAGAAGATTAACACAATCGGAATCCTGACCGCAATATAGTTTCTCAAGGTATTTCATTCTATCTCTGTTCCTCTCCATAATAGAGTACATCACAAGATTACCCCTATTACTTAGAGAGATGATTGCTGCCCAATATGCCACCATACATGCAACCATAAAAGCCAATTTTCTGTTGAACTCCATTGTGTTCTGCATCTAGATGTAGAAAATAACTTAAACTAGTTGATTTATTGTGAGTTCAAAAATGGCAGAAGGCAAATCAGGGAAGTCATAAATGCTTAGGCAACAACTTAACAAAGGCATACAACTAGCATATCCAAGCATGAAAAGATAGCATAGCATTCAACGTTCCTGCACATGCTAGGTAGCCTAGTGAAGTGGTGATCATGGTTTTTGATTTTCAAGAAATAGAAGTGACTTAGCTCACAAATGATATTAGACAGATTCAAGGAGCTTAGCCAACCATGATCATGGAAGCACTGTACAATCTAGCACAAGGAAGTACTAATGAGTCATTCTAGAAGTGCTCTAAACTAATGAAGTGAAAATGCATATGATACAATGCAATTCATGATATGATGCAAAATGCAAGGAAAACAAATAAAAGCAAAGAGAAAGCAAATTCAAAAACCTAAACTACAACAAAGCTACCCCCAACTAAAAGGGGTAACAGACACCAAGCTCCCCACACAAGCGAGCAAATGCTCTAAGCTCTAAGGGCTTGGTGAAGATATTGGCCAACTGGTTCTCGGTTTCCACATGGATCAAATCTATATCTCCCTTCTCATAGTGATCTCTCAGCAAGGTCAAACCTCACATCTATGTGTTTGGTTCTAGAGTGCAAGACGGGCTTCTTAGCTACAGAAATAGTAGAAGTGGTGTCTACTAGGAGAGGGATCTTCCCAAAACTCAGGCCAAAGTCACTCAGGATAGCCTTCATCCAATGTAGCTGGGAGCAAGCAACTAGCAACAACAACGTATTTGGCTTATGTGGTGGAAGTGGGTATGCTAGATTGCTTGCGTGAGGACCAAGAGATAAGAGAAAAACCAAGAAACTGGTAGGTGCTAGAAGTACACTTGCGCTCCAGCCGACAACGCACAAAGTCAGCATCCGAAAACCCTCTAAGAGAGAGCGTCGAAGCCGAAGAGAACCAAAGACCAAGCTCAAGAGTGTATTTCAGGTACCTGAAGATGTGCTTCACAGCTTAACGGTGTGATGTCCTTTGGTGGGGCATGGAATCATGCACAAAGACAAACAGCGAACTGAATGTATGGCCTGGTCGCCGTTAGGTACAGAAGTGAGACGATCATCCCTCGATACTCCCTTTGGTCCACCATCTCCCCTTCTTCTTTTGCATCAAGCGCCATTTGTGTTGACATGGGAGTTGACATAGGCTTGGAGTCTCCTATTTCAAACTTCTTCAAAATGTACTTCGTGTACTTGGCTTGATGGATGAAGGTTCCTTCAGGGCCTTGCTTGATTTGCAGTTTAAGGAAAAACTGCTACTCTCCCATCATGCTCATCTCAAACTCCTTCGATATCTACTCAAAAAACTTGGTAACAAGAGAGTGAGACGAGCCACCAAAGATGATATCATCCACATATATCTGGACAATAGGAAGATTACTACCATGCTTGAGGAGAAACAAGGTCTTATCAACAATCCCCATTTTGAAACCTTGGTTTAGCAAAAAGGTTTTCAGACGATCATACCAGGCTCCATGGGCTTGTTTCAAACCATATAAGGCTTTTTGCAGTTTGTAAACATGGTTAGTGTGTTTAGCATTTTCAAATCTAGGGGGTTGTTTTACATAAACTTCTTCTTGAATAAAGCCATTCAAAAAGCAGACTTCACATCCATTTGAAAAAGCTTAAAGCCCATGGAAGCTGCAAAATCTAAGAGGATACGTATTGCTTCCAAGCGTGCAACTGGAGCAAACATTTCCTCATAGCCTATCCCCTCTTCTTGACAAAAACCCTTAGCCATAAGTCTAGCCTTGTTCCGCACAACAATATCATCCTCCCATTGCTTATTTTTGAAAACCCATTTCGTACCAATAGGATTGCATCGTGGCGGTGGCTCTACTAAAACCCAAACCTCATTCCTCTCAAAGTTTTCTAACTGCTCATGCATGGCATTAACCCAATTACCGCCAGAAAGAGCGTGTCCAACATCCTTAGGCTCAAAAGAGGCAACAAATGCAAGCATATGCAAAGAAAGCGATAGAACCTGTCAAGGACCACAAGGTCCTAGCATGCAAGTCACCAATGATCCTGTGTGGAGGGTTATCCTGATGGACCTACTGAGATGGAACAATCTCATAGGTCACCTCCCCTGCATCCTCAGTGGGGCTAGCCTCTTCTCGAGCTTGCAGTCGAGGTAGCGAGGAGGAAGCCGTAGGCAAGGGTCCTCCTTCGTCTTCAAAGCTCATAGCAGAGGGGGTAGGAGCTACAGCCTGTGCAGTGGCTCCTGCATCACCAGCATCTACTTCACCTTTCTCATCTTCAAAGATGGGAGCGCCTTCCTCACCTATCGCCTGAAAGCTCAAATGCATGGGTTGTGCAAGGCATAGATTCGTCAAAGGAAACCTCACAGGTCACTACCACTTGTTTGGTATCAAGGATCCACACTCTATATGCTCTAAAGCTAGAGATGTACCCAAGGAAAATACCATCCAAGCAGCGAGATTCAAATTTGTCCAAATGCCCCCTTTCTTAAGCACAAAGCACCTGCAGCCAAACGCTTGCAGCTGCTTGACGTTAGGCTGCCTACCAAACCAGTAGCTCATACGAGGTCTTCCCTTAGAAAGCTCGTAGGAAAATGCGGTTGGCAATGTAACAGGCCATATTCATAGCCTCAGCCCAAAAACGTCGTGGAGTCCTTTGCTCATCGAGCAACGTCTGAGCCATCTCAACAAGTGTGCGGTTCTTTCGTTCCACAACACCGTTTTGAGGTAGGGTATAAGGAGAAGAGAATTAGTGTTCGAGACCTAGTTCATGATAGAAGGTTTTGAATCAAGAGTTTCGAAATTATCCGCCATTATCGCTGTGGATAGGCCTCATGGCCTTATGACTCTCATTTCTTAACCTCAAGACCAGATCCCGAACAAAACCGAAAGCGTCATCTTTGAACTCCATGAAGAACACCCACGAAAAGTGAGAAAATTCATCTACTACGACAAGCACATACCATTTCCCACTTACTGACTGTACTCGAGCAAGACCAACCGTGTCCATATGCAATAGGTCACCCACAGTAGGAGGTCATAACCTGATTAACAGGAGCATGAGAAGCAGCAACCATCTTGCCATTACGACAAGGGTGGCACACTAAGTCCTTTTGTGCTTTCAAATTGGGCAATCCTCAGAACAAACCCATCGAGCTCAACCTGACTAGCAGATCAAAACTCAAATTGCCTACCCTCCTATGCCTACTTCTAGATATCAATAGAAGGACCAGCTACCAAAGACTGAGGAGGGCCAGAAACAGATGCAAGGTCGACCTTAAAAACCTGCCCATAGGGAAAAATCCGACAAACGAGGAAACTTCCTTGAGAAGTTGCAGGACAGAAACCAAATTGAACCCCAAGCTCCTCACAAAAGCAACTTCTCTCAGGGAAAGCTTAGAAGAAAGTGAAACACCACCAACACCCAACACTTTACCTTGACCATTATCCCCAAATGTGATGTACTCCTCGGTGCTCACGGGGTTGAGGTTGGAGAACCATTCGTGGTGCCCTGTCATGTGCCTTAGAGTAGCCGGAGTCCATGATCCATATGTCCTCCAGGCCTCGATCTTGCAATCAAGGAAAGTAAGAGTAAGCAAATGGTCCAGCACTGGGGCTAGTAAAACTGCTTGAACCAATGCCGAGCCATCTGATTAAAGGTGGGGTAAGCACAGTCAAAGTAAGCATCATGACGATCTGGGTAACTACGACCTCCAAAGTGTGGACTCACAAACCCTCTACCTCCAAATCCTCTATCACGAGGTCCATAGACGTACTAAAAACAACTAGGAGCTCGGCCGGCAAAGAGTCTCTCACCACCAGAAGCACGGGCTTGAAAGCCGCCTCCTCTCTCGCCACCATCAAAGTGGTCTCTCATCTCACCGCGATGAGGAGGATACTACCTACCACCCTAGTAGAACTGATCTTTGTTCCCCTAAGCTCTCTTCTACCTCTCAACCTGCTTCCTTCTGAAGCAAAACTCCTCCAAGTGACCATTCCACTAGCAAAGCTCATAGTGATAGACATGTGTCTTGGGCATAGGCTGGGCTATGTCTAGGGCTTCTGGTGTGGTGGTGTAGCCTTAGGTGGTGTAGGCTGCTGAACTTGCTTCTTGCCTAAAGGCTTGAGCACTTCTTCCACTATCTTGTCTAGCTTGGCCTAGGATGGCTTGCGTGTCCAAAACTGCTTCTTTGGGACAGCCAGAGTGTCCAAAATTGGCCACACCGGACTGTCCGATAGAAGCTGCCGGACTATCTAGTAGCAATGTCTGGTGGCACAGGACTGTCCGGTAGGACACACCAGACAGTCCGGTAAAGGCCTGGACAAGGTCCGATGCCGGACTATCCCGTGCAAGCTGTCGGACTGTCCGATAGGTTACCGGAAAGTCCGGTGGCAGAGCTGGATAGTTGGGTGCACTCGAGGAACTTGAGGTACCAGACCTAAAAATTGACCAAATCTTGTCCAAACATCACAAGATTTTGCACAGCCTATTTGGACCTTATTCCAAAGCTATTCCCAAAAGATCAACTCAAAATGACCAAGGGATTAGCGGGAATTTCAGATCTCGTGAGAAGGCAATCTTTGGGCAAGAAAGGGGAAAACTCAAGAACAACTTGCTCATGGAAATCCTGCGGGATTGACATAAACTAAGTCATAACCTCTATGTCCTAGCAACTCAAAAAGAGCCAAAAGAACAAGATTAACTTGTGGGCAAAGCAAATCACCAAAAACCCTTGAGTTTCTTCCAAAATCTAAACTAGAAAGGCAGAAAGGAGATGCCTGCACACATGAACTCGAATTGGGGACAAACCTTCCTTATATTAGAGAGGGAAATCAGTTCTTACAAGGTTCCTCGTAAGCCTACCACCCTTCATCCTCCCACTAATGTAAAGTACTAGCTCTAGGGGACTCCAAATCCTAGATTAGCACCCGGTTTTCCCTCTAAGCACTTGGCTAGTTGGAAAGCTAAGCCTAGGGTTTCTAGAGGTGGAAGAATCACCTAAGTGACCAGCCACTTAGGTATTTATAGACCAGGCCTAACTGACTCAATTTACACCAAGACCCCTATGTTACAGAAATGCCCGTAAGGGCTAAACTGGAAAAGACACAACTTTCTCGGGGACAGACGACCGCGATGGAGTCTTGATCTTCTTATGTTGCACGCAATCTTCTAGGGTGACGTCCATGTGGCCAGTAGTCGAAATCTACCGATCGACTCCAATTTTTGAAGTTAGAAACCAGGAAACTTTAGGGCTTCCTTCCTGGGCCTGTAACAACCCACTCCATTCTACCTCGGTGTTGGCATTTCTTAGCCTACTAGATATAACTCCGCAAGCGCACGGAAAACGTGTTGTAGCCTTTCACCTAGGAGTATTATGGGGTATTGAATCCACGAGGAATGAGGAGTATGATAACACACAACACAACTAACCAAACTAGTGAAGCTAGCAATGTAGAGGATAAAAGACAGAGATGCAAGTTCTAAATAGATGTTAGATTACCTTGCTATACTAAACATGCAAAATGCTATACTTTTCATGTAAACATAGACACCAAAGTTGTAGCACCACGGCCAAGCACCAGAGTGTTGAATACCTAGCTGAGAAAGGTGGGTACTATAGGATTCGGCTATATCGTCAGCAAGTCTATCCAAATGTATCGGAATGGAATACTGAGAACACAAAAGTAGTCACCTAATGTGTCTATCAACCAGAGCTATGTGGGATATCCGACCAACCAAGGTAAACTCTAAGTACAACACTGTCATGTCTACTTGATGAGTTCACTACTAAACTGGTAATGAGCCAGAAGAGTAAGCAACACTATATAGCTAATACTATAAGCATGCACACAAGGTTCCCATAAACATACAAGCATAAAACTAAGTATGAAAGTAAAGTAAGAATGAAATAACAAAGGTTGAGGACAAGGAACTTTACTCAATCCTAGAATCGAATATCCTTCCTCTAAGATTACAAGCCCAAGAGAGAAGAGAATTCCCACTCCCTCACTTTCACCTCACTACTCTCCTTGATACAAGAGGCACTCTCTCTACAAGCTAAGGGATAACTTCACTTCTCCAACACTATACACTTCACACTCTCAAGTGCTACTCTACAACTACACCACCATGCTTACAAGTAAACACCTTGGTCTTCTAGGGTGTTTTCTATTGATCTCTTGGATTCCAATATAGAATTGTGTTTGACATGTTATCTCTTGCATGTAGGTCGAAGGGCTTGGCAATTGGAGCAAATCACAGGCCGGGGGGCCAATGAGGTGGGCGGGGCGACCTAGGACTTAGCCCTGGTGGCCAGTCCTTAGTGCCTAAGAGGTGGAGAGAGGCCGGGCGGTCTAACCCATATGCTGGGCGGCCTGGTCCTTAGGCCGGGCGACGAGGGTTTGGTCACCCCTTGTCCACTCCTCCATTGTTGCACCTTGTTTCACCATGTTTTGTATGTATTTGCATCATTTCCTATGTTCCAGCATGATCTTTGTACACAACTCGTGGAAATGGTTAGAATGTTTGAACTTTGCATAAAAATCACCCTTGAAGCATTAAATGTTGGTGGTCGAAATAGGCTATAACGACCGCCAACACCCCCCACACATAGATCTTTGCTCGTCCTGAAGCAAACGAGAGTTAAGCATGGTGTAGAGGGCATATAACAACCATAGTCTAAGCAAGCACAAAGGTTACTCCCAAGTTGGTTCATTTTGCCTAGGATTTCAATGGTGACTACACTTTGAGTTTGGGATGTTGAGACTAAGAACAAGTTCCAGGTGTCACAGTAGTTTTCTCCCAACTATGAGCAAGAGGTTTTTTGGTTTTCAAAAATATGGTGCTCCATTCTTTTGTTCTCAAGACCGCCTCTCAATCACTGAAAAGATGAGAATCCTTGTGTTTTCTTTCCTCCTAATCTAAGTTTGGTGGAATTGGAAAAGCGTGAGACTTTCTCATTATGTTTGTATCACCAAGTCAAATCAAGGGTCAAAGCAAAGAGTATGAATCAACTCAAAGATTTTGGCTATGTGCAAGTGTGGCGGAAAGTTATCGGTAAGTGTGCTTTTGTATTCCCTTTTCAATGCGAGAGAGGGCATGGTATTTTTTCCTTCTTTCTTTATTTCTTTTCTCTTTCTCTTTTTCTCTCTTTTTTTCAATTCAATTCCATGCCTCTTTTCCTCTCTTTTTGCATGACTGATGAGGGGTATTTGGAATTTTGCATGGCACAACTTGCTGGAACTTTGTGGTATGAATGTGCACGTGATAGCCAGAAATCTTGAATGATTCTAACTGATGGCACAAAATTTGACAAGGTTCAAAACATTCAAACATACCTTTGATGCATAAGAAATTTCCTTTGTGGCACTGGTAGGACATGTGTCTTGAGAACATCGGAGTAGAGCACATTTTTATTATTTTTAGCAAAACAAAACTCTTTGCCTTAGCGGGAGATCACTGCTATGTATCCATATAACTTATGTCTTATGAATCAACATCTTAACTCAAAAAAGTGGGTCCCTAATAAAAAGGTATCCATGGGCAATTTTACTTCAACATATGGAGTAAAGTTTGTATAAGCATAGACATAAGTTGAAGATATGATCATGTAGAGTGCATTTTTATCCACATTTCATGTTCGGAATGAAATGCAATGAACCATACTTGAAATATTGACAATAATACCTGGTTCATGGTGCAAGGCAAAGCGAGGATGGGCCATCCACCTCCTGCCAGGTGGGCGGCTAGGGGACCAGGCCGGGGGGCAGAGGCAGGGGCCGAGCGGCCTATGTGGTTGGCCTTCCAACCCTTGCACCGATCATCTTGTGCGAAGGAGTGCTCTAGGGCGTAAGTTTCTGCGTGTTGTACATTTTTCGTGAGCGTGATGGCCGAGCGGCCAGGGTGCCAGGCTGGGCGGCTAGAGCCAAGCTGGGTGGCCAGGGGTTAAGGCCAGGCGGCCAGCTTTTGGCTTAGATCGTCCTAGGTTTTTGTGAGTAGTGCAGTGGAACCCCGTACATCATGTTTCTTGTTGATTTCTGCAAGGTTAGTGATAGAAAGATGGGGTGGACAAGTGCCATTCCCCCCACACTTCAACTCAAAGTAAAGGTAAACAAAACTTTATTGATCTAAGCATTAATGATGAAACAAATGACTAAAACATAGATAGGCACTGTTCAAATGAAGAAATAAAAGAAACAAAACCTAAGCACTCAGAAAACAAAACTACGCCTATACTTAAAAAAATTATTATGAAGCCCGGGGCATCTATGGCATGGGTGGATCATAGGCTTCTGGGTGCCCCGTGGCTTCGGCGAGGTAGTGAAACTTGGAGGAGAAGCCCATCCTAAGGATTTCTAACTTGTCGTTGATCTTCCAACTCTAAAGCTCGCCTTCCGTGCAGCGCTCTTCAACCCTATAGAGTGCATGCTTCAGCGCTTTTAACTCCAACTTAAGAGACTTGATGGTCTCTTTTTCGTCCTCCACCTCCAATTCTTCAAAGTGTCCCTGTGGAGTCCTGATCGGAGGGGGTTTTGCAATCTGTTGGATGGTTCTCCTAGGAGAGTGGAGTCAATGGATTCATCAATAGATGCATCCCCCCAAAGGACGTCCTCCATGTACTTTGGGATCTGATGAGAACATGTACAACATACATATGATCAAGGCCCAAGAGAAGATGGAGTTTGAAGCCCAATCCGAGTTGAGGTCTAGTTTATTTGCGAGGCCGGTTCGGACTGCAGGAGTAGGCCTCAGTAAAACGGACGCCCAGGCCACATACGGACGCCGTTTCGGGCGTTCTATATATCGACGGAAAGGTAAGGAGATAACCTTTCCAACCCATCTAGTCTCAGGCCCAAATAATCTCGTAGTCAACAGTAATCGTCAAAACAACTTGATGATCAAAATCTGCCAGGGTGCTGTTGGACTGGTTTTTGGGCCCGCTAGCCTTGTAACTCCCTAGTGTTGCTCGGCCACTCCCTAGACCTCTCTCTTGTATATATTATATAGCCTTCATTAGATTAGATGGGTTTTGCTTAAGAGTATTCTGTCGTGAACAGTTCGCCGTTCGTGTATCGGTTTGTGAAACCCCAACTTGTGCACAAGATTAATCTTGATTGTGTTATTCTTCGTTTTTGCTTGTGTTCTATCGATTGCATTGCAGGAATGATAGCCTTCTTGGCGAGGTCGATTGCACGTGTCACACGGTCGATAACCATCGGAGTAGTGGTATAGTGATTGCAAGGATTCGATCGATTGCTCTGAGCCTTCTTCACCAACATCGAGTTCTCCACCCCTAAACTGAATTATCCATACCTCTCAGAAGATCGCGAACCCTATTCCCTATCATTTGGTAATCAGAGCTTCAGGTTTCCTTGAGGTATATTATCGTGTGCCCCTTAGTTTGAGTAATTTATATTCCTAAAGTCCAAAAAAGCCATAAAAAATTAGGGTCTGTAGTTCATCTTGTCCTATCACCACATTTAGCCTTTGCATAATTTGATTTCAGAGTCTGCACCTTTGAGTTTGTGTCCTTGTTCATAGTTTGTTGCTGGTTTAGATCAGGTTATTAGATTAGTTTGAGTTTTGCATCGTAACATCGTGCCTGTTTCCATCCCGTCAACCCGTGTAGATCGGTTTTGTCTCTGTCCAGTTCGCTATTTTGATGATATCTCCCTCATCCGAACTCAGAATTTTATGTTCTATTACTTTCTAGAAAGCTTGTGAAATTACCTACAGCTTTGTCAATTGTGAGATTTCTAGGAAACGTCGTTATCAGGGCGTAATATCTATTGGGATTAATATTGTTTGTGACCTAGAATTTTCTGAGCAGTCTGTATTTCAGGGTCAATATCTCCATCCTTCCTTGGCCAAAATAGGTGTTCCATATACTCATATACTGTAAGGAAAGAGAAAAAGCTAATCTACAACTTTGGTATTTTAAGTTTTTGTATTTTAGGCCATTAAGATTGTCCAATCTGCTGTGCAACTCAGAGTAGTAAATCTGTGATTTATAGACAAGAGTTTTGTATTTGTGTGGAGTGTTATCTTGTTTTGCTTTGCGGCACTTTTGAGATAAAAAAGGCAAGTGCATAAAAATAGCCGCACAAAAAAAAAGAAAAAAAGAAAAGAAAAAAAATCAGAAGTGCTTGCATCCTTTGCGTCTTTTGTATTTCGGTGTATCTCTTGCTTTGCTTAAACTAGTCTTGGTGCACGTTTAGGCTAGCAACTTTGACAACTATTTTGGACATTTATTCAACTTTGCTATCTGATTTCAAATTTTGCTATTCCTTGCGCCTTCCCAAAGATCCAGGTATATTTTCTTGAGCAGTATAGGTCGGTCTTGTAATAATCCCACGCTCCAGGTGTGTTATTACCTCTTGGCCGCCATCGCCTCTTCTAGGTAGCCATCGTATTTTGCGATGCACAGTAAAAACATTTGCAAGCGCTTGGTAAACGTTTGGAGTGTGAGAGATCCCACTTGTCTACTGTCATGAATTTTTGTGTGTATTTTTTTATTTTCTACTAACAATGACAGGTTACACCTCTGTACATGTTGAAGCCATAAAGATGCTTGAGAGTCACACCATTACTACTGCAACTTCTTCCATAGGTGACTCTATTCTTAAATCTCCATCTACATATGATGGTTTTAATGCTATGGAGTATATTAAGTGGAAAAGTGAAATAGATAATATGTTTGCGCAATGTCATATATGTGAAAGACGAAAGATAAAAAATGCAGCTAGTGTTTTAAAGAATCATGCTTTAATTTAGTGGAACAATTTACACGTTAATGATAAACCTCACACATTGTATGATATGAAAATTTTGATGAAAAAACAATTTGATTCTTCATGCCATATTGTCCCTTCTTGTGCGACTAACTTTTTGTAGGATAATGTGAGTTCTCTGATACAACACCTTTTAAGTTCTCAAATAGTGAAAGCGGAGAACAATCAGTCCAACAATTTATTTCGACTTGCGTTTATCGTAATGAAGAGACGTTGTCGGATCATCATTGATGGTGATACTTGTTGCAAATTTGTTAGTTCTGAGTTGGTTGAGAAACTTTGTTTGGCCACAGAGCAACACCCATGTCCATATTATGTCCAATGGCCTAATTCCAGTGGTAAGTTTCAGGTAAATAAAATTAGCAAGATCCAATTTTCTCTTCGCAAGTATCATGATAGTGCTTATTTTGATGTTGTGCCTATGGAAACAACTGCTTTGTTATTTGGTAAACTATGGGTACATGAAAACAATGCTTTGTACGATAATGCTAATAATATATATTCGTTCAAATATAATGGTAAAAAGATCAAGTTGCTTGGTATGAATCCTACTCAGATTTTAGAAATTGAACTTGCGATGGAACAAACTAAGAAGATGGATGCTATTAAAAATGATTTGAATAATTTTAATGATGACATGCCTTCAGATAAATCCAAGTTACCTTTATTGCAAGGTGATTGTACTACTGATTCTTCTGATAAAAAAGAGTTGTGTAATGATATTGCTATTATTTCTGTGCCAATATATGAGAATAAATATGATATTAGTTCTTATAAAACAAATACGTATGCTGAAAATAAACATTTTCTCCCTATTGCAAGTATGCATGATGAGCTGAACTTGTTATCTTCTTTAAGTACTTTGGGTTATATTGAATTGGATATTCTATGTAATCTAAACTATTTGGAGAAAAAACTTTCGTTCATTGCTGATTTGCCATGGTTTTCTAAAAATACATATCATATTATTGGACGATATAACTATGAAGGAGAATATATGGTGCATCGTGTTTATATATGTTCTAATTTTGACTCTCATTTTATCGATGAACATTAAAATCAAGTAAACGGCTGCTGTAAAACTAACAGTATCATGTCGAGATCCACTTGTTCTTCTTTGTTTGATTTGTCACAACATGATCGATTTCAAGAAGGGGAGCATGCATGGATGATTTCACGAACTGCTACAATTACTTCCGCGCACATCGAGGACTTTGAGTCGAGGACGACTCAAAAACAAGAAGGGGAGAATGATGAGAACATGTACAACATGCATATGATCAAAGCCCAAGAGAATATGGAGTTTGAAGCCCAATCCGAGTTGAGGTCCAATTTATTTGCGAGGCCGGTTTGGCCTGTAGGAGTAGGTCTCAGTAAAACGAACGCCCAATCCACATACGGACTCCGTTTCGGGCGTTCTACATATCGATGAAAAGCTAAGGAGATAACATTTCTAACCCATCTAGTCTCAGGCCCAACTAATCTCAGAGTCAACTGTAATTGTCAAAACAACTTGACGATCAAAATCTGCCAGGGTGCTGCTGGACAAGTTTTTGGGCCCGCTAGCCTTGTATGCCCTAGGGTTGCTTGGCCACCCCCTAGACCTCTCTCTTGTATATATTCTATAGCCATCATTAGATTAGATGGGTTTTGCTTAAGAGTATTCTGTCATGAACAGTTCACCGTTCGTGTATCGGTTTGTGAAACCCCAACTTGTGCACAAAATTAATCTTGATTGCGTTATTCTTCGTTCTTGCTTGTGTTCTATCGGTTGCATTACAGGAACAATAGCCTTCTTGGTGAGGTCAATTGCGTGTGTCACGTGGTCGATAACCATCGGAGCAGTGGTGTTGTGATTGCAAGGATTCGATCGATTGCTCGAAGCCTTCTTCACCAGCGTCGAGTTCTCCACCCCTAAACCGAATTATCCATACCTCTCAGAAGATCGGGAACCCTATTCCCCATCAGGATCAGCACCTTCCCCCACTTTCTAGAGGGAGTGACTCTGCCCCAGATGGCGTAGGCCGATGATCCCGGGCTCTTGGGCGCTCCATTGCCCTTCACAGAATCATCCGAGAAGAGCTTCCGCACCGGCACCTTGGGGCTGATCTTCCCAACCTTAGGCCAAGAAGAATCGGCCCAAAAAACCTTCTTAGCGATGGTGGGCATAGGAGACAGACCATTAGCAGGCCTCCCTGCACTACGAGAGCGCATAGGAGAGGCCGGGCAGCCTCACTCTTGGCCGGGCAGCCTACCCTGGGGCCGGGCGGCCAGCGGCAAGATGTCTAGCACCATTGTGTCATCCGTGATGGGAATGACTTCTCTTGGGACGAGTTCATCTTCGGATGGCGGTGAGTAGGTCGTTGTGGTGCCGGATGTGAGGGCTAGGCTCTTGGAGGGTGTGTTATTGAAGGCCATGACTTCGGTTTTTAAGATGGAGATAAGATGGGAATGGTGAGAGTGCAAGAAGGGGGGTGAAATCTCACCTTTAAGTCAATGGCAGCTCGATCTCATGTACTCAACTAAGTTTCTGAGCTATTGGGGATCAGATCGCTCTGAAATTCAAAGTGAGGTGGCCGAGCGGCAAAGTGGAGAGGCTGGGTGGCCACACCAGGGGCCAGGCGGCTTGGCTCTTGAGCCGAGCAGCCTTGCCAACCTTGGTTTGGCAGACCAGAGGTCAGTTTTGCCCTTTTTGGTGTATTGAAAACCCTCTTCATCGTAGAAACATTGAACTTTGGCTGAGATTTTGGTGAAGTGGAAGCAAAAGGTGAGATAAGACAGAAAAGTGAGGAGCATGGTAGTGTACATGGCTTCATTTTAGGTTAGAGCTAGACTGTGGCCGTGCGATCATGCCCCTTCTTCCAGCTCGTAGACGTCCACTTCTTCGAGCTGTGGCATTTTGGGCTCTAGGAAAACTTTTAGGCGTTGCCCGTTCGCCTTAAAGATTTTCCCATCATTGTCCAGGAGGGTGATGGCACCGTGATCGGTGGCATCGAGGACCAAAAAGGGTCCTTCCCACTTACTTCTAAGCTTACCATGACCAAACAAACGAACGCAAGAATTAAAGAGCAGTACCTTGTCTCCTGGTTTGAATGTTTTGATCTTGATGCACTTGTCGTGCCATCTTTTTGTTCGCTCCTTGTAAAGCTTGGCACTGTGGTAGGCCTTCTCCCTCCATTCCTCCAATTCAGTGAGTTGAATCTGTCTTCGAACTCCTGATGCTTGGAGATCCATGTTCCACTTCCTTATCGCCCAGTGAGACTTGAACTCAAGTTCTACTAGTAGATGACAAGTCTTGCCATACACCATTTGATATGGTGTCATGCCAATGTGAGTTTTACATGCTGTGCGGTACGCCCAGTGAGCATTGGGTAGCTTGGATACCTAGTCTTTTCCCATAGCTTCGACAGTTTTCTGCAGGATGTTCTTGATCTGCTTGTTTGATGTCTCAGCTTGGCCACTTGTTTGTGGGTGGTATGAAGTGGCAACACGGTGATCCACACCAAGTTCAGCGAGGCACCTCTTAAATCTTTTATCTATGAAGTGTGGTTCTCCATCGCTGATGATGACCCTTGGCGCACCAAATCAAGGAAAGATGGTACTAGAACATTCTAATCGAATGTCTTGAATATTCCGCAGAACACGGCAGCGCCTCTACCCATTGTGATACATAGTCCATTGCGATCAAGATGTACTCTTTGTCTCCATACTTGCAGAAGGGCCCCCATGAAGTCTATGGCCCACACAACAAATACATCGAGTTGAAGGTTGCTGGTGAGTGGCATAGCATCCCGTGGATTAATATTTCCTTGGCGTTGGCATCTTAAACATCTTCATACGAACTCCTTGGCATCGTTGTACATATTTGGCCAATAGAATCCACTTTGCCAAAATTTTGCATGAGTTCGGTAGGCTCCATAGTGACCTCCATAGGAAGACGAGTGACATCTGTCAAGGATTTGGGGGACTTCGGAAGCTGGAATGCATCGACATAAGAGTCTGTCTGTGCAAAGTTTATATAAGTCAGCTATCGTGGATCAGTTTTCTCATATCCACTCCTTTGGGTACGTATCTTGTGACCAGGTAGTTGACCAAATCTGCATACCATGGTTGGGATGTTGTAACCTTTAGAACGGTGTCATCTCTCATGTAATTGTCAATCGGCAAGGATGAAGTTTCTTCAAACAGCATCCGTGAGAGATGATCTGCAACTGAATTTTCAACTCCCTTCTTGTCTCTGATCTCTATATCGAAATCTTGGAGCAACAGGACCCACCATATTAGTCATGGCTTTGCATCTTTCTTGGTTAGGAGATATTTGAGAGTTGCATGGTCTACGTATATGATCACTTTGGTCCCACCAAGTATGATCTGAATTTATCAATGGCAAAGACAATGGCCAAAATTTCTTTTTCAGTGGTGGAGTAATTCAGTTGTGGGCCAGTAAGCGTCTTGCTTGCATAGGATATGGCATGATGTTTTCTATCCTTGCTTTGGCCTAAGACTGCTCCTACAGTGTGATCGCTGGCATCGCACGTGATTTCAAATGGAGCATTCCAGTCAGGTGGTTGGATGATGGGTGCTCTGACAAGTGCCTTTTTGAGTGTATCAACAAACACAAAGGGCATGTCTTTGGCAAGAAGGTTGGTCAGTGGCTGGGCTATAAAGGAGAAATTTTTTATGAATCTCCTGTAGAACCGAGCATGACCAAGGAAGCTTCGGAGTGCCTTAATGTTTGATGGAGGCGGTAGTTGCTCAATGACTTCAATTTTTGCACGATCCACATGTATGCCTCTCTTTGATACTCGGTGTCCTAGCACAATCCCTTCTCTAACCATAAAATGACATTTCTCCTAGTTTATGACAAGTTCAACTTCTTTGCATCTCTAGAGAACCTTTTCCAAATTCTCTAGACATCCACCAAAGGTCTTGCCATAGATTGAGAAGTCATCCATGAATACTTCCATTATGTTCTCAATCAGGTCAGAGAATATGGCCATCATGCATCGCTTTAACGATGCTGGAGCATTGCATAGCCCGAACGACATTCGCCGATAAGTGAAATTGTCGTAGGGACAAGTGAATGTGGTCTTAATCTGGTCATCCGGGGGAATGGGGATCTGGTGATAACCGGAGTAGCCGTCAAAATAGCAGAAGAAGGAATGGTTGGGCAATCTTTCAAGCATCTCATGAATAAAAGGCAGAGGGAAATGATCTTTCCAGGTGGCGGAGTTGAGTTTTCTATAGTCGATGCACATCCGCCATCCGGTGACAGTATGTTGAGGGATTAACTCATTGTTTTGATTCTTTACGACTGTCATCCCACCCATCTTTGGTATGACTTGGACTGGACTGACCCATTCACAATCTTGTACGAGGTAAATAATACCCACGTGTAGGAGTTTGAGTACCTCCTTCATGACTACCTCTCTCATCGCATTGTTGACTCTTCGTTGTGGTTCCCTTGTAGGCCAATGTTCGGTCTCCATGGCAATGCGATGTGTACAAGTTTGGGCTGATTCCCTTTAGATCTTGGAGTGAGTACCCAAGCACTGATTTGTACTTCTCCAAGACTAAGATCAATCGCCGGCTTTCATTCTTGGTCAGCTTGTTGCTGATGATCACCAGTGTGTCCAGATTCCTATTGAGGAAGGCATACTCAGGCTAGGCGGTAGCTGTTTAAGCTCTATTTTTGGGGGGTCGGGCTGCAAAGATTCACCTAGTTCTTCAAACTCGAATGGCTCTTCTACTGCACTGAAGTTGCTAGCCTCTTCCTCTAGTTTGTGTTGATCCTCCTCTTCCTCAAGTGAAATACCCATCACTTCTTCTAAGGGGTCAACCTCTGGCTTAGACTATGTTTTGGTGTACAGTGCTTGACTCATGCCAACCTTGAGCACCTCTTTACAAAACTAAAGCTGTAGCTGCCCTAGATTGATCGTGTTGATAAGGAAAGCAATCGGGAGCCCGATCAAAATGAGTGGCATGGGCCCCTTGAGTATGTCGAAGATGTGGAAATCCAAGAACACCCATTTGTCCTGCAAGGTAACTGGTATGACCCGAATAACTCCATGATTTTCCAATGATTCATTCTAGTTCCACTTCAAGCGAATGTCGAATTTTGATCGTGGTTGAGTGGGGAAATATGTGTCTACAACATATTTAGGAATGATATTCACCCTGACTCATGGGTCATAAAGAATGTCTTGTGGGAGCATGTCGGATACATGGCCAAGGATGAGAGTTGGCCTTGGGTAGAACGTAATGAATTTTGTGTCGAGTTGTCTCTCTCCTAGCCATTCCCAATTTATTACAGCTGTAAGCCAGATTAGGTCCTCTCTCATTTGATGCATCTGTAGTGGGAAGATGTATGCTGGTTGAGAGGACCTTTTGAAGCATCAAGTCTGTTTGGGTAGCCGAGGTACATTCCCAAAGCCAATGAACAACTCATCATCGAACGAAAATGGAGGGACTAACAGAGGATTTGTCACAGAGGCACTGACCCTCTCAGTGTCCCTGTGATGTGCTTGGTTCAGGGATGCCCTTAATTCTGAGGGTTTGACAGGATAGTGGAGCTGGTGGTTGAGTGTTCTGGCCTTCTTCAAAGTAGCTGGGCTCAGGTGGATCTTGTGGTTGTGAGCATGGCTTCTCAATCTTACTGCCATCAGAGGATTTTTTGAGTATCTTGTTAAGAACTCTTCATCCTTTTGGGGCAGTTAAGTGAGAGAACGATCCTCCTGCGGCTAAGTCCAAACAGAGTCTTGTGCCTGGTGAAAGGCCACAGATGAAGCGATGCAAGAGCATGGACTCCGGTATCACCAAGTCTAGACTGAATGTGACCAGACTGGTGAAACGTGACCAGGCTGCGGCTAAGTTCTCGTTGCTTCCTTGTCGAAAGTTGAGAACTTCACATCAGAGGTCAATGACTTGATGTTGTGGGAAGAAATGTAGACAAAACTTGATTTTGAGTATTTCCCAACTCCCCTCTACTGCACCAACTGCTCTGCTGTACCAGGTTTTTGTTGGTCCTGTAAGTGAAAACAGAAAGAGCAACCATCGCACAGTTTCTCTAGGCATGCCAGAATTTGTGATGCAGCTATAGAGTTGTTTGAATTCTCGGAGGTGTGTGTAAGGACTCTCTGATTCTGATCCCGCAAAAGACTGATCCCGAACCATGGCTATCAAGCCGGGATGTAGCTAAGAGCCATCGGTGATAATGGGTGTGGATGGTGGTGGAGGCTCCAAAAAATCGCCCTTCAAAGCAGATAACTCGCAGATAGGCGTGAGATCCATTGTGTGGTAGGTGGAATGATGGTGGTGGTGGTGGTATAGTGGGAGATACAACAGCCTTGGTTCTGTATTAAAATAGCTACCGTTCTGCGGCAACGGCACCAGAAAAGCTTGTTGGCGTTTCTTAGCCTACTAGATATAACTCCGCAAGCGCAGGAGTATTCTGAGGTTTCGAATCCACAAGGAATGAGGAGTATGATAACACACAATACAGCTAACCGAACTAGTGAAGCAAGCACTATAGAGGATAAAAGACAGAGATGCAAGTTCTCAGCAGATGTTAGATCACCTTACTATACTAAACATGCAAAGTGCGATACTTGTCAAGTAAACATAGACACCAAAGCTGTAGCACTATTGCCAGGAACTAGAGTGTTGAATACCCAGCCGAGAAAGGCGGGTACCATAGGATTCGGCTATATCATCAGCGAGTATATCCGAACGTATGGGATTGGAATACTAAGAACACAAAAGCTGTCACCTAATGTGTCTAATAACCAAAGCTGCGTGGGATAGCCGACCAACCAAGGTAAACTCTAAGTACAAAACCATCGTGTCTACTTGATGAGTTCACTACTAAACTGGTAATGAGCCAGAAGAGTAAGCAACACTATATAGCCAATACTATAAGCATGCACAAGGTTCTTGTAAACAGACAAGCATAAAACTAAGTATGAAAGTAAAGTAAGAATGAAATAACAAAGGTACGTGACAAGGAACTTTACTCAATCCTGGAATCGAATATCGTTTCTCTGAGATTACAAGCCCGGCAGAGAAGAGAATTTGCACTCGCCCACTTTCACCTCACTACTCACCTTGATACAAGAAGCACTCTCTCTACAAGCTAAGGGATAACTTCACTTCTCCAACACTATACACTTCACACTCTCAAGTGCTACTCTACCACTACACCACCATGCTTACAAGTGAACTCCTTGGAGGTATTTATAGCTGTCCAAAGGTCGGTTTTGGAGGTTAAGTCGGTGGCTGAGGGATAGGTGGCAGGCTGGGCGGCCTCCACATGGCCGGGCGGCCTGGCTTATGGGCTGGGCAGCTTGGTCCAAGGCCCGGCGGCCCTTGGATCCACTGACTTTGTCCATCCAACAATTCTGGTCACTTGGGTAAGGCGGTTGACAATTAAAATAGTGTTCTTTTGCATGTATCATTGGATTTGCCATGTGTTTCTTCCTTAGCCATCGAATGACACTCTCCAAGATCGCTGACTTAGCCAATCCATGGGCTGGATCGGTGAGGTGGCGGCCTTCCAGGGTGTTTTGCGTTGATCTATTGGATTCCAACATGGAATTGTGTTTGACATGTTATCTCTTGCATGCATGTCGATGGACATGGCAATTGGAGAAAATCATAGGCCGGGCGGCCAATCAGGTGGGTCGGGCGGCTTGGGACTTCGCCTAGGTGGCCAGTCCTTAGTGCCTAAGAGGTGGAGGGAGGCTAGGTGGCCTGACCCACAGGTCGAGCGTGATGGGAAATAGGGTTCCCGACCTTCCAAGAGGTATGGATAAGTCGGTTTAGGGGTGGAGAACTCGACGTTGGTGAAGAAGGCTCCGAGCAATCGATCGAATACTTGCAATCACTACACCAATGCTCCGATGGCTATCGACCGCATGACATGCGCAATCGACCTCGCCAAGAAGGCTATCATTCCTGAAATGCAGCCGAGAGAACTCAAGTAAGAACGAGGAATAAACCCAAATCTCAATTGAGTTGCATGAGTTGGGGTTTCACAAACCGATACACGGCGAACTGTTCTTGATAGAATACTCTTATGCAAAACCTATCTACTCTAATGATGGCTACAGAATATATACAAGAGAGAGATTTAGTGGGCTACCATGGGGGTGGCTGAGCAACCCTAGGGAGTACATGGCCAACGGGCCCAAAAACCGGTCCAGCAGCACCCTGGCAGATTCTGTCCGTCATTTTGTTTCATCAATTTCTGTAGACTCCGAGCATATTTTGATATGGAACAACCTGGGTTGGAAAGATTATCTCCTTAGCTTTCCGTCGATATGTAGAACGTCCAAAACGGAACCCGTATATGGCCTGCGCGTCCGTTTTCGTGAGGCCTGCTCCTACAGTCCGAACAGGCCTCGCGAGTAAATTGGACCTCAGCCCGGATTGGGCTTCAAACTCCATATCCTATTGGGCCTTATGCCTATGCATCCTTGACATGTTCACATCATTCTCTTCTTCTTTTTTTGAGTCATCCTCGACTCAAAGTCGTCAATAAATAATTGTAGCAATTTTTCCTGAAATCGTCCATGCATTCTCCCCTTCTTGAAATGGATCATGTTCTGACAAATTAAACAAAGAAAAACAAATGGATCTTGACATGATATGGTCTGTTTTGCAGCAGCCCTTTACTTGATTTTGATGTTCATCAATAAAATGATAATCAAAATTGAAACATATATAAACACGATGCAACATATATTCTCCTTTACAATTATATCTTCCAATAACATTATATGTATACTTTGATGACCATGGCAAATCAACATCAAAATAAAGTTTTTTCTCTAAATAATTTAGATTGCAAAGAACATCAAATTCAACGTAACCCAAAATATTAAAAGAATTCAATAATTGTAGCTCATTTGACGCATTAGTAATAGGGAGAAAAGGTCTATTTTCAGCACAAGTGATTAGTTCCAAAGCATAGGTATCATGTTGATTACCTTGATGTGGTATAGGAACAAGCAACACAATATGGCATATCTCTTCTTTATGATAAGAAACATCAAAACAATCATCTTGTGAGCAAGACAAATCAGAAACAGACTCCATGATTGAAAGCTTTACATTAGCATGACTTGTAGGTAAACTTGGCACATTAAATATTTGCTTACCTTTAGGGATCATAGCATTCATATCACTATTGTTGTTTACATGATCGGTGCGCTGTGGAACGCATGTAAAAGAAGCTAACTCATGTTCATTCTCTTTATTAATGTCACAACGCAACACAGCAAAATACAAATCATTAGAATATTCATTAACAGAATTATTGCCTTGACATAGCAAAATACAAATTATTAGAATATTCATTAACAGAATTATTGTCATGATCAAAACGTTGCAATTTTTTCTTCAAATCAGGCTTATAAGTAGGAGTAATAAAATTTCTACGCACAGAACGTTTCAGCTTGGATCACGTAGAAGGATCTTTGCCATGTTCAACTAAACTATTCCACCAAAATATTGCGTAGGCTGTAAATTCACTAGCAGTATATCGAACACGCTGATTGGCCGGAATCATATGAGAATTAAATTTTTGTTCAACAGTTATCTTCCAATCTAAATAAGTATCAGCATCATTGAACCATCAAAAGAATGAATTTTAAATTTGACACTAGCAAAATGGTTATTCTCATCACTTTTTTACCTTAGTTAGCACGATGTGGAGGTGGTCGCTTAACCTTTTTGCCTGATCGCAAGTCTTCAGGAATCATCCTTGGATGCAACAACTTTGTTCTCCACAGTTTCGAGCTGAGTCGCCAAATTATTTACCGAAGCACGCAGATTGTTCACGACTGGAGCAAATTCTTTCCTGAAATCACCAATAAGCTTGTTTTGTGCATCAATGAGTTCGCTCAACACGTCCTTTGAAGCACAGTCATTGAATCCTTGAGGAGAATCATCTTCTGCCATGGTTAGAGAAAACAAGACAAAGAAAACGAAACAAGATTATCCCTATCTAGTATGTAGGTGCAATCTCTCACACTTTTGACGCGTGTACCAAGTGCTTGCAAATGTTCTTACCGTACATAGTAAGAAGACGATGACGATCTAAAAGAGATGACGGCGGCCAAGAGGTGATAACACACCTGGAGCGTAGGATGATTGCAGGACCGACCTGTGCTGTTCTAGAGTATATATTCTAGAGTATATATGTGGATCTTTGGTAAGGCACAATATGTAGTAAGGTATAGCAAAATTCGAAATCAGATAGCAAAGTTGAATAAATGTTCAAAGTACTTATCAAAGTTAATGGCCTAAACGTCCTCCTAGAACTAGTTTAAGCAAAGTAAGAGATACACCGAAGCACGTCTGATTTTTTTTCTTTTCTTTTTCTTTTTTTTTTTGTGCGGCTATTTTTTATGTACTTGCCTTTTTTTTGTTTTTTTTATCTCAAAAGTGCCGCAAAACAAGATACAACTCCATACATACACAAAACTCTCATTTATAAATCACAGATTTAATACTCTGAGTTGCACAGCAGATTAGACAATCTTAATGGGCTCAAATGCAAAAACTTAGAATACCAAAGTTGTAGCTCAGCTTTTTCTCTTTCTTTACATTATATGGAACACCTATTTTGGCCAAAGAAGGATGGAGATATTGACCCCGAAATACAGACTCCTCAGAAAATGCTAGGTCACAAACAGTCTTACTCCCAACAGATATTACACCCTAATAACGATGTTTTCTGAAAATCTCACAATTGACAAAGTTGTAGGTAATTTCACAAGATTTCCATAAAATACTAGAACATAAAATTCCGGGTTCGGATGATGGAGATATTATCAAAATACCGAACTGGACAAAGACAAAACCGATCTACACGGCGTGACGGGATGGAAACGGACACGATGTCACGATGTCACGATGCAAAACTCAAACTAATCTAAGAACCTAATCTGAACCAGCAACAAGACTATGAATAAGGACACAACCTCAAAGATGCGGACTCTGAAATCAAATTATGCAAAAGCTAAATGTGGTGATAGGACAAGATGAACTACAAACTCTAATTTTTTAATGTTTTTTTTGGATTTTAGGAATATAAATCACTGAAACTAAGGGACACACGATAATATACCTCAAGGGAAACCTGAAGCTCTAATACCAAATGATGGGAAATAGGGTTCCTGATCTTCCGAGAGGTATGGGTAAGTTGGTTTAGGGGTGGAGAACTCGACGTTGGTGAAGAAGGCTCCGAGCAATCGATTGAATCCTTTCAATCACTACACCACTGCTCCGATGGTTATCGACCGCGTGACCTTGCCAAGAAGGCTATCATTCCTACAATGCAACTGAGAGAACACCAGCCAGAACGATGGAATAAACACAAATCTCAATTGAGTTGAATGAGTTAGGGTTTCACAAACCGATACACAGCGAACTAGTTCTTGATAGAATACTCTTAAGCAAAACCCATATACTCTAATGACGGCTATAGAATATATATAAGAGAGAGGTCTAGGGGCGGCCAAGGGGGTGGCCGAGCAACCCTAGGGCGTACAAGGCCAATGGGCCCAAAAACCGGTCCAGCAGCACCCTGGCAGATTCTGTCCGTCATTTTGTTTCATCTATTCCTGTAGACTCCAAGCATAGTTTTGATATGGAACCGCTTGGGTTGGAAAGGTTATCTCCTTAGCTTTCCGTCGATATGGCTAGGGCATCCGTTTTCGTGAGGTCTGCTCCTGCAGTCCGAACCGGCCTCGTGAGTAAATTGGACCTCAACTCGGTTTGGACTTCAAACTCCATCTTCTCTTGGGCCTTATGCCTATGCATCCTTGACATGTTCACATCATGGTGGCCTGGTCCTTAGGCTGGGTTGCCAGGGGACTTAGCCAAGCAGCCAGGGTTTAGTCACCCCTTGTCCACTCCTCCATTGTTACACCTTGTTTCACCATATTTTGTATGTATTTGCATCGTTTCTTGTGTTCCTGGATGATCTTTGTACACAACTCGTAGAACCGGTTAGAATGTATGAACTTTGCATAAAAATCACCCTTGAAGCATGAAATATTGGTGGTCGAAATAGGTTATAACGATCGCCAACACTCGGCAAGAATTGAGCCAATTCACTGAGTCTTGGTAACTTGGTATTAGGGTGGCAGATTTGAGCAAATCCGCCATCGCCCTCTCACGCCTTTGTGCAATGCACTCAGGATGGAGCACTGCGGTGGCACTCGGCATCCCATATCCATCGGGGTCACCTCGCAGTCCTTCAAAGGTCTTACACTTGCCGTCGCCATGCCGCTCCTCCGTGTACTGAACTCCCATGGCCGACCGACGCCGAGCATGGCTCTTGTCCTTCGGAGGACTTTCTTCTTCATCTACCTCCAGTGCATCGGAGGGCCTCCAGTCCATCAGAGGGCTTGTGCCCATCTCGAACTGCATCGTGGCTGAAAATCTGTGTACTTGGATATTCCCCTCAAGGATAGCAATAGAGGGTGGCATGCCGAGTGGTTTATCATAGAAAATCACGAAAAATCACTACCAGTTCAGTCAGAGTAGCAGACCAACAACAAACATCCTAGTTGGGAAGAGGTACCAACTCAAGAAGAGATTGTTGAAGCTAATATTTTGTTGAAGAACATTGCCGACTTGAAGGAGAGAGGATTGACTGCTCAAGCCATGGTTATCGACTTTGCTTTCCGTGACATTCAACCCTTGAAGGACCGAGTATATCCAGCATATCTATATGTTGGGGTGAGTGACCCCACCAGGGATGTCAGTCATATGATCACCAAGTAAGAAATAAAAGCTTCAGTCGGTTCAATGTCAAAGGTGATGTCCATAATGAGGGAACCTCACATGCCTACTCTGCCTGGCATCCTTCTCCTTCAGTAAGTATTATCTTACCTGACCGAGTCAATTGTAAAGCTTGCTGATGTTGATCTAAGCTAATCTTTCCTTCTGACTTGTGCTCGCAGAGTGATATAACTAAATTTCTATCCAACCCACCTCAGGAAGGTGTGGATCAAGTGCTAAAGCAAACCTCCAATCTGACGCCACAAGAAATAGAAGCCTTGGTTGTAGCTACCCAAGGTGAAGGAAATAACGAAGCATCGACTTTCATCGTGATTCAATGCCCTGCCCTAGATTCTGAAGGTGCTGCCAAGGTTGATATCCATGAGGGTGGAGCCCTCGCGCATGAAGGGCCTGATGCAATTGACAAATCCCCCAAGCATTCGAATATTGCGGGGGAAAGTATACTGGCTCGGCTGGTCCCAAAGCGGACACATACCAAGGTGGCTGCTGCAAAGCCTGAGTTACCATGCAAGAAGAGAACTGCTGAACAATAGGTGACCAACAAGAGATCTGCTTCCAGTATGCCTGACTCAACATTGCTTCCCAAGAAACCAAGCAAAAAGACCAAGCTCGAGAAAACTGCAGGAAGCGACACAACCACCTTACTCTCGCACATTGACTGGAACGAGTAGATGAACGAGGATGAAGAGGAAGAGGAAGAAATTCCACTCATGCGTCATGAGAGAAGGTCGAAGAGGCAATAGGATCTTGGGATCTCTTCTCCCCAGGCCCACAAGTTGAATATCGTGGAGGAAGAGCTAGATTCATCATTGCTGGACGCTGATATAGATGAATGTATAAAGGAAATTCCTCCATGGCCTTTTAACTCGATGACTAGCGATGAATCCAAGCCACGAAGGTGTATGCACTTGCCTTTGCATCAATTTCTCCTTCGTATCTCTCATGAAGTGATCTTGCATGATGATTGTGTAGACCGTCCCCAATACCGTCATCATCAAGTCCTGCGGACAAGCCAACTAATTCATCTATTCTAGAAGTGAGCCCCCGAGACTCTCCACGTCCCATGGGCGAGCAAGGGAAAGGGACCACAATGGAAGAATGAACAGTAGGAGGCGGATCCGAAGCCAACCCAACTAATATGGTAGAACCATTAACTGATTTTAAGCAGGAGACCATTGATGGCTGTGACCAGGATTTTGGGGCCAGTTTAAGAGTGGACTGGCATGATGCCCTAACCAACGTGAGAGTGAAACTGCCCAAGGTAGCCAACTTCGCCCCGTGACTGATTCCTATCTTGAGCCCGAGTCAACGGCTAAGCCAGAGTCCACTTACACCGACCGAGTCCAATGTCACTCGGGCGACACCTTGGTTGATGCTACCCTGCTTAATCCATCAGGAGATACTAGGCAGCAGCATGAAGAAGGTTCTACAGATAGAATCACTCTGGCTAATGCGAAAGCCATGCCGGATACCCTTGCAACTGCTCCCAGCCCCCGTGCGGCTGCGATGATGACGCGCGGTACCTACGAAACACTCACTGGCACATCTACTCTTAGAGTTGTTGACATAGATCTTCAGATAGCTGGAATTCCTTCCACATCGAGTCCACTCGCAGCCTTTGAGGTAAGCTCTCCATCTGTCATTGCCATGGATTTCTAAGGATTGATACTAACACAACAGAATGCTGTGTAGGATTGGCTAAAGCAAGTGGCGCAACTGTATGACGGAATGCATAGGTGGATGAAACAATCCATCTAGGTTTGCGAGAAGGTTGCTCCATTGCTCGAGTCCGATGTTTCTGTGCTACAGCAGCAATTGGCCAACTCAGAAATAGCTCATGCCACCGAGGCCGCTAGTAATGTGAATGACTATTGAAGTTAAGTTTTGAGCTGTATGAGTACTTGTCTGACTTTTGTTATGTGATTCTCTGTCTGATAGCCGCTACCAAGAGGATTACTGAACTAGATGATGCTGCAGCACAATGTGAGACAGCCTACCACAACTGTGATATCCAAGCGTGACGAAGCCTGAGTTGACTCGGGAAGATCTTGAGAAAAAGAAGATCTCTCGAGGTGAGCCACAAGTTGACTCAGGAAGATCTTGAGAAAAAGAATGCCGAGTTAATCAAAGATGATAGCACCTGAGTCAATATCTAGGCGAAAAACATGGAGCTTGAGAAAGTGCTAAGCTCCACAAGAGACACCCTCATGGAATTGCGCTAGCAAGCAAAGGAACAACTCGAGGAGCTAGAACTTGCGAAGCAGAATTATGAGGTCACCAAGAAGAATTACGAGAAACTAAAGACTTCTCTCAAAAAGGCGAAAGATCTTATTAAAGCTACAGCCACCTCGATGACGATGGCTTTGAACATCTGAGCTCAGGAGATAGGGCTCCCATGGTCACTAGAAGACCGGTTGTCAACTGTGGCCAGGGACATCAAGACCCATCTTTACAATAAGCTTAAGTCGACCCTCAAGCAAGGTCTAGCCATCCTAGCCTGATTTAGAACTTTCCTGACCTGATCAGAGTGGTTGTTACGGACCCTGATGATGCTGTTATCACCTGATATGCCGCTGAGGCCCAAAATGTAGTCAAGGAACTTATTTGTAAACTTGAGCTATAAATGATCTCCTTGAGTTTATCACACGGAACTGTCGTTAAGTATATGTTACCCAACTGAATTCATCAACATCTGCATGCTCATTTAATTCTTTGGCATGTCCGCCTTGTTTGCATTATGTATATGGTCCAAGCTTTCCACCGTGGTCCTTAGGTTAGCATATATATGACCTGAGAGACTTTCTAGTTGTTATGTGATGACGCTTTGCACTAGGCAAACAGCCAGAACACTGTACACATGTGAATCATGCGCTAGCACCGAGCGTTGCTGCATAAAATAGGGAGCACTGGGTGCGTGTGACCTGCTCGCGTCTGCCAACCAACATGTGTTCCAGCACCTCTTTTATCGCGCCTTGACTGCCTCTGATTCCTCCTTTAACTCTGATCCATGATCGCTACATTCCAAAAATTGTCGACGGCTTACTGCATGCTCGTGACCCTAGGAATCCGCGGAAGATTATTGCCGGCCTGTGACCATCTAGCCCCCCTCGAGCCTATAAAAGGAGCCAATCATAAGCATGGACACAGCACCTAGCTACTGTCTCTTTCTTTCTCCTTTGTATTCTAACGCTTGCAGTAGTAATGGAGAAATCCGATCTTCGCTTAGCACTTGACATCCATTCTCTAGTTCTTGCTCCAGGATATGAGAAAACCCTAAATTTCTGCTGTGTAAAGTTCTTGCGCGATGGAGGCTAGGATAGGAGAAGACCCTAAGGTCTCTATCTTATCCTGCAAGCCAGAGTGCGACCGCTCGCCGTGCTGATGTGAATGGTAGGATCTTCCATGAAGGCAGGAGCCCCCACGCTCTTGATATCGAGAGAAGCCCCCATGTCAGCATGCTTGTGCATAGCACTTCAAGAACTTCTAGATGAGGTGGCAAGGGCTCCCTAGTAGGGAGGAAGGTGAAGCTTCCTTTTCGGGTAATGCCCTACCGGTCTCACTTGGAATGGCTATTCCTCCATTGCACTGAGAGCATCTAGACCCCCGTTGGTATCATTGGCCGACTGCGGGTACCTAGATGCTACCTTTTGAGAAGCCTAGAGGTACATCCTGTCACTACCCTTCACGCCTGATCTCTATCACCTGTAGTTGTTTTGCTGTGGGCCTTGCTATGGGCAGACGAGAGATAGCCTTTTTCTCGCCTTGAGTCATAGTCTTGAGTCAAGCGTGCTCTTCTTGTAATGTCAGATATGCCCGACCAAGCTCTTCTTGTAATGTCAGATATGTTTCCTTTGTAATGTGGCTTTGTTGTAATAAAGAATCAAGATTTTCTTGAGTACCTGAATTGCGGAATTTGTATTAAGGATACGAGCAAAAAGCTTTTAACGACTGGTCGAGTGAATAACGTGGGTGTGTTACACCAGTTCTAGATCAGCCTGGCGACCCAAACTAACTGCATGATATGAATGATCTATATGAACCCATTGAGGGACTCCACTGTATCGAGTCCAGTCTTTCGTCCAAGTTGTGATGAGCACTTTTCAACACCGAAGACTTGCTGAAGGACAAGCAAGCAGAAGCCCTCCTAAGTGTGACCTAGTGGCGGCACCAGAGTGGACTTGGCGTGACAAAATTCTTGCCGAGCGGATTGGTAGGTGGCTTGGGCTGAGGCCCAGGTTAGGCTCGGCCCATAAGTGATACCTTGGGTGCAGGATGTAGGACCGAGACATGTGACTACAGGGGAGATGAATAGGAGCACTTTAAAACTCAAACTCACAACCTCGGAAACCGATGCTTGAGAGAAGAACTAGACACCGTCCACTGAACAGATACGTGTCTAGCAGCGCAAGGTGCGGTCCACTGAAAGGATGCACACCAAGCGAGAAAAACTGCGAGCCTACTTAATAAAGTCATGGAGGCAATGGATCTTGCAAGTCCACCACACGACACTCACCACACCAAAGTGCGTCTCACTGTCTTACAGCAAATAAAGAGAATGGTCTAAAAGTGGGGGATGCAAAAGTCCGAAGCAAAAACACAGTGGAAGAAACAAACAGCAAAGAGATAGCTCCTACCCTGGACACGCCGGATAGTCCGGTGTCAGGGGCCGGACAGTCTGGTTCGGCAGGGGCTACCGGATTTTTCAGTGCAGTCCCTGCCTGGGCACCCGACGCCAGACAGTCTAGTGAGGGGCTCTACCGGATAGTCTGGTAAAGTCACAGGAAAGGGGGTTTTCACACCCAAATCTATCCAAATCTTCTCCAATCTTCATGGAATTTTGCATAGGCTATTTGGACCCTATTCCAATGCTTTTCCCAAGAGATCAACTCAAAATGACCAAGGGATTAACGGGAATTTTAGATCTCGTGAGATGGCAATCTTTGGGCAAGAAAGGGGGAAACTCAAGGGGGACTTGCTTGTGGCAATCCAGCAGGATTGAGATGATCTAAGTCATAATCTCCATATCCTAGCAAGTCAAAAAGAGCAAAAGAACCGGACTAACTCCTGGGCAAAGCAAATCACCAAAAGTCTTTGAGTTTCATCCAAAAATCAACTAGAAAAGGGGGAGGGAGATGGCTGCACACATGAGCACGATTTGGGGACTAATCTTGCCTTGATTAGAAGTGGAAATCTGTGCTTACAAGGTTCCACATAGCCTACCACCCTTCATCCTCCCACTAATGCAAAGTACTAGCCTGGGGGACTCTCAAATCCTAAGCTAAGCACCCGGTTTAATCTTAAGCTCTTGGCTAGTTAGAAACTAAGGCCTAGGGTTTCTAGAGGTGGAAGAGTCATCTAAATGACCAGCCACTTAGGTATATGTGGCCCAGGCCTAAAGGACACAGTTTACACTAAGACCCCTATATTACAGAAACGCCCGTAGGGGCCAAAATAGAAAAGACTCGACTTTCTTGGTGATGGACGACCGCGATGGAGTCTTGATCTTCTTCGTCTGCTAGTTATCTCTCGAATAACGTCCACGTGACCAGTAGTCCAAATCTGCCGATCGACCCTCGGTTTTGAAGTCAGAAACTAGGGAAACTTTAGAGTTTCGTTCTTGGGCCTAGAACGGCCCACTCCACTCTATCTCGGCGAGAATGAACTCATTCGCCGAGTCTGGTAACTTGGTGGTAGGGTGGCGGATTTGAGTGGATCCGCCTAATGCCCTCATCCTGTCTTCACGCCATGTACTCGGGTTGGAATACCGTGGTGGCACCCGGCATCCCCTGTCCATTCGGGCGCCTAGCAGTCCTTCAGAGGTCTTCCTCCAGCCGTCGCCATGCCGCTTCTCTGTGTACCAAACTCCCATGGCCGATCGACGTTGAGCATGTCTCCAGTCCTTTGGAGGGCTTCCATCTACCTCCCATCCATCGGAGGGCCTCATATCCCTCGAGGGTCTTGTGCCCAAGTCCTTCTAGGTCTTTGGCTTCTGTTGACATTCACTCATCACTCCAGAGGTAATGGAGCCAGTCCAGTGGCTCTCATGGGACGGTGTCGTGAGCCGTAAAATCACTAAACACTAGAGGCCTAACTATCGTTTCCTGGTTCGAGCATCAAAACTAGGGGCTCAATTGCCAGTATCCCAAAATTGGGGCTACCCCCAAGGGATGAGCTACTGGACACGTGTAGGACATCAAGTGAAGGCGGAGAAACCTAAGACATCAAGGACTCCATCATGGCCGTTCATCTGAGTTATTGTGGTCTTTTCTAGCCTCTACAGGTGTTTTAGTGTAACGAGTCTGTAATATAGGGGGTTAAGTGCAAACTGCCTTAGGGAAATAGAGGTGTAGTATAAATAAGAGGTTGGCTGCTCCAATCCACCTCTCTTGGCTGGTTAGACTTGTTTAGAGTTCGGGTTAAAGCTCCATTTTCGTCACCAAGCAAGGGCATCAATTTCTAGTGGGTTTTGGAGAGATCTAGCCCCAAAGTAAGAGGGTAGGAGTGGGAGGAAGCTTGGTGTATGAATCTTCATCTTGTAATCTAGATCTAAGACCTCTTTGAGGCAATCAATAGATGTATTCCATGAAGAATGTTGTCTTCTCCTGATCCTCCTCTGCTAGGCTGATTTGATGATACCCCGAGTAACAGTCTAGGAAATAGAGCAAGGAGCACCCTGCAGTGGAGTCTACAACTTGATCTATCCTAGGTAGCCCATCCCTTTGGGCAATGTTTGTTGAGATCGGTATAATCAACACACATGAGCTAGTCTATTTTATTCTTTTTGAGTACGAGTACAGGGTTTGCAAACCACGCGGGATGCATGAGTTCTCTAATAAACCCGGCAGCTAGGAGCTGGCAAGCTCCACATGGATCGCATCTCTATTGTTAGGAGTGAATCAGCGTAGCTTCTACTTGACTAGTTTTGCGTTGGGGTAAACATTGAGTTTGTGCTCGGCCAGCTCCCTTGGGACTCCAAGCATACCGGCAGGCTTCCACACGAACATGTCCCAATTGTCCTGCAGGAACTGGATGAGCGTGTCTCCCTATTTAGGAGGAAGGGTGGCATTGATGACAAAATCCTTAGAAGTGTCAGGAGACCAAGGTTGACCCCCTTGGTTGCCTCGGGCGGCTGCAACTGCTAAGGTATAGACCGCTTCTTGACTCGGGATTGGCAGGCTGACCTTCAGGAGCTGGACCACATCCGCCACGAGCCGGTGTTGAGTTGTCGACGTACTTGCCATGAGGGCCGTCTGTAGTGCCTCACGGTTGTAGTCCACCATTCCTTTGAAGTCCACCCTCATGGAGATGACACCTTGTGGGACCGACATCTTGAGGACTAGGTACGAGTAGTGAGGGACGGCCTAGAATTTAGCCAGCCCAGGGCGCCCAACGATGGCATTTTAGGCACAGTTGAATCTTGCCACCTCGAAGCGAAGCTCGGTGCAGAAGTTCTTCGGTGTGCCAAAGATGACCGGCAGATAGATGTGCCCCAGCGGGTACTCTCCATCATTTGGCATGATCCCAAAGAAAGGGTTGTCGGACTCCTAGAGATCGCTGAGGGGGATTCCCAGAGCCAGCACAGTCTTGGGGAACATCATGTTGTTGCTGCTTCTACCATCGATCAGCACCTTCTTGACTTAGCTCTCGCGAACCACAGGGCTCACGAGCAGTGGGTACATGCCCGGGTGGTCAAAGTTGAGCCACTGATCTGCCCGACTGAAGGATATAGAGGTCTCTGACCACCTGTACAGCTCTGGAGGCTCCGTCATGGCCGCCATGACTTGACGATCAGATAGCTTCTGCTAGCCTTTTGCTTTCTTGAGAGCCATGCCCACCCAAAGATGACGTTAACCTCTCTATTGATGTTGGGGAAATCAGGGTCATTGCCCTCTTTCTACTGCTGGCGGTGAGCCCTGATCTTGCCATGGAGGCATGGGTGGAAGCACCTACTAGAAGGGCCGCCCTTGACTGATCAGGTTCTTGAAGTCCCGGCATTGACGTAAGGTGTGGTGCATGTCCTTGTGATAAGGTCACGGCCCATGAAGGATGTCGTCCAGCGAGCGCATGTTGTTAGCGTGAGGGTTACCACGTGGGTGCACCGACGGCGGTCCCATGACATGGACCTCCTTCTTCTGATGCCTCTTGTCCTAGCGGCGCTCCTACCACAGGTGATCCTCATGCTTCTCCTGCTTGTCCTTGCCTCGGTCATCTCAGCATTGATCAAACAGGTCCCAACCTCGCTCATCCACGGTGATGTACTGGTCAGCCTCACAGAAGAGCTGCTCAGAGGTGGTCAGGGGCTTTATGAAGGATGCTCCTCATGAACGTCTTGTCATGAGAGACACGGTAGAAGTCTTCTATCACCGCCGCCTCGGTGATGTTAGGTATGCGGTTCCGCATTGACTGGAACCGCTTTAGGTAAGATCCGAGGGACTCACCGTCCTTCTGCTTGATGGACTTGAGATCCTAGGGCTGCATCAGGTTGTTGGAGAGGGACTAGAAGTTGGCGATGAATCTGTCATAGAAGTTGTTCCAATTGTCGATGCAGCCACTAGGGAGGTGGCGGAGTCACTGGAGCTCGTCCTGCCCTAGTATGATTGGGAGGTAGGCCGTCACCACATCTTCGCTTGCTCCGGCACCACTGGCTGCAGAAGAGTACATACCTAGCTAGCCACTCAGGTCTTGCTTGGCCTCGTATTTCTCGACATTGGAGACCTTGAAGTTTGGCGGCCATACGACTGACCGAAGCCGGCGGGTGAAGGTGAGAACACTGAACATGCCTCGAAGGATCGGTGCACCTGGGCCACCGTCCTGAACGTTCTTGGGTCCCTCCACCATTGATTGGGCTTCGGCTAGTGTTGTGGTGACCAGGTGCAGAGACTCCTGAGTCATTCATTAACCGAGTCATGAGCTGTCGGATAGTTCGTTGAAGCCGCGGCTAAGCGAGCTCGGATGCCAGCATCTTGCTAAGGGATGCCATGATTTCGGTTGTACTCAGCCCGGTGCCTCAGCTCTTTGTCATGTCGGCATGCTTGTGATTATTCAATGTTACAACGCACGTCGTGCCGATTTTTGAGGTGGTGGCAAGCGTCGCCAACAGTAGGGGCATCCGGGACCACCGGCAGGAGGTGGTTTGCCGCCTGAGTGAGGATCTAGCAATAGATTTCCCCCTCCAGAGAGCTAGGGAGGGCGTCCGCAACCTAGGCCAACACCTCGCCAGCTTGACTCGGGGTTTGCATAGCTCCGGCAAACTCCCGCAGCAGGTTGTGCCCCATATGCAACAGACTGCAAGGCTGCTCGCGACCACACGCGGCATTCTCCCACTCATGATCAAACGCGGCCTCGTGTTCATGGGCAGCTCGCGCATCTTGGCGCACATGCTCTTGGGCATTCTGGCGATCCCTCCACCGTGCATTCCTTTGTCGGTGAAACTCCTATTCCTCCGGGGTCTCACCTATCGTGGATTCTTCGTCGAGTGAGATCGGTTGAGTCGGGAACTGCTCGCCAGCATTGTGGTAGCGTCGAATGTTGCAGCACCGGTTCCTGCATCAGTGCTCATCACGCCTTGGCTGTTCTTCTCCTTCTTCAATCGGCTCATCATCGGAGACTTGGTCTTCATCCATCATACCGTCGATACAAAGGACCTTGGAGAAACTAGTGGATGAGTTCAGGATTGAATCAACCTGATCGTCGATGATCGGAAGCTGATGTCATAGGCTCCAGTGGTTGCAGTAGCAGGACGTTCTGACCTCGGTTAGGCTGGGACACTCAAGGTGGTAGATCATGTGAGTACATGAGTCCTCGTGACTCACAGTATCCCTGATGCCAATGACACTCCACTACGTAGTCGAGCGTCCTTCTGGGATGGAGGTGATGACGAGCCCTAGTCAGAGCCTAGTTAGGGGACAACCTCTTCGATGTCCTCCTGAGGCTGCTGCTAATGTTGATATGGAGTGAGCTCTCCCCGTGCACTCTCGTCGTCTTTGAAGGGAGCTAAGGCACTGGGAAAGGCTCCCTTAGTACATCGTGGCGGTGTTGCAAAGCCCAAGGAGGAGTTAAGGCGGGGCCCAACCCATCCCAGAGCTTGAGTGCGGCTGACCCCCAGCAGAGGATGAGGACAGGGCCACCCCACTCTGATGGAGCCGCGAGCGTCAAAACTTGAGGGACCCAGGGACATCCATTGCAACGATCCCTGTGGCCCCTTTGCAGATGGCGAGCCTTCGACTGATGTCTTCCCATCCCTCGACTGACCTATGTCTAGGTCTCAGTCAGAGAGGTAGGGAGCAAAGTGCACCAAGTTGGAGACGTCGTAGTAGTCGACTGGGGCGAGGGAGTCAATGTAGGTCCATGTCCAGCCGGCGTCGTGGTGGACCATCATGAGCTCGAGCCAGATTGGCCCAAAACACCCTTCGATGGCCCACCACGTGGTGAAGTTTATGGGGGTAGGGTGAACCTAGCAGTGGGTCGGGGCACCGGAACTCGAGTATGAGTCGGCACAGCATGTGTCGACAAGATGGTTAACTGAAGTTGAGCCACGGGTGAGGAAGATCCTGCCGCAGACACGGACTAAGGACACTTTTGAGTCAACGTGGTGGCCTTCTGACCCCGCATCCCGTCTGTCGTGCAGCAGATGCAGTGTAGGTCGTCGTCCTTTTTGGCGATGAATGAGATATATCCAAAGTAGAACATCTCACCGGGAGCGATTTTGGCAGCGTTGGTGGCGGCCATGGAGCTAACGGTGATACCGATGTCGCCTCCCTCTACCTGGCGTGCCAACTGTTGGTGTTTGGTACCGTTAGTGCACCACGGGATGTATCATGAGGTGCTTTTTGTGGTCGGCAAGATCAGCTATAGCTCGATAATTCGCATGAAACATGACAAAGAACAAGATTTATATAGGTTCGGGCTGCCAGAATACGTAAAACCCTATGTCCTATTTGCGGCGAGATGTATTGCTCTGAGTTCTCGAGATTACAATAAGCGTTTTGCGGGCTAAAGCTATGGTGTTCGATATCGAACGTAGGGGTCCCTAATCCGCCTTATATAGGCTGACGGGTCCTAGGATTACAAGTCAATTTCTTTCCTATCTTACGAGTCCCACGTAATTAGGAGTCCGCTTCCTAGTCGCGCACGTCTTCACACTTTCCTTAACTAGATTACAGCTTCCTAGTCTTGACCACCAAGTTCTTCTTGCCATCCTTGGGCCTAAGTCGGCCGGTCAGTCCACGAATCAGCCGTCCAGCCTCTTTGGGACCTCCAACGGCCCATGTATGGAATCCGCACCATGAGGACCCAGGGGATATCTATCCCTACACAAACCCCATAAACATAAAGGGATACGACCGATTGAGGACACAACCAACACCCAATTGAATCCATTATGCTTTAGTTTTATGCTGTCTCTTCCTAAACTCTAATTCTACTTCTCCCTTCTTCATGTTGTTCATCCTCTAATCTCCATGACTAGGGATGGTACCCTAGCATCCTAGGGCATGCTGCCAACATTCGTACCCCAAAGGGTTCCCTCCCGGGTGAGGCCGTCAATAGTTTCTTTGCTAGTTCGCTTGTAAACTAATTGTCCTTCATCACATAAGTATGATAGTTATTCTTTGCTGATTCACTCGTAAACCTTATCGTTCATCACCACGTAAGCAAGATAGTTATCTTACTCAGGCACCGCTAGAGTTTCCCGAGCTCTCTATCCTTCACCAGACAGACCCCTCTGGTGCACCATACAGTCTGCCGCTAAGCACCGAACAGTCTGGCGCACGCAGGCTGACCCCGAGCTAAGACTCTAGGGTTCATTAGTATTTGGCGCGAAACTGTGCCAACACCTGGCACCAGGCGTCACATGCAAGACGCAGGAGGCAAGTTACGCGGTGACTTGCTGAAGGAACGTTACAACGAGACGTATAGCGCGTTGTTCAATCAGGCAATGGCCACCCACTCGGAGATCAAGGAGGACCATCCCACTTTCTCATTTCAAATTCCACCCTATGTATACAGTGTTATTATAGTGTAGATTTCATATTTTGGTTCGTATTGTGACCCTCTTAGCCATGGACACCAGAAGCTACTTCAAAGTACAGCTCCATCATTTTTTTGTTAGCACTGGTGGATTGAGTGCTATTGGGTTGAAGTTCTATAATCAAATGATCCAGTACATGCTCACATCGGTGATCAATAAACATCCATGGATATATCAAGGGGCAGCGCTGGATCAAGTAGGGAATGAATCCAGCACATGCTCGCCGCGACTAGTCTGATCCTGATAGCCTCATCAATTGATGAGGTGCAAGGGGGCGATTGATTTCAAAAATAAAATAGGGTGCTTTTAGCGAGTTTCGGCGATGGGTGCAGGAGAGAGGTGCTAGGGCTTAAATGTAAAAAACAATTAGCATTGGATTTAGAATTAGCTTGATTGCACGTTTGCACTAACTAAACAATTGCACATGATGTATCCTTTTTGTAGAGGTAATCTCTTGCTTTGGTGTATGAATTGAATTGTGGTAGGTTCAACAGTTCTTATAATTTTCTTGATTCAATTACTGCTGTCTTTTTATTACTTTTGAGTCCAATACTCATATTATTATCTCATGCATATATTGATGCGACCATATATTAAACTCCCTCTATCCGAATTTTAGGTCATTTGACTTTTTTGTCACCAAATTTGATTTACTCATCTTATTCAAAAAAATTCATAATTACCTTTTCTTTTCATCGTGATTTAGTTTAGCATATAATATACTTTAACTATGACTTACTTTTTTCATATTTTTGTAAAAATTTAAATAAGGCGAGTTGGCCAAATTTGGTGTCAAAAAGTCAAACAACCTATAAATTAGGATGGAGGGAGTAGTTATCATGTTGATTGTTTCCTTGGCTTGAATGGCATTGGAAGGATTACTATACAAAAATAATCAAGGGGTACGGTTCTTTTCTAGCACCAACTATCATCAGTTAGCTTTCGAATTGACAACAATGGCACATAAGAGAATCAAAATATAAATTGATGTCACTGAAGTGATAGTATAATTTTCAATAGCATTGAAGGGATAATATGATTTTCAATGGTACTCCTCCTTAAGTGGAGGGTTCTCTCCTCCTGGTGACCATAAAAAATTTCAATGGCATCGAAGGGATAGTATAGCTTTTAAAAGAGAGGATTACTTATTTGGCCCAAAAAATAGCTGCTTACTTCTTTGGCCTAAAAATTCTAAAGCTTTCTTATGTGGCCAAAAATTTAGTTACCGTTTCTTTCTTGGCCCTTCCGTCAGTTTGAAGGCTGAATGGTGTTAAGTAAAGGGTAAAAGGCCTAAAAATTCTAAAGCTTTCTTATGTGGCCAAAAATTTAGCTGCTTGAAGATCCAAAATCTGCTTTTTGAATGTCTTGCCTTGTAGTCTTCGAAAAAATTCTGATGGTATCCTCCATGCAGCCCCCGAGTCTTAAGCTGATTAGTATAATCAGATTAAGGGTCAAGTAGCTTGTCCATCTGAGTAGTTTTGATGAAGCTGCAAAGCACTAGGCGAGGCAGCACTGCAGCCCCCGAGTTGACGAAGTGGTGAGTCGGCGAGGGTCGGTGAGACAGTGCATATCCCTCCCAGTCGGCGAGACGGTGGCATAGCCATCCCGAATTGGCCAGACGGTGGCGTAGCCCCCTGAGTCAGTGGAGTAGTGGGTCAGGAAGGCAGGCAGCAGCCCAACCCCTAAGTCGATGAAGCGATCGGCGAGGCGCGCGGCGGCGCAGCCCTTCGAGTCGACTGAAGTAGTGAGTCGGTGAGGTGCGCGGCAGTGTAGCCCCCGAGCTGAGGAAGTGGTGAGTCAGCGAGGCACACGGCGGCGCAGCCCCCGAGCTGGCGAAGTGGTGGGTCGGCGAGGCGGCGGCAGCGCAGCCCCCGAGCTGACGAAGCGGTGGGTCGGCGAGGCGGCGGCAGCGCAGCCTTCGAGCTGACGAAGTGGTGGGTCGGCGAGGCGGCGGCAGCGCAGCCCCCTGAGCTGACGAAGTGGTGGGTCGGCGAGGCGCGAGATGGCGCAGCCCTCGAGCTGACGAAGTGGTGAGTCGGCCAGGCACGCGGCAGCGTAGCCCTCCGAGCGGATGAAGTGGTGAATCTGCGAGGTGCGTGGCGGCGCAGCCCTCCGAGTCGACGTCGGCGCAGCCCCTGAACTGACGACGTGGTGAGTCGGCGAGGCGCGCGGCGGCGCATCCCTCGAGCTGATGAGGTGGCGAGTTGGCGAGGCACGCGGCGGCGCAGCGTGGCAGCGCAGCCCTCCGAGCTGGCGAAGTGTTGAGTCGGTGAGCCGCACGGTAGTGCAGCCCTCCGAGTTGACGAAGTGGTGGGTCGGCGAGGCGCGCGGCAGTGCAGCCTCGGCCAGGCGTGCGGCGGTGCAGCACCGAAGCTGACGAAGTGGGTAGGTGAGACGCGCGGCGACGCAGCCCTCCGAGCCGACAAAGTGGTGAGTCGACGAGGCACGCGGCGGCGCAGCCACCGAGTCGATGAAATTGTGGGGCGCCACCCGAGAGTCGATAGTGCATCATAAAGTGAGCTCCCTGTTTGAATTCCGAGTACAGTGAAGGCAGTGTCAGTGGTCCAGACCAATTACCCCGTATGAAGGGTTTAGCGGTACCGTTTAATGGAACTGCGTGAACACATAACACCAGCCATAGGTTAGGTCAGGACCTAAGCCTGATTGCCCCGCTACGAGGGATAGAGTACACTCTTTAATGAAACTGTGTGAGTATGTAACACCAGCCATATGTCGGATCAGGACCTAAGCCTGATTGCTCCGTTACGAGGGATGAAGTACACCCTTTAATGAAACTGCGTCAGCGTGTAACACCAACCATAGGTCGGATCAAGACCTAAAGCTGATTACCCCGTTGGGAGGGATAGAATACACCGTTCAATGAAACTGCATGAACATGTAATACCAACTGTAGGTTGAAATACGACTCAAGCTGATTGCCCCGTAAGAAAGGACAGAGTACACCCTGTTATGAATGAAGGCATATAACACCGGCTGGCCAAACCGACTGCCCCATTTTAACGGTGGTCATATAGAGTTCATGATGTCCATTGTTGTATTCCTAGATGTTGCTAGAAAATACTTAGATTTTTCAAAGCACGAGATGCGATAGAAAATATTTGACTCGGCGAAACATGAGATGCAACAGAAAAGACTTGCCTTGGCGAAACCCGAGATGCAATGAAAAAGATTTAACTCAAAGAAATATAAAATACAACAGAAAAGATTTGTGAAGGCGCACAGCCTGCCAGAAAATATTTCGGTATCATAGAATAATATGAATGATCCAGAAATAATACGAGTAATCCATAACCTGGGTAATCCAAAAATAATACGAAAAATCCATAGCCCGGATGATTCAGAAATAATATAGATAATACGAGGGATCCACAGATAATTGATCCAACAGCTCGGATATTCCAAAATATAATTCAATTGTGATCCAGTAGCCGAATGATTAGGAAATAATTCAGTAGATCCATAATCCCAATGATTAAGAAATAATTTGACTGATATAAGCAATTATAGCAAACCACTTGAATTGAAGAACACGCTGATTTGGTATATTGTAGATGTTTATGCCGGCATGATATTTTTTTCTAAAATAGAAATAAAAAAGTAATCCCAGTAGCATTGTTTGCAGAGAGAATACTCAAATATAGATAATGTTGGAGCAGATTGAGCTAGTCGGATAAATAAACTAGCATAATTAAATGCCTAAGTCACTCAGCTGTTTGGTATGCGACATGTTCAGGGCTGAGCCAGAGAAGGAATTGACACATCTGAGTGCATGCTGCAAGCAGTCTGATAGTAATATGTTGGAGCGTGGTTGAAACAGAATCCACCGGCTCAATCCTAAATTTGCATTGCATGGTTTTGTCTGGATCCTGAATCCACGACAGTTTTGCATGTGCATGCAGCTTACTTGGGAGCTGTTGCCCAACTCGAACGTGACTATAATACCCTGTATTTCCCTTTAGATATTCTCATTGATTCCAATAGAAATCAGAACTGCTGCACTGCACCGTAGTCTAACAGTATGGCGCGAATGGCGGACTCTGATCTTGGCTCAACGTGCCAATCAGTTGGATTGATGAGCTGTAAGCTCTGGCAGTTTTGATACTCTGGGTAGGCTTCTAGCAGCGTTCCGCTTGGTCATTGAAGCAGTATTCGGATTGGACTTGGTGCGGCAACAAACTCTGACTTGAACTCATGCCTGAACTTGATTTTCCCAAATTGACTCCGCGTGAGCTATAGCAGCGGCGGCATCGACGATCCCCGTGCGATGACAAATCCAGATTTTCCTTCATGCAGAGTGAATGGCAGCACCACAGTTTTGCTTCCTTGATTAATTTACGTGATCCAGGTGACGGCGCAGAGTGTTTGCAGCAGCGCCGGATGGGATCCCGAGTTGAAGGCAATGGTCTCGTCTCGTCGACTGCACCCATGCTGGCTGATCCGAAGTTGACGCCTCAAGGTACGACATCGGTGCAGACTGATCCGTTGAGGATGACGGTGATTCTGGCTGTCAAACTTGCGGATTGATCTCGACAAAGGTGAACTTATCTTGAAGATAAGAATCGCGATCTCGTAAATTCGCACAACCAGCCCCTGTCGCGGTAGGTCCGGAAGCAAGCTTTATGTGTAAGTGAATATCAATCATTGAGCTAGCTTGATGGTTGACGTCGCTTCCCTTACCTGGCGTTCTAACTGTCGGTGTTTACCACCGACAATATCACGTAGTGCTTTTGTGGTTGGCGAGATCGACCGTAGCTCAATGGTTCGTGTGAAACACAACGAAGAACAAGATTTATATGGGTTCGGACCGCGGAAAGCATAATACCCTACGCCATGTTGGTGGCGAAATGTATTGCTTTGGATTCTCGAGTTTACAACGAGGGTATGGTTGGAGGATCTGCCTAAGGTGGAGAGATCTATTATGAGTTGGAGAGAGAGTTGAGCTGCCTAGGAGAGATCCCTAAACTACTTATATAGTCCGGCGTGGCTTGGGTTACGAGTCGGTTTCCTTCGATATCTCCTAAACGGTTTAGATTATAGAAGATAGAGAGTCCTTGTCTTGTGCGCGTCGGTCATCTCCCGGATTGGGTCCTCCAACGGTCTATGGAGAAAATATACTTCGTGAGGACCCAGGGGATATATATCCCCACAGTGCCCCACTCTGCGGTCTGCACGCCGCATAGCAACCAACGCGAGCGCCCGTGCCGGCGTCGATGCGGACAAACTCTTGGTGCGCCCCCGCCCAGCCATCGCTAATGTGCGGCGCGCCTTTGCTCGGCCATCGCAGCGGCCCGAGGTGCAGGTCGCTGCTGCCCCTCGCGTGGTGCCCCCCTCTCGGCCTTCGCCGCCGCGCGGCGCACCCTTCGCTCGGCCGTCGCAGCGGCCTGGGGCGCGGTCGCCGCCACCGTTGACACAGCACGCCCCTGCCGGCTCTCGCCGCCGCCTGATGGCAGCGTGCCCCGCCCGGCCATCACCCCCTCACTCAGCTGTCGTAGCGGCCCGAGGCGTGGGTTCGGCGCCACCCCTAGCATGGGTGCGGCACACCGCCGCCTGCCGCGCAGCGTGCCCCCGCTTGGCCCTCGCAGCCGTGCGTGGCGCACCCTTGCTCGGCCGTCGCAGCAGCCGACGTGCACGTTGCCGCCTGACCCTCGCGCGACGCGTCCCCTGCCGGCCATCGCCACAGCCCCTCGTGCGGGGCGTCCTTGGGGAGCTGGCACAGGGGTAAGGAGGGAAGACAGGGGAGGAAGAAAGGAACTGGGGGTAAAATTGTCCTTTTACACTGCACCCAACACAGTTAGCCCCCTAAAGTAACGGAAAGGCCACACAGTTAGCCCCCTAAAGTAACGGAAAGGCCAAAAAGAGAAATAAATTTTTGTCCACATAAGAAAGTTTTATAACACCATTAGCCTCCTAAAGTAACAGAAAGGCCAAAAGGAGAACTAAATTTTTGGCCACGTAAGAAAGTTTTAGAATTTTTAGGCCAAAGAAGTATGCAAATGTTTTTTAGGGCTAAATAAGTAATTCTCTCCGAAAGAATTTACTCAAGGAGAAAACGGGTGAAAAAAGTGTGACTCGAATGGGCAATGACGTGTGAGAGGAGCGCAGCAGCAGTATACATGGAGCCTCCGAGCCATCGCTGGCGCATCGCCGCTGATCTGCCCACAGTTGTGCCTCCGTTTCACTGGAGCAACCAGTCGCCGGATCCATTCCGATTTTCTGTGTCTGGCTTACGTGGAACACAGGTTTTTCCAAAAAATCGCTCGGTACAGAATCTACACGGGCAAAAGCAAAGCGTTTGGCAATCTTTATTAAGAAGAAGCAGCTGCAGCTTGGAGGCGGAGATGCGACGTCCCTGCGAGGCGGCGTCCAGATGCAGAGGCGGCCTGGCGTGCGGCGGCTGTCCACAACCAGAGGCAGTGGTCTCCTGAGGCGAAGTGGCGAGGCAGTGGACAGCATCCTGAGGCAGAGTGGCGAGGCAGCGGCGTCGTCTCGAGGTGGAGTTGCGAGGCGGCGGTGGCGTCCTGAGGCGGAGGCGGCCCGGCGGCTGAGGGTGCCGCGAAGGGTAGATCTGGCGGCGCCAGATACCAAGTGGCGGTGTGGGCGGGTCCCAGGTGCCGGCACCGGCGGATCCCGAGCGGCGGTAGCAGATCCCGGGCGGCGGGGGCGGCGGAACCAAGCACGGGGCACCTCGCTCGAGCTGAGAATCAGCCGCGTCTGAGAAATGGGGGCGGTGTGCTGTGATAGGGAGAATCAGGGCTTGCACGTGATGAGGATTCTGTGAAAAGTCGGCTTATGGGTGAAGCAACCAGTTTATGTGGACTTTTCACTTTTCCCCACCATAATCTGCTTATAAACGGACTCAAACAGTCCCTATCACCACGCGCCACCGTCGTCTCTGACGCTCCACGATGCAACTACCGATGGGTGAGGGAGAAAGCCGAGAGGCTGGCAGGCCTGAGGTCTTCGTAAAACCATGCGGGCAGGGGAGGGGAGGGGAGGGGAGTCAGAAATTTTGTTCCTTGTGCTGTGACTTATATGGACCTTTCGCTTGCCCTTGCACCATGTGCACCCAACCCAACGGGACTGATTGAGCCCTCAAAGGATTTTTTTTTTTTTTGTCTTCTGCCAGTAAACCCAGTCCTGAATAGGCGCCAATTATATGACCCTCACTTCAGGCGTCATCTGTCATCAATCTCATCGCCAGTGCGCTATAGGCAGGCGCACGGTTTGAGCCCCTACACAACGCAAGAGGCGAAAGCGACAAGCCGAGCGGCGGGCTGCGGGAGCCAAGAGCTGCATTGAGAGGCTGCCTACGCCCCGTGCCCAATCCTAAATAATAATCCCCTCCGCCCCCTCTAACCCACATCTCCTAGCGCGGCCGTGCGCCCTCCTCGATCGTTCAGGGCTCGGGAGCTAGGTGGTCAGGTGGATGATCAGGATAGCGCCGCTCCACACCGTGCTGCTGCCGCCCTCCTCTGTCACCGGTCACCCCCACGCGGCGGCGGCACCCTCGGTCCACCTCTCTCCCTCGCCAAGCGGCGGCAATTAAGGTTAACTATCCCGCCATTGTTAAGCTTGCAGGTGATGCACGGACCATTCAACTAGTGGAACGCTCATGCGGTCACGCCTCACTGCCGGAACCGTCTCTCTATATATCCCTCTTGGCCTGTCTAGCTACTCCATGCCGTGTGTGCGGTTGGTTCCCTCTAGTCTAGAGCAGGGGCGCAGAGTGGTCGAGCTCATCGGTGGATCGTCGTATGTGAAGTGTTGTTTCCTCACAAAACTTTGCCCTCTGGTGAGGATAGAACCCAAAGCTCTCGTGCCATATCCCACCACCTGTGCACAAGAGAACATGTTCTTCTGAATTATGTGCGTGCACCACACCACACACATTCTTGATGCTTAGCAAAATATAAAATAGCATGTGATGTCCATGAGGCAAGAATCTGATCTTACACCCGATGGATTGAGAAAATCACTGAAGGGGATATTTTAACAAAGATAGAACCCGAATCCGTTTCTTTTCCACTTAGCAATTTCAATTCGCATTTGATAGCGAATCATCTTAACGTAACACAGATTGGAGACAGCGCTCGACAAGGATGTGGAAAGACAACTCTTGTCTTCGCACTTGATTATCTTTTTCGGGTTTCTGGTAAGTGAGTTCTTCTTATCGAAACCGATCATAATGTTTCTGTTTGCCTATATGAATGAAATAAAAGAGCTAAACTTCTAGATGACACAGGAATTCCACCACATTCGATAGATGACTTCTATTTGACAGCAAAAGAACAGGTGCGAACTTATACTAAATATGGAAAAGTATTGATCATTCATATATTCATAAATAGCCTCTCTTTTTCATGAAAACAAGTATTTAAAATACTGAAATAGCTGATACTTGTGGTTTCTAAATGTCCAGAATGAACTAAGGGACAGAAATCTTGGAAATGCTCTTTTAGCGGTACAATTTTCCTCACTCCAATAGGCTTGTTGTTCTTTATTTTGAACATTGTACAAGGTGGCCTGAAATTTAACTTTCCAGCTCAGTGGAAATGCTGGAACCCATGATCTCCAATTCTCAGTTGAAACACTTGAGTCAATCAAACTAACAAAAGAAGGTACAGTTCAGAAAAGTATTTGGATCTTCTTTATGCTTTTTGTTTCTTCTAGACGATTATTTGTGCATAGCAGTTCTCTTCTTTGCTTTTTCTTGGAAAATATCAAATGTTTTACATCCTTGAAAAATACTACCTCAGTTCTCGAGTATTTGTCACTGGCTAGTTTATTTTTGAACTAAAAAGCGTCATACCAATAAAACAGAGGGAGTAGATTGTTAGTGATCTGACAATTGTTTCACAACTTTAGGTATGAAGATGATGGTTCCACGGTATGACAAGGTAAAAGGTTGCATTTGACGTTCCTCTGGCTGATGTTTATAGCTGATCAGTTGCATGATGGTCTGCTTTTGGAGGAAGAGGTGACCGAGTTGATCCTTCAGTATGGCCGGAGGTTGAAGGGCCCTTAGAGGTAAACTCATATTTAACTGTGGAGCACTAAGAAGCATATGAATTCTCAACTTATAACGTCATCTTTGCTGTCCAAGGTTATTCTGTTTGAAGGATGGATGCTTGGATTCAAACCACTTCCAAATGAAGTTGTAAAAGCAGTGGATCCCCAAGCAAGTTTCTGTTTGATTTTGTTATTTTGGCCCATGTGCCGTGACTTATATGGGCCTTTCGCTTGCCCAGTTGCCCTTGCACCCTGTGCACCCAACCCAACGGGGCCTGATTGAGCCCGCAAAGGATTTTTTGTCTTCTTCCAGTAAACCCAGTCCTGAATAGGTGCCAATTATTTGCCCTCATTTCGTGCGCCAGCTGTTGTAACACCCTGATTTTTTCAACCATGCAAATTCCTTCATAAATAACTTAATTCAATAGGGTTTATGTGTTTATGCATGACAATATACTTATTTATTTGTTTTCTAATTAATCAAGTAAAATGAATCATAGGAATAACTTGGTTGACCATACATGCTAGTGCATCATTTTATTCTGTGATTTGGAGTTATTGGTTTTGAATTTGATTTCATTTAATTCCCCAAATATCATTTCTTTTTCTCTAAATATTTTGGAAAAGTCCCCTTTTCCTCCCTTCTCCTTTCTTCTTCGTTTCTGGCCCAAGCAGTGAACCAGCCCACTCCCTCTCTCTTTCGCCGCGGCCTAGCACAGTAGCAGCAGCCCGGCAGTGGCCCATCTCGTGCCTCCCCTCACTCCCTCACTGCTAGGCTGGGTCCACCCGTCATTCCATCGCATGCGCCCTTCACCCTCAGCCCGCGCAAACGTGTGCCCGCCGCGGACATGAGCTCAAGTTCAAGCCGAGCGGGACTTTGCTGCGCTGCCCTTGCCCCCTCCTCATGCAACCCATGCCGCCACTATAAAAGGCTCTGATCCCCTTGCCCTAGACCCCAAAACCCTAGCCCACACCACCACCTTTGTGCCCAAGGTCGGCACGCCTTTTGTCGAGTTCATGCCGCTGATTTCGCATCTACAAGCCCCAACCACCGACGAGGTCTAGCCACCAAGGTTCGCCACTAGGTAGAACGCTTAACTTCCTAATCCCGGCCTTTCTTTCGCTCTATTTCACCAGGTTGAGCTCACCGTGCCGCCGTTTCACGTAGGAGCTTCCGCCGCTCATTGTCATTCGCCATGGCCGCCACTCCATCGAACCTATCTATGCCCACAGCCTTGCCCCGAGGTGAGGAATCTAACTGACCCATCCTCATCCTCAATCATGCCCTGGAGCCCCAGCAATTGCTCCCCGGAGTTACTCCGCAAACCACCGTGCCGCCAGCCGCTTCCGGCCGATGCGTCGGCGGCGCGACCGCCTCACCCGTTTCGTTGCTTCCCTCACTTGCTCACGCACCCGACTGTTGACGGTCATTATTGCACCACTTTGACCATCAACTATACATGAACATGAAGGAAAATATATCAAAGTGTAGACTAAAGCCTTGCTACTGACAAAATTCCACGAGTTGTGTTGAATATTTGGTTGCAGGTGCAAGATCAGTAGAAAACAGGCAAATTTGGCTAAGTCAGAAAGAGACCCTGGCCACTCGGCTAGTGGTCTAGGCCGCCCGGCCTCCCCTTGGCCACCCGGCAGTGAATGTGGCAAAATCACTCCATCTTCGACCTGCATGCACATGAGAGACGTGTCAACACAATTCCAAGGTGTAAACCTAGAAGCCAACATGTTAAGTACCAAAAGGCTTTCCACTTCATCGATCCAACCCCTGGATTAGTGAAGTCAGCAATCCGAGGGACTTCCATCCTACAGCTGAAGAAGAAACACACTCAAGATCCAATGATCCGGAGAAAAGCACAAAGATAACCGCCTAACCAGCATGTAACCGATTTGGGGAGGCAAGATGGACCGTAGGATGAAGTATGGCGGTGGATCCAAGGACCCCCATGGCAGCCCGGCCTCCTACCAGGCTGCTCGGCCTACCACCTACCCTCTCAACCATCATATCGACACTATAAGATCCCCACTCACTTGGTAGCTATAAATACCCCCGGTAGCTCATTTGCAAAGCTTGGCATTGAAGAGAAACACACCATTGTCTTAGTCTTGTAGTAGTATATTAGTCCTGCGAGTTAGAGCCGAGTCTGAGCTTTCGCCTTAGAGATTCTGGAGTTAGCTTCGACTCTTGGTAAAAGCTTTTCCACTTGATCACTAGTTTAGCGTGCCATCTTACCCACACATCTTTGGTCGATAGCTCCTATTGGTGACAGCATTATGGAGTCTCAATATTCTGATCCCATCGTTCGGTAAGCCCATAGGCGTTAGCCAGTTATCGTTCGGTTGGCCAATTATCTACCCCCGTGCCACCTCGGTGTAGTCTAGAATTTCGCTCAACACATGACCCTAGTTCGTGTTCAGTTAACTTAGCTCAACCGCGAATACTCCTATCCAGTAGTTAAGAAATAGAGTTTGGATATCTAAATCTCGCTCGTCGTCCTCCCAGATAGCTCTCCTATTTTTGCTGATGGCTTTGGTCCCTATTCTCTCGTCCACCATACACTCTCATGTTTATCTTACCCCCATTGTAAGAATAGTTGGTAGTTATTATTTTACAGTACTACTTGAAGTTCGAATATATCATTCCACCTATTCGCATCTGCTTCCCTATGGATTTTTATGAAACTTGGAATACTCTGAGTGCAAAAACTACAGCGAATCTCCGTGCGCTTGCGGAGTAAAATTTGTTACTGCTAAGAGACGCCAACACCGCTCTCACTCACCCCTAGGCCACCGAAACCGCGAATCCGCGGAGCTCCGGCAAGTCTCCGCGTGCATCCCGTGGGCGGCGCCGACCAAACCCACCGATGGACTCTCTCTCTCTCTCTCTCTGATCTGTTCCAGCCGTCCAGATCAGATCCAAAGGCCCACAACGCGCGCGGCCTGGGTCAATAACGGTCAGCGCTGCGCTTCTTGCCAAAGAGCCCCTGCGCTTTTCTCTATTTAACCATAGTCTAGATTCATTACATCTAAGTCCAGGTTTCACAGTTTAGCTCTTGTAGATTCAAATCTCCCTTATTTTAATCCTTTAATCTTGTTTCATGCATATCTTTTACGTTTTAACTCTGTTTTGAGCGATTCTTGAACCTACGGTATCGTGGTAAAACGTAGATTAATTCTAAAACCTTTTTAACTTCTGTTGCTATTGTTTGGTGTACTGTTTAAGCTAGTTATGATTAATGCTTGTATGTGTGCAACATGTAGTTGGTGATCCGCCCGTCTTTGCTGATAATCAAGATTGGGAAGCCCCTGAGCAGTTTTTTTTTCCCGAAGAATGCAAGTATTCTTTGACCTATGTCCTATTTACTTTAATCACATGATTTAGAGCCTAATTTGGATGCTCCTGTTAAGGATGATTAGCTGATATACCTTTACATATCTATGAAACTGGAAAAAGGGTTGTGATGTGTAGATTAATGCTAGTGCTCAACACATCTTACTCATGTTGCAAATTTTGATTAATTAATGCTGCAATGATGATAAAAGTTAGGTTACTTAGCAACATGGAGACTTGATGAGAACATGTACAACATGCATATAATCAAGGCCCAAGAGAAGATGGAGTTTGAAGCCCAATCCGAGTTGAGGTCCAATTTATTCACGAGGCTGGTTCGGACTGCAGGAGTAGTCCTTAGTAAAATAGACTCCTAGGCCACATACGGACTCTGTTTCGGGCGTTCCACATATCGACAAAAAGCTAAGGACATAAGCTTTCCAACTCATCTAGTATCAGGCCCATAATCTCAGAGTCGACAGAAGGACCATAATCAGCCTAGGGTGCCGCGACACCGGTTTTTGGGCCGCTAGCCTTGTACGCCCTAGGTGGCTCAGCCACCCCCTTGGCCGCCCCCTAGTCCTCTCTCTTGTATATATTCTATAGCTCATTAGAGTAGAGGGAGTTTTGCTTAGATTATTCTATCGTGAACAATTTCTTCGTCATCGGTTTGTAAACCCCAACTTGTGCACAAGATTAATCTTGATTGCGTTTATTCCTCGTTCTTGCTTGTGTTCTCTCAGTTGCATTGCAGGAACAATAGCCTTCTTGGTGAGGTCGATTGCGCGTGCCACATGATCGATAACCATCAGAGCAGTGGTGTAGTGATTGCAAGGATTCGATCGTTCCGCTCGGAGCCTTTTTCACCAACGTCTAGATCTCCACCCCTAAACCGATTTATCCATACCTCTTGGAAGATCGGGTCCCCTATTCCCCATCAAGACTTGAGCATGTTTTATTGGTTTGCTCGAGTGCTTCACCCTAAGGATCGGTTCACCGAGTGACCTACCCAGGAAAATAGTAGAACCATAAGACTCACATGGGCTCTGGGCTTGATCAAATAATTAGATAAACTACAGCGGGTGGTTTGCTTACTTGAAAGATGGCGTATGAGGGGCGCTGATGGGTATAAGACTCGCTCTCCTGAGTGGGTGCAGTTTGGTTTATTTTGGTTTTTGTCGGTCACCCTTTGGGAGGGGACTTTTATGCCTAGGGAAATGATAACCTGGAATGGGCAGCTACACTCTAGGGATTCTTTGTAAAGATCTCATAATGAAACCCTCTCAATTCATATAAGGTAGTGAATATATGGGGTCTGATCCACCTCGGGTATATGGGAATCATGACTTGTGGGTAAAGATATACAACCTCTCGACAGTGTTTAAAACTGTTATAATAGTCGCGCTCACGGTTATGAGTATCTTGGACCCTCACATATTAGATTTTTAAAAGAAAATGGCTAATGGAATAAAGGTTATGACGAAGGTCATGATGACAGTTTATTTATATGTGCTTTACTGTTTTATGTTATTTGAGTTATGGGATTGGTCAGGCTAATCATTGTTAGTAATAAAACTTGACCACTTAAAAGCAACCACTTTGCCTGTCCACTATAAAGCCGGTCCACTTTTATCCTAAACGGAATACTTGCTAGGTACGACCTGAACCCATTCTTGTTTTATATATTACGTTGCATCCATTGCAACCGCTACTCAGATCCAGAAGCAGGAAGTGGTGACCCTAACTAGGAGTTCCAAGACTACGAGGAGTTCTGGACTGGGGTGCCACCTGTCAGTTGCCTATGGAGCATGGTCGCCTTCCGCTATCCTTTAGTTATTCATTTTCGTTAAGATACTCAGTTTCGTTAAAGACATTTATGGTCTCTAATAACTTGTTATGCTCTTAAGTTAAATTACTGGTTGTGATATTACTTATGTCTTCTACTATGTATATGGTGGAACTGATCCTAGCACATACATGGTTAGCACTTGGTTTTCTTCGTAAAATTGAGTTTGACAGAAGTGGTATCACAGCCGTGCTGACAGTAGGACGTAAGCCTGGTGTAGAACGGGTCGTTTTTAAAGATTTTGCTCATCTTACTCTTGCTTCTCTATTCAAAATTATGCTATATGCTATTTTGCATATCTATACTTGCCTAACTCGATTATGATTTTCTATCTCTGCTTACCTATCCAATAGATCTATTCTTATGTTTGCTTTCATTGTGACTTGCAGATGCCAAACCTTAGGCACAATGCTCGCATGCGTGTGGGCGTTGTATTGGAAGTCATGGCAATATCCGTTTGCCAATGCCAATACGGCATTCCCGCCTGCCACAAGTATGGGTAGCCCTAGAAGACTATGATGAGGAAGACCCAGAGGAGCTAGTCACAGATCTGTCTAATGAGGAGCAGTCTGAAGAGGAGCATGTCCAAAGAGAGGCAACCTCAATCCCCAGTAGCACATATGGTGTCACCCCAGCGGCCTCAGCCACAAGAGGAGACAGAAGCCCAGCCAGAGGCGCCACCTATTGTCCCTAAAGATCCAACCACAGCTCAAGGCCAAGACAGAGGACAAGCTCAACAACCACCCACCACTGGTTTGACTCTCTTCTGTCTTTCCCTCAGATGTTGAGATCAACATTGGTGATGCTAAACCACGGTCATGCACTGGTCACTTATGTGGGGACACGCTACGGCCACCCTATCTGTGAGGAGAAGTGGGACATGAAGGTAGAAATCATCACTTTGGATGAGCTTGGGTCCCACCAGGACATCTCTGTCAGCTATGCCCCTGCCCGCAGTTACAGCCCTGAAGCTGCCATCAGCGATGCCGCCAGGGATGCCTTGGCAACTTTGTGCTACTCTTGCTATGACTACATGGTGGGCACGTCACAACGGTACTACCCTTGACACCCCCCCTAGAAGACTCGACGTATAGATCACTTCACCTGCCGCTGAGAAGAACCCGTGCCTTAATGCCACCATCGACTACCTCACTGCGCTCAACACCGACTACAATGCTCTCGTCGATGAGTTGGACTTAGTGAGGTATGAAAACATCAAGCTTCTGGCATGGGTTACGGGAGGTGTCGAGACTAAAGATGAAGAACCCATAGTCGACCCGGTTGACTCACTACCTTGCAAGAAGCCCCATTACAATGATCCAATAGCAAGGACCTATGTATGACATCACGATGATAACTAGGACAACTACCATTGTAATAGGGCCTATTAATATCATTTAGTTCATTTCAGGTTAGGTGTAGATCATTTAATGTGTGCTTGTTTGCTTGTTTTTATGTCTCATGGATGATTTGGATTTTTGTAATGAGTTGTGGGGTGATGTCCACAACTTAGTCTTTTGGTTAAATGCTAAAGAGTTTAATAAAGTAAGTTAGTTTGCGAAAAGCCTTGTTCTATCTCTATCTTATCTACCCTTTTTACTAATACTAGATGAGGCAATGGTATGGGAAAAAATGTTGATGACATGTTTGGTCAAACAGATGGACGCCGGAGGACGTGGACGTGGTCTTGACTATGGCTGTGCATGTGGATGCAGAGGTAGAGGAGGTCGTGGAGGTGAAGGGCCCAAACTTCCACAAGCACCTCTGCCCATCACTATGAAATAATTGATCATGATGTAGACCTAAGTAATGCAGACCATCTCTCAAGACGTGGCCACCATGCAGCTAGGAAACCAACACCCACCTGTGTTCACTCACTCTGTCGACCCTATGGATGCAAAAGACTGGCTCGAGCAGTGGAGCGGAGCTAGACATATCTTAGTGCACCAATCAAGGGAGGGTTCTCTACAACCCTCATCAGCTTTGGGCGCCGCACAGCTGTGGTGGGAGGCATACCACTTTGCTCATGCCAACCCAAACACTACCACCTGTCAAGAATTCAGGGATCGTTTCAGGGCACACCATGTCCCTGCTGGTGTGATGTCTCTGAAGGAGGAGTTTCTGGCACTCACCCATGGTGCATGACCATTAATGAGTACCGTGACAAGTTTATCCAATTGTCATGTTACTGCCTAGAGGAGGTTGACTCAGATCCTAAGCACCAGAACCGCTTTCTCAAAGGCTTGGTTGATCCGCTTAGGTTTCAGTTGATGAACCATAATTTCCCTAACTTTCAGCATCTAGTAGACCGAGCTATGGTGACGGAGAATACTCCTTGCGAGATGGAGGACAAGAAGCGAAAGTACAAGGCGTAGCTGTTGGTGGCCGTTATTTCCCTATTTTCACCACCAATTCCTCAGTGAATAAATTGGGTATGAGCCAAATTCTATGCATTATGCACATGGAACTAATGAATTCCATGAGTTTTGGTAGTTTATAATAATTTGCAGGAGACATTCATCATTTGGAGAATGAGTGAAAGTGACTAGGTGCCAGAGCATTGAGCCCAGGCTGGGCAGACCCACCTCAAGCTGCCTGGCCCCACCATGCAGGCCGGCCGACCCCACCTAGGCCGCCTAGCTAGGTCACCAAGTCCAAATGCCATACCGACATATCCACATGTAAGAAAACACATCTCAAGCAACATGCAACAATGGGATCAAAACTTGAGATAGATCAAGCATTAGAAGGCAACCACACTTGAACCTACACTCAGATTGGTGATATGAATGATCCATGCACACATCCTAGCAACCAACCAATGAGTGCCAAGTGTCAAAACAAGTTATTTGGACAACTATGCAAAGAAACACATTGCTAACCGAACAAGTAGGAGACCACCCAGCACATGTGTAACTGCTACCGACTTTGGGAGGCTACCATGAATGTTGATGAAGTAGAGGCGATGGATCCAACTTTCGGCTGACCTAAGGAGAGGCCTCCCAGACCCACATGCAAGCTGCCTAGCCCCACATGCAGGTCGCCTGGCCTAGAGAGGAGCCGCCTAGCCCCATATGCAGGTCGCCCGGCCTAGAGAGGAGTCACCTCGGTGTAGTCTAGAATTTCGCTCGACACAAGACCAAAGTTCTATCTCGATCCTTTTGACCTTAGTACAGGATAGCTCTTGTATGCTAGTAGAGATGGAAGACCGAACCTTAGCCCCTGACTCGTTGTCCTCCAAGCTTAAACTTAAGTTCACTGTTGACGGTCGTAATCTCATGATATCAACCGTCAATTATCCACCAAATGAGGCAAAACAAGTGAATAACAATGGACTAACCTTGCTACTAATGAGTTCCACAAGATGTACATGAAAATTTGGATGCAAGTACCGAAACGCACACAAAATGGTTGGAAATACAGCAAAAACCAAGGATGAGCAACAATGGTGCAATGGCATGGCCGCCCGGCCATAGGGTGTGGCCGCCCGGCCACCCCTCAGGCCATGCAGAGCCACGTCACCTTGTGACATGGTCTCCCAACTGCCTAGGTTGCCACATCATCGATCCTACGTACAAACAAACACAAAGTGGTGAAGATCCAACCATACATGAAAGCATCCAATACATCCAAGGGTCAAAACATGTTAGCACAAGGATTAATGATGTCAAGGATCTGAGGGGAACAACATGCATCAAATTGGTGAAAGACACGTGGCCGCCCGGCCATGCACCTTGGTCGCCCGGCCATCCCTCAGAGCATTTTTCACGTGCAATAACTGTTTCAACTGCCAACCGACCAAGGGGAGCAATATCAAGCGTTGGATCTTTGAAGTCGGTGCATCAAGTGGCCGCCCGGCCACCGACCTAGCACACCTACAAATACCTCCCTCACTTTCTAGGCTATAAATAGACCCCGAGAGCTCATTTGTAAGGTGTGGAGTTGAGTAGAGAGTTCTATCTTAGAGTGCCACATTCTGTCCTTTGTAGTTAGGATAGTCCTAGGAGTTAGAGTTGAGTCGAGCTTTGCCTCAGAGTCTCCGAAGTTATCTTCGAGTCTGCGGTACAGCCTTGTATCTTTGGATTCAGATTATCTTCAATATAATTTCAGTTATATTTTACTCTAAGTTCTATCTCCTGCAAGTGTGGTGTACCTTTCTTTGCACACTTGCTAGGCTTAGGTTGTGTTTTATTCAGTTATTCAATTCTTGTTATTCTTGCCGGTGCTATAACTCAACCCTAGACTTAGACGCTAGGCTCTGGCTAGATCCTTTCCTCTGATCAAGGACGTTTATAGCGTGCCATCCTCTCCACGCAGCTTTGTCTGGTAGCCCCACTCGGCGACAGCGTGTGGTGTGCCTGTGTAGTCCAGGCCCGTCGTTCGGGAGGCCCGTAGGTGTTAGCTAGACTCTCCTTTGGGACCAACTATCTTCCCCTGGTACCCTCGAGACTCTAGAATTTCGCTCGACGCAAGACCCTGACTTGTTTATTTGAATATCTTGTTTAGACATGGATAACCTTAGCGGCCGATTAGATTAGAGTTTGGTGACTTTGTCTCACTCGTTGTCCTCCCAGGCAACTATACCTTCCTACGGAAAGCTTTGATAGACCTACCTCTCCACCAATACACCTATCTTTGTCACGTTTACCCCTGTTTAACTACTAGTTGGTATAACTTATCCAAGTATTACATTTTATTCGATTTGAGTATATTTAATTACACTCTCTTGCCTGCCGCTTCCCTGTGGAAATTTACGATACTCTGAATACTCTGAGTGAAAGGCTACAGCGATCTCCGTGCGCTTGCAGAGTAAAACCTGTTAAGGCTAAGAGACGCCAACAAGCTTTTCTGGTGCCGTTGCCGGGGAAGCAATAGGCAGAGAGATAATTGATATCTCATTTCAAACCTTGTATACTTGATAAGTTTACCGCTAGGTTGTTAGCAGGCTCACTTTGCTCTGTTGTTTTTTTTGTTGTGGTTGCAACAGAGAGGTGTATGACCGGTTTCGACCTGCCAGAAAACTACCACAATAACCAAGAGTCACTACTTAGGAGAGTCTGCGCAAAGACTATCCACGGGCAGTGACCTATACCAAGGGATCTAGAACCAAGCACGTCTACCAGTACTCCAGTTAACACCACCATGGCCGAGAAGACCATTCGTGAGTTCTCCATCCCCTCGAGCAACAATGTTCCTACAGGACCTTGAAGTTCAAGTGGGGGAGAACTTCAAACTCAAGCTGGGGGTGATCCATATGGTTCAAGCTATCCCGTTCTGCGGACTGGCTACGGAAGAAGCCAACAACCACTTGCAGCAGTTTCTAGAGATCTGGAACACGTTCAACATGAAAGGAGCATCACCAGACGCCGTCAATATTCGTCTCTTCCCATTCTCTCTTATTGGGAAAGCAAAACAGTGGTTCTACCTGAACCGAGCATCACTGACATCGTGGAATGCATGTTCCGATGCTTTTCTTATGAAGTATTTCCCGCTGGGAAAAACTAATGCACTGAGGAACAAGATATCGAGCTTTCAACAGCTCACTGATGAAATCATGGCAGAGGCCAAGGAAAGACTCTAGGAGTACATCGCAGCCTGCCCCCACCACGGCATGCAAGAGTGACTCATTATTCAGAGTTTCTTTCATGGGCTTCATCGCTCAGCACAAGAACACCTGGATGCAGCCGCTGGAGGATCCTTCCTCTCCTTGAGCATCTCGGCAGCCAAAAACCTAATTGAGAAGATGGCCACCAATCAAGGATGGAGAGAAGAAAGGTTTAGCACCCGATCCCGTGGCGTCCATCAGATCGAGAGCACTGACATGCTCGCCGCAAAGATGGACCTACTGTTGAAGAAGCTCAATGACATGCCAAAAGCCGCTCCGGTCCAAGCTCTTGATTCTCACATGACTAGCGAAGTTTGTGGGAATACTGGACACTCGGGGAACAGCTGCCCCGAGACACGACCTGAAGATGCGAACTTCATCGGAAGTAATAACTTCAACAATGGGAATCGTCCTCAGCCAGGATGGAATTCGCGACCACATCTCCCTTTCTCCGGACAAGGTAACTCTTCAGGTAGTTCACAGCAGTTTCCAAAAAGTAATTATAATTTTGATCAGAAAGCTGTGAATGATAGCATTAGTAAAAAGTTCCATGCCAATAATAGAATGTTAGAATCTATTTCGTTGCAAATGGAAACTTTGAATAGTGCTATGAAAAACCAACTTAGCTTCAATTAAATGCTTGAAACTCAAATAGCTCAGTTGGCTGCTACTTTACCTAACCCAAATGCGAGTAAGCTACCTGGGCAACCTGAAGCTCCTCCCAAGGAGCACGTAAATGCAGTAACCACTAGGGGAGGAAAGTCCACACAGGACCCTCCAGCCCCTAATCGTGCAGGTAAAGAGCACGAGGAAATAGCCGAGTCCGAAGATAAGGTCACAGAGGAAGATACACCTGGGAAGGAGGAGAAGCCAGCACCGAAACAATTACTCCACGATTTCCACGATACAAAGGTGCTACCATTCCCTCCACGGAACAAGAAGGCTACCGCTGACGAACAATACAGTAAGTTCGTTGAGATCATTAAGAAGTTATATGTCAACATACCCATGCTAGATGCTATGCAGGTACCGACATATGCCAAGTACTTAAAAGATATCCTCAACAACAAGAAACCCCTACCGTCAACGGAAATTATGCATTTAACGGAAGAGTGTAGCGCTACTATACTCAAGAAAAAGGACCCTGGAAGCCCTACCATCTCATGCTCGATTGGTACCCAGCACTTCGATCAAGCGTTGTGCGACCTTGGAGCCAGTGTCAGCATAATGCCGAAGGTCATCTTCGACAAGCTGAATCATGACGCACTTGCTCCCACAGCTATGTGTTTGCAGCTTGCAGATCAATCCATCCGTTACCCTGAAGTAGTGGCAGAGAACGTTCCGGTGAGAATCCGGAATGTTCTCATACCAGTAGACTTTGTGGTACTGGATATGGAGATTGACTCAAAAACCCCGCTCATCCTTGGGCGGCTGCTTTTGAGCACCGCCGATGCAACAATCGACGTCAGAGCAGGAAAAGTTCACCTGAACATTAATGGCAAGAAGGAAACATTTGCCTTCAAACCAAAAGTGGAACAATGCAACAAGGTGAAAACTTTCAAGTGCCAGGCCAAAAAAGATGAACCCAAGGTCAAGACCGGGACCAATCAGTCAAATTCAAAAGAAGACAGTCTCGTGGCATTTATGCTGAAGAAATTGAAAATCGAGACTGAGATTCAACAAATGGAGTATGAGAGGGCAATGCAAAGTGATAGATCGAAGAGCCGAGAGACGAGATACGACAGGCCTAGAACTGCACCAGGAGGCAAAGCTCCTGAGAAGAGATACGGTGCTGAAAGCAAATTGACTACGCCAAAGTGGCCAACTCAACCAGCACCCGAGAACAAGGTCGGCGTCGAGGATAATGTGACTAACCCAAGGCGACGTAGAAGAAATAGAACATAATGGAAGGTAGCCCCCAGCTACAGTTTCTATGAAATTCTGAAGGGCAAGACATGGGCTCCCCTCGCCAAAAGGTAAATTGGCACATTACCCATCGACGACATATTTGTTTTTCCCGCCAAATTTTAATTCCCGCACTCCATTGCACGTTTAATTTTTGCTCATTTAAATTTTGCATTTAGTCTATTTTCCTGAAAATCTTTCATTTTCGAAAAAAAAATTTGTGGCCGGCCATCACTGGCCGGCCGACCAGCCAGGACCTGCCCCTATTCTCCCTCTTCTCTGCTTTTCTTTGCGCAAGGTAGTGAGGCACTGCCTCCCCTCTCTTTACCACCTCTCCTTTCCCTTTTCTTCTCTTCCTTTACCCCTTTCTCTCTCTCTTTTTCCTTTCTCCTTTTCCTTTCTACCCTTCCTCTCCTTTCTCTGCTTTCTGTCGAGATTGGGCGCAGGAGGTGCCGGAAATAGAGCACCTCGGCTCTTTGCAGTGGCCGCCCGACCCCTTTGGGTGGAAGCTCAGCCCCCCTTGTCGTTGCTTTCGGCGCGCACTGGCTCCCTCTTCACTCACTCACCCTTCTTGTCTCTCACTCACACGCAACGATGGCCGCCAGGACTCAGGCCATGGCCGGCCGACCAGGCTTGGTGGCCGCCCGGCCACCTCAGTTGGCCGCCCAGCACCCTGCGCTGCCCCTTGCTGCTCCCCTCGCCTATAAATACGTGCCCCGTGCTTCCTAGCCCAGTGCACCGAGCAGCAAGCTACAATTTCTCACTTCTCCCTCTCTAATCTCTCTGGTCTAGTGCTAGTTAAGTATAGCTTAGCTAAAATAATGCCCGAATAAAATTTGGTTAGCCAAATAAAATTCCGGCAACACTCACTCGCAGTTATGCAAAAATGAGAACGTTTTGTGGAGGCTCTGTCCCACAAGGATGCTGATTTCAGACGACTAACCTGCTAACGCTAATCTTTATTGTCGTCTGTCCTTCGGGTATCATGTTTTGTTGTCTCTGTCTTGCAGGATGAACCGTATCCTCAAGAAGGCGAAGAAGGCCGTAAGCAAGGCGGGACACATCCGTTGGTCGTCCTCCGAGAGTTCCGGCCTGGCAAGCAGGCAAGCAGGCATGCTGCCTCCGAGAGGATGTCCATCAGCACAGAAGAGCTGGAGGAATTCCAAACATCCTCCACCCACCGACCAGTGCTACTCCTCGACTCGCAGCTCATACCACGCAGTCAGAACGAGGCTAAGGCGTTAAGGCTTTTACATCAAAAGTCATACACCCTGACCAAATGCTTCAACGAGGACCTCCTCGTTAGCACTGGCATGCGGGATGAGTTCGATGAGGTGTACCAAGCCGTCGGATCGGGGAGCTTTGCAGAAATTCCAGAAGGAGGAATCGTCCTCCTCACCAAAGAATTCCTCATGACGCTCCGCACTAACACCCGAAGGGAAGGTACGTTTGTTTGGTTCCGACTCTTTAATACTGATTATGAGCTCACACTGCGTCAATTCAGCAACCTACTAGATTTCTCGCCATAATGCTCGGTGGCTGACGAACCCACAGGGTTTAATTCAGTAGAGTTTTGGAAAGAATTAGTTGGCCCGGATGCCCCAAGGAAAAAGAGCATAACGAACATTAGGCACCCCCACTATGCGGTTCCTAGCCCGCTGGCTCACCATGGTCATTTTCCCGCTGGAAGATACCCATTGTGTCACAGTAGAGGATGTTAGGTGTCTCTATGCCATGTGGAAAAGGCAGAAGTTTTCCCCAATTATCAACATGATCCGTCACTGGCAAAGCTTGGCCAACTCTAGCAGCACCATCTCGATCACATCATTCGTGACGAGGATCGCCAATGGGTTGGGAGTGTTAGCAAATGCTTCTGTGTCTTTCATGCCTGATGACCCTTCACACATGGTCACTGAGTCACACTTCTTCCATGCACATTTTTTGAGAAAGGACACACAGGGAAAGTATTACATGACATACAGAGGCTGCGATTTTGAGCTGCCGCTCCCAGCGCCACAGTTCAGGTTGTACTCTATGAGATCACTAACCATGCAGATGGAGCCTGAACCCGAACCAACAAGAAATAGTGTCTCTGGAGTCATGACTCGCGCCCAACGATGACGAGCAGAAGAGCAAATCCGCAAGGCGCACGAAGATGCACAGGAGCCAGGTGGCGAGCCTGCCGGGGCCCATCTAGGCGCTAGACCCTCTCACCAAGGAGGCACACCCGCCTAGATGAGCCAGGGAGATTCGTGGCACAGCTTTGGGACTCTATCGTGCCCTCAATACATTCGACACCAACGAACAACTACGTTAGAGGTGAGCAGTCTTATGGTTATGGTGTAGGCCTATCCAGATCTGCACGGTATACCGACGAAGGCTATGGAGGAAACTTCAACGCCCTCTTTGATAGATTGGACCTCCAAGAGCACCGCACCTTGGGGATGATGGACAGCGTCAACCAGATACAAGACCAGCAAGGAGCCACCCACAACATGGTCTTGGAAACAAGGGCAACGGTAGAAGGCATGCAAGAGCAGAACCTCATGTACTACAACTGGAGAGGTTTCTACCCCGACTGAGTTTCGTTGAAGCTTGGGGGAGAGACCCAACAAATGGAAGGTAACTATGCCAGCCCACTCCTTTGTGCATCTCCGTGTTTTTCCTCAGTCAGCTATGTTCCACCAAATATTTGTTCTGCCCTATCATGAGAGTAGTGCCCGTTGTATCTCTAGTTTCAAGTTTGCTTAAGTTTAAGTTAAAAAAAGTGTCAAATAACTCCCATGCTTAAACAACAAATTCACATACTAAGCTTCATTTCGGAAATGATGAATAGTTGCTCTATCAAGTGAACGGTTTAATTCTTGTATGACAACTTATGCTTAGCTTAGTCCCATGTTGGTAAATGAAAAGAAGCAAACCAAATATCCTACCTTGTGGATGCCATTTGTGATAACAAGCCTAAGTTGTTGAGAGACATGATATGACTTAAATGTGGGATAATTCTTTCATGTTCCTAGTAAGATGAATATCTCAGGTTTTTATTTTGAAAATGACAAAATTAAGCTCCCCTTGGATAAAATTCCTACCATAGCCAAAAATGCTTCATATGTTTTAACTACTACAAAGAGCTTCTTAGACATGTTTTGAGCTTTGTCAAATTTTGAGTTTCATTGAGTAGAAATATCATCTTCTGTTGATAGCTGGAGTAAAAAAAACAAATGCAAGTGCTCCATTCCGGACCTTGCATCCACCAAAAAGTCTCCAAATACTTCTCATAGTCCCCAAGTCTTCAAATCTTAAGGAGTAAGGGTATGGAGCTAAAAACAAAAGCATGCAAAAGCATGGCAAAAAAAATGCGTGCAAGTGCACGATAAAAAGAAAAGCATGCAAGTTCAAGCATGGCAAAAATAAATAAAAGCTCCATACCGTCTCCAAATCCATAAAAGGCTACAAAGGGATGAAAATCAAGAGAAGGAGACACCCTTGTGCCACCACACATACTCCAGTGTTCAAACAGAAGAAATGATAAAGTATACTCTTTGGTCCAATCTTTGACTTAGCAAAATAAACACTCTAAGTGTGCCACATTCTCTCCCACCTAAAGCTCCACAAAGGCCTTAGTGTAGGAAAGTTTTGGCCGAGATCATGTCCCTTGGTAAGGAAACACTTCTGAGCATAACTTGATTCAAAAAAATTGTAAGTTATTATTTATTTTGTTGTGATTTGTTTTATTATTGTATAGAGTTTGAGCATAACTTGTTTCTTTATATGTTAATATAATTTTTTTTAATAAAACAAATGATTGAATTTTTAAAAAAAATTCAACTAATCATATATTAATTAGGCTTAATAAATTCATCTCGCCGTTTACTCCTCATCCGTGTAATTATTTTTCTAATTAAACCATATTTAATACTCCTAACTAGCATCAAAACATCCATTGTGACAGTAGGCTAAATTTTAGTTCCCCGGATCCAAACACACCCCTAAGAATGCATTAATCTACCTGGCTAATTGTCTGTCACTAAAAATTAATTAGTCCAAACCTAAACACATCTAAATAATACTTACTCAATCGTTAAATATTATCTCAATTGATTTTTCCATTAGTCAAAAATTTAAGTTAACATTTTTATTTGGTCTGATTTATTTTATTATTAAATGCAGCTTAAAAATAATATATTTTTTTACGTGTCTGTATAATTTTTTACAAGACAAATGAAGAAAGTATGCGACCCATTGGCCTACGGCCCACCAGCGCCACCTCCCTTGCGTGTCGCCTCCGCCTCTGGCGAGGACTGGGATTGCTAGGAGAAAGGGATTAGGCGTGGCTGGCTACTAGCTAGTGGTGGAGGCAGATGGCGGGCGACAAAGCGTATGTAGCGAGAGCCACCGGAGCTGAGCGGCAAGGAAAGGCCGATGGAAACGCGCGGAGGAGGGAGGTTTGACGGTGTCGGTAGTGGGAAGGTGATGCACCGGCAAACAACGAGAGACGACGGGTTACGCGACAACTGTGTCTAGAAAAATACTTATATGCATGCTACTGAACACTGCGAATAATCCATATGGCTAGCTGGTACTCCCTCCGTCTTTTTTTGACACCAAATTGACCGGTTCATCTTATTCAAAATATTTGCGAAAATGTAAAAAAATTTAATTCATAGTTAAAGTATATTATATGCTAAACTAAATCACAATAAAAATAAATCATAATTATGAAATGTTTTGAACAAGACGAGTGGATCAAATTTAATATCAAAAAACCAAACGATCTGTGAATTGGAACAGAGAGCAGTTTTTTAACTCGGCGAAACATGTTCATGCGTTTGTTTCTCCATGGATCGAAATGGCATCATCATGCTTGCAAGCAGAGCACCACATCCGCTGACAGAAAACGCGGGGACGTGCGCTGGCCCGTCGGCCCGAAGCCAATGCATGAAGCACGGGCCACGGCTCGCCTGCCACAAATTAAAAGACGAGAGAGGTTGCACCACACAGCGGATCGAGTATCGACTATCGACGACCTGCTGGCTGGCTGCTGCTTTTCCCACCGGCTGCCGCGCCTCGGAATGCTAGCATAGTATGCTACACGTGTGGAGGAGAGGACCTGACCTGATGCTTTCGCCACCGGCTTTGTGCGAGAGCTCGACTTGTCGCCGCCGCACGCGCAGCTTCGCAAGCGACGTCACGCAAGAGGACAGGCGCATGTGAGCACTGCCCCGCCCGAGCCCATGCCCATGCGGCCAGGACAGGGCCATTTCGATTTCGACTCGTCGAAGCAGCAGGCACAGGCAATAGAGTACGGCAGCAGTAAATTCTTAGCCGGCGTTGCAGATGACGCGCGCGGCAGTCGTAGCGATCGATTGCTCGCTTGCGCGGCAACGGCCACCAGCGCGCAGCCGCGTGCGGCTCTGCTCTTACCGTGGGACGACACGGCAACCTACACGGTGCCCGCTATTCATTGCGTTGCTCAACTGCCAGCGTCCGTTTTCCAACTTTGTACTCTCATTCTCCTAAAATTAGATGCTCCCTATAAATCCAAACTAGATGTCAATTTCGACGACAACACCCACACGGTCCCTAAAACATTGTTGTCACTATTATCTGAACGACTTCTTTAAAAGTTCTTTGTAAGACAAATGAACACATATAACGTTCAAGTTTTTAAACTAAAATACATATAAACGCTTTCTAGAGTCAATGTTTCAAAAGTTCTACTCTTGTCTAAACAACACATAATTTGGATTTGGAGGGAGTAAATATTTTAGACTTTGTCTAGAAATAACGTTTCCTACGCTACGCTTTACGCGTTACCTCCGAGGCCCCGTTCTTTTTGAGCCTGCGTCGGTCTGAACGCTTTCTTGTTGCACAACAGCTCTGGAAGCATCTCAGACTTTGATTTTTTAAATCGGATAGGCTCGCGAGACGAAGTACTGTACTGCGTAGCGTTTCCACGCCGCATACTCTGAAGAGAACAGAGCCTAATACGTACACTGCTGATATACACTGCTCCACTACACTTAGTCTTAGAATATTATCTCAGGTACTAAGGAGCACGTAATCAAAAAGCTCTTTCTAATGGTACTTTATTGAATGAAGGACGGTCTGGTACAAGTAACTTAAGTATGTGTTTGGTTCAACGAATAGACAATAATAGGATGGATGAACCCGAAGGTGAGGACCTCCATAGACTCATCCTATTGGACAATATTATCCATAGACTCGGGATATCTCCTTTCCTTGATTTTGAGCGGATAGGGGCATCCCCATGGTGTTGCTCGTCCATTATTACACACGACCGTGAGCTCCGCACCCCATTGAAGCAAGCGAGTGTAAGCATCTAAGCCATAATCAATGTTTTAGTAATTAATGACAGTGGTTGTGGACTAACAATTTCAATTGAGGATATGAATGAAGATTAGTCCAAGATAGGTTTAGCTACATCGATCAAGATATGGTGATATCAATGGATATTTGACTGTTAAGGAGCTCGAGGCAAAGGTATAAAGTTGTGCTTTGAATTTAACCTGTCAAGAGGTGATTAGTGTAGGACCGAGACGTGCGACTAGAGGGGGGTGAATAGGAGCACTTTAAAACTCAAATTCACAACTCCCCAAAACTGGTGCTAAAGAGAAGAACTAGACACCGTCCACTGAACAAATACGTATCTAGCAGCGCAATGGTACCGTCCACTAAAAGATACACACCAATGCGAGAAAAACCAAGATCCGACTCAAGAAGGGCACCGAGGCAATGAACTTTGCAAAATCCACCACACGACACTCACTGCACCAAAGTGCGTCTCACTGGCTCACAGCAAGCAAAGAGAATAGTCTGGAAGTGGGGAATGCAAAAATCCAAAGCAAAAACACAGCGGAAAAAGCAATCAGCGAAAACACAGCAACTATCCTGCCTGGACCAGACTGTCCGGTAGCAGGGGCCGGACTGTCCGGTGGCACCGGATAGTCCGGTCTCCTCTACAGGACTATCCGGTGGGATGGCCCGGACAGAGCCCAACACCGGACTGTCCGATGGGCGCTGCCGAACTGTCCAGCGTAACCGGATTGTTCGGTGGCCTCTCCCGGACTGTCCGGTAGGATCGCAAACATGGGGTTTTCCAACCCAAATCTGACCAAAAGCTTGTCCAATCTTTACGAAATTTTGCACAGGCTATCTGGACCCTATTCCAAAGCTTTTCCCAAAAGATCAACGCAAAGTGACCAAAGGATCAACGGAAATTTCAGATCTCGTGAGATGGCAATCTTTGGGCAAGAAAAGAGGAAACTCAAAGGAAGCTTAGCTCGTGGCAATCCAGCAGGATTGATATCAACTAAGTCATAATCTCCACGTCCTAGCAAGTCCAAAAGAGACAATAGAATAGGATTAACTCGTGGGCAACACAAATCACCGAAAAACCCTTGAGTTCCATCCAAAAACCAACTAGAAAGGGGGGAGAAGAGATGGCTGCACACATGAACACGAAAATAGGACAAATCTTGCCTTGATTAGATGAGAAAATAAGTTCTTACAAGGATCAACTCAGCCTACCACCCTTTCAGTCCTTCCACTAATGCAAAGTACTAGCCTAGGGGACTCACAAATCCTAAGCTAAGCACCCAATTTGCTCTCTAAGCACTTGGCTGGTTGGAGACTAAGCCTAGGGTTTATTAAGGTGGAAGAGTCACATAAATGACCAGCCACTTAGGTATTTATAGCCCTAGACTAATCGACACATTTTACACTAAGACCCCTATATTATAGAAACGCCCGTAGGGGCCAAAACGGAAAAGACTCGACTTTCTCGAGGACGGACGACCGCGATGGAGTCTTGATCTTCTTTGCCTACAAGCTAAGTCCCGGATGACGTCCACGTAGCCAGTAGTCCAAATCCGCCGATCGACCCCTGGTTTTGAAGCCAAAAACTGGGAAACTTTAGGGTTTCCTTTCTGGGCCTCGAACGGCCCACTCCACTCTATATCGGCAAGAATGAGCCTATTCGCTGAGTCTGTTAACTTGGTGGTAGGGTGGCAGATTTGAGCGAATCCGCCAACGCCCTCGCTCGTCTTCGCACCATGTACTCGAGCTGGAGCACAGCGGCGGCACCCGGCATCCCCAGTCCATCGGGGTCACTTCGCAGTCCTTCGAAGGTCTTACTCGTGCCGTCACCGTGCCGCTCCTCCGTGTACCGAACTTCCATGGCCTACCGATGTCGAGCATGCCTCTAGTCCTTTGGAGGGCTTCCATCTACCTCCAGTCTATCGGAGGGCCTCCTGTCCATCGGAGATCTTGTGCCCAAGTCCTTCTGGGTCTTTGGCTTCTGTTGACAATCACTCATCACTCCGGAGGCAATGGAGCCGGTCCATTGGTTCTCAATTAGCAGATGAAAATTGATCGGATTAGTATGCTAGTTAGCAGTAATATCAAGATGGTTCAATTGATTTTTCTTGATAGGTCTCTAGTGCCTCATGGTGCATATAGTTGAGTCATGTGCCATTGTGTGCTGGCGCCTAGGCAGAACCTATGGGCAGGTTCTGTTGGTGTTTTCATTGAGTATGGCAGATTATCTGAACCGATTCATTGGACTATCCACCGGTCTTCTCTTCCAGGGCATCCGGTGTAGAGTTGATATGTCTCTAAGTTATTGAGCCATGGATAGTCCGATCCGTGTTAGGGAGACTGTCTGCTATTCAAGTTTTTGCCAACTCTGCCTTGCATTTAACGTGTTTATAGCCGTTGGGATTCAAGTGCAGACTGTCCGAGCATCGCACTATGTGCTGCCCGTAAATATTTTTGTTTTTGCATGGATAGCACATAACATCTAGTTGGATAGAGGAGTATAATTTGTTAGTGCCCAGGGCTAGGCACTTTCTCTTGGCCATTTGTAACATTTTTATTGAGCAGTCTCGGGTCTTCCCTCTCCTCTTTCTCATTGCCTTGGTGTTGATATTTAGTGAGATCGAGATCAATTGTGTGAGCTTTTGAGCACTAGGAAATCATCAAGCAAGGTCATTAACTCGCTATTCATAGAGGTTGCCACCTTCTAGACGGCTTGATGGTGATACACCTAGCTGTTTTATACATATTGGCGCAAATTTAGAGTAAGGCTAATAATAAAACGCATATCATTTTACATATATAATAGTGGGATATAAGGTTTTTTTATAAGGTAGTGGGATATAAGGTTGGTGAGCTCTTATATTAACATATGCATGCCTAACTACTTATATAATATAGTGGGATATAAGGTTGGCTCTTGTATTAACGTATTCTCTCTTTCTCTTTTCTTGTGGAGCTTGTGCATGCCTGACTGTTGTACGAGGGCTTCTTTTCACACGTCTCTTCCACGTAGGACTAGTGTCAAGTAGTACATCTGTACCGTCTGCAGTGCGCAAATATTGTTTTTTCCACTCTGTGTACAGTGCGCAAACAGTATTTTCGACATCTATATCCACTCCCCGGTGATACTAGTTTAAAAAAACTATGTAAACAGCTATTATAGCCCATTTTACTTGGGCATTAATCAGGCCAACTGCTTGAGGAGTTGAGGTTGAGTACCTGCCTTGACATCCAGTTTTTTCCTTGGATTCCAAGTGACCTAGGTACGAGGACACGAGGTACTACGAATCGAGTACGTAGGCGGTAGGGCGTGGTGCTTGGAAGTTGGATCTGCCCCCGCGTCGGCGCCCGCTCTCTGCCCGCACATGGATGGAACTCCATCGCCTGCAGCTCCAGGGAAAGAAACAAAATAAACACAAGAGAAAGTGTATCTCCTTTGCTGGCCGTAGGCCGTAGCATGCGCCGCGCCGCGCCGCGCCGCGCGTGAGAGGTCAGGTCGGAGCCAGAGCTGGGCGTGTACCACTGTGTCTTCAAGCTCCAACTGGCAGATTCGTTCCCCTTGCTCCTGCCTGCTGCTAGTGAAGTAGTGATAAATGTCATGTCCTTAGATCTGTAGCTACTAGCTAGAGCAGTGATCGGTCGACTCGAGTCGCACCATCGTTGCATGGTGCGTGACGTGCCGTCCCGTGCTTCATGATCACGACGTCGTCGTGCACTGGACTGCTTCAGAGGCGCCCCTGCTGCATGCAGCCATGCACTGCGCGCGGGCCGTGCACCTTTCGGCGAAACCACACGTGCGGTGCGGCCACACAACGCGCCCCCCGCGGGTGCTTCGGTGTCCGAGGACGACGAAACCATGCCGGAAACGTAAATTCTTATACTATCAAACATTGCCGAGGCATATATATCCTTTTTTTCCTACGGCCGAACAACATTATGGTAAATTAAAACGTTAAGAAAATTATAAAACAAGCGGGAAGAAGAACAAACAAGTACTGAAAACACCAAAACAGGATAAGAGACAAGGCTGAAACGAGGAGGAAAAAACAGAAGACGAGAAACAAGCATTTCTAGAGCTGTTTTAGTTTGTTTCTTTGTCTAGTTTGCGTGGCATCTTCACTTGTTGCATCCTTAGGACCTATGTAAATCACATGCTTGACAAACTTATTGTCATAATTACTATGTTGGTATTCGATCAATAAGAAATCACTAAGTTTTAATTCCCTCATGCATGTCTTAATATTCCTATCAGACAATAACATCCTCTAAAGTTCAAAAATACATATGAGTGATGCATTTTAGATTGATTACTTTTTATAGATTTACAAATTGCTTATACATATTTAGTGTTTGCTTAATTCATTGTCTAAAACATTAAAGAATGGATAGGGATGACAAGAGAGAACCCTATGTAGAGGGGGAAGCCCTATTGGTCTAAGGATGCCAAGAAACTTGTAGACTTGTAGTCCAATGGAAAGTCTCTCTGACACCTTTAGGTTGCGAGTTGGATCCTTCGTTGGGACAAATTAATAAATATCCCTCTCACTAGCAAGCAAAGCTAGGGTTAGGGGGGTTTTCCGAGCCCCGGTGTGAGGTTTATTCCTCTTAATGAAATCTAGGGACACCTGTTCTCCACGGGGCTCGTTTTTTTTATTAGTCTAAGGATCAACATGATTGGATAGTAACTAATATAATATAAACTAATTTAGACAAGGTAAGTATAATGATATACGTGAAAGATAAATGATACTTATGAAGGGTCACACCAAGATAATGAGAGAGTAATCCAGATACCTAGGAAGACAACAAGATGAAATTAAGTTCCTAGATAACACTTTTTACTATCTACTAAGGTCAAGCTTATAATTATTGTAAAGAAAGATAGGATCATCTAATAAAATCTATTATTTTAAAAACCTCATATAGGAATTGGTAGGGATTTTAGTACTTTAGCTTCAGATAGGTCTATCCAAATGTAGTGGAATCCAGTAGGATGGGCATGGCTGTCATGACCTACCACCTACTACAACTATTTGGGGGGGGGGGTCAATCTAGCTTTTGCTAAGCATAAACATAGTATTTACACCGGGAACTAATATTTATCTTTAACCACAAGAGAAACTAACTCCGCACACAAAGCCGAGTTTACAAAGGTAACTACCCATATGAGATAAATCTACTTTAGTCATAATGATAAATCCGTCAACTAGAATAAAGTACCTAAAGTAAACATGAAAATAAAACTCGGAAGTAAATAAGTAAATTATTTGTATTGAAAGATTGAAAGTCTTAAAATGAGTAAAAAGATACAAGGCTTATACCAATCTCTGAAGACAACCCAGAACTCTGAGTAGTCAAGCCTTTTCTCAGAGTTCTGGGTTGTCTTCAGAGATTGGTATAAGCCTTGTATTTTTTTTTACTCATTTTAAGACTTTCAATACAAATAATTTACTTATTTACTTCCGAGTTTTATTTTCATGTTTACTTTAGGTACTTTATTCTAGTTGACGGATTTATCATGACTAAAGTAGATTTATCTCATATGGGTAGTTACCTTTGTAAACTCGGCTTCGTGTGCGGAGTTAGTTTCTCTTGTGGTTAAAGATAAATATTAGTTCCCGGTAATGAGAGTGTGGGCCTACTTCTTCTTGGATGTGTGTTGAGCTTGGACTAAGAACATATATTTGTGAATTAAGTAATTTAGTGGTAGTCTATATATAGGTGATAGGTAGCCTTGCATGCCATGAGGGACAATGCACTATCATGGCACTCGGATGCTTTAGGTTTGACTTCCAAAAGAGCTTTTCATCTGAGAGGTCATCTTCATCTATGGTAGCAAAATCATAATATCAGATAAGCCAACTAAAAGGGGATTTCAGGGGGAGGGGGATAGGTTTGACAAAAAAAATACTAAATTGCCTCCCCTCCCCAAAAGTTAGCGCCCATGTTTTTCCTCCATTGCCTCCATCACTCAACACCGACCGCTGCCCTGACCTTGCACCCCTAGTTGCCCTTCCCTCCATCGATGACCTACAAAGTGGTTGTTGTCATGGTTATGTGAGGAGGAGGGAGTGGTGGCGGCGACACAAGGGAAGCAAGGGCAGCGTGTGAGGAGGAAGTACGAAGGATCTAGAGCTGTAGGAGGAGGGGGCGGTGGCGACATTTGAGGAGGAAGGGGTGACAGCGGCAACAAAGCTTGAGAAGGAAGGGGAAACATGGGGCTTAAGAGAAGTAGGGGGTCATAGTGAAGATAAGGACACACTAGTGCCTGTATGAGGTAGCATTAGATGTCAAGCAATAAAGAGAGAGGACATGTAGAGAAAAATTATATAGAACCACATCCATATTTTATCTAAGGAACCAAATGGACTATATTTTTCCAATCTAGAATTTGTGTGCAAATATAGTAAGGGGCTTGGAGCCCACTTACGTAGTTACATGGCACTTTTGCCTATATGAAGCAGAGAAGAATGTGAAAATAAGGGAAGTGGGCTCTTAGGGTGTTCGTACTAGGTACAAGGTGGCATACTGTATGTGGTATTGGAGTACCAACATAGCGTATAGAGAAGTGCATCGGTGTACTATAACCCATACTTGACGCAAGAGTATGAGCTGCACTTCGCCAAACCAAGCACATGAATGGACACTAGACCATAGTATCTCTCTCTTCCACATGGTGAAAAACCTCTTGCTACCGTCATGGATCAAAGGGGCAAAGGGAGGTTGTATATCCCAAGGAGTGGGAACAGTGACACTACCGAGTAGACCTGGAAAGAATGAAGAGGCGCCAAGGCCATGAAGCATGGATGTGTGCTGGGTCTGTATTTTGTGCCACAGTGTGACCAATCAGTTGATTATGCTATGAGAAACACCATTAGACGACTAGGATGAATAACTGATAAGGTTTCATATTGGAGTGGAGAAGAGGACTTGATATATATGTGTAATTTATATTTGTCTTGTTAGGAAAGTCTTGTAAAAGTAGGAAAGATTCCTTAGATTTAGATTCGTATTCGAGTTGTTATCTAAATTAGAAAAGTATCCAGACTATAAATATGCATCTAGGGTTTGAGAATAGAGACGGACATATCTTTTTACACAATTACTCTCATCGTATCGCCATCCTGTTTTAAGGTTTTCCTAAGGAAGTGCCATGTTAGTACTCTATATTGTATCTTTTCGATTGTTAGGGCTTGGTGTGTCTTGATTTTACCATAGCAGTCTTTGGTTCATGTTCGCTTAACCAAAGATCATTAGTTATCCGTGTGTGTTTAAACTACTATCTTGACTAATGGTGCTTTCTTTTTTACACTTAAAGACATGTTGCTGAAGAGGTTCGTTCCCTAAATTTTGCATGCTAAGAGATAGATTGACTCTAGAAGGCGTTGCATTCCCTTAGTCGTGTGGTAGTTTAGTTCTGTCTCCTCTTGAGTCCATGAATCGACTCAAGATGTTTGAGACATATGCAAGTCCCTAACTGTCTCTGTTAGTCCTGATCCTGATAGGCATGGCTATTCTAATCTTATCCATAGGCCTTCGTGGAGGAGATTAGAGATGAAACGTTTTGATCGTCGTGTGGTTAAGTTAGGCAATTCCTATCTAGAGATGGCACATCTTCGTGCCTAGCGATGGTTAGGGTCACCCGGCTTGCATGATCCGATACGCCTTATGGGCATGTCGAGTTTTAACATGCATCACATGCTCTACTTTCTGTGAGGTCCAAGCAAGCAAGAGTCTCATTATGTGATTAACTCTTATCAAATCACTACTAATCAAGTTATGGGAAATAGCCAACCGATGGGGTTTTGGATGTCATCTTTTTTACAATGTCCTTTTGTAGGGAGATTCATTAACGAACTCAACCTTCCTGGTTAGTTGGTGAAGTTAAGTGCCATGCCCCTAATTCACCACGTAAAGAATTTTGGACCCGCATCACAAGAGGAAGCAAAGTTCCTAGGGCAAGAGTTGACCATGTGGAGCAGGCCCGCTCAACGGTCTATTTCCACATCAATAGGCTGGCAAACGTGTTTCTATGGGTCCACTAAGGCCACCATAGGCATGTAGGCAGAGACCGAGCTCCTCTTTCTCCCTCCCCATCAAGATCTGTTGACAAAAGATTGCCCCAACTGGTGGAGGCTGAGAAGAACAATGAAGAAGGCGTGAACAACCACTATAGTGGGAGAGGCATGGCATGGACGAGGCAAAGAGGATGAGGCATCCTTGGTAGCCTCGCTCTCACCGTGCACGGAAGCTGAGGTTTCCTAGAGGCGTACGAGGCGCACAGTCCACAGATGGTAGTGGTGAAGGAGAAGGCAGGCGACTGGCACCTTGGTGGTGAATGAAGCATGAAGACAAGGCAAGTGGCGCTCTTGCGAGTGAGAGATCAGGAAGGAATAGATAGATTAGGATGGGGTGGTAGGGTGTGGAAGAAAATAAAAAATAGAAAATTATGGTATAGCATGTGATATAGAGTAACATGGACATGGGAAAAATTCTTATAGAGGAAATAGTTTTATGATGCCTAGGATGAAAGAGTAGATATAGTTTAGTAATGTTGAGTTTGACGAGGCCAGATAGCCTCGTGCAAAATGCAGCCGTACACTATCTCTTAGAGAAACAAATATTAATCGAAAAGCCAAGTTTAAGTTCGGTACTAGTGAGTGATGTCTTTATATAGCATGGTAATATGGAGTCCGTAGTGGACTAAGTTATTAGGCTACTCCAAAAGTTCACTCATAATCCTTGTGTTACACTACTACTCATATACACGTCTCTCACCATAGTCATATACACATACACTTTATATTATATCAATTATCTGACTACTCAAAATACACGGAGAGAATTCCCTATTTGGCACTGGTATAATTTTGGTTCCTTTTTACCCATAAAAACAAAAACTTACCTATTTTCCCCTAAATTCAATTTTTAATCTACCTTTAGTTTCGAGAGGTAACAGTATTAAGACGGTATCCAACGGATCGTATAATGGGCTCTACAGTACAAAACGATACTGTAACTCTACTGTATAGAGAGAGATGTGTTTGGAATAGTGATAGACAAGAGTGAACATATATTTGCTAGAGATGGTCTAAGTGGCACATAAAAAGACACTTTCTATGCACCATTGTGTAGGCTTAAGACTAAGGCCATCCTTAGCGAAATGAGCAAATGGACGTGCAAAATACTTTTCAGCACTGTAGAATAGAATTTAAAATATGAATAGTAGGATGGTATATTGCTAAAAATAGTCTAACATCAACAAGCTACCTATCCTATATAAATTCAATGCCCATTCTACGGTGATAAACCCCTCCATACAACTAACTTCAACCTAGCTTTGCTCACTTTTTTAGATAACTGGTGTAGATGATTAATTCCAATACAAGAAAAGTATCCGGTGAGTATGGGTACAAAATGAGGTGAAAAAAAAAAGACTATATAATAAAACCATTTTCCTTATCTCAGTTTTAAACTTTTTCCAATCTGTGCACAGTGGCGAGGGATACACCTGGAACCATGATACGTAGAAAAAACTCTTTTATACCGCTGTCGCAGGTAGATTGGCTTTGCTCATTCTAGGCTTTTCTTTTTCTTGGCTTCTCGCTAAAGATGCCAAAATAGTAAATTCTAAGTTAAATCGAAAAACGCTAAATAAGATCACAATCAATTGAACCATAAAAACAAATCATATCATATATATCTATATAGATGGAGGCCACTAAGGTCTAAATCTGCCTCTACAGTGTGCCACGTCAGCACTAATTAAAATAATTAAATCACATGCTTAGAAATACATAAGCATCAGCACACAAACAGCTTCATGGAGACTGTTCGGTTGATCAGCAGAGTTTAATGGAGACTGTTCGGTTGATCAGCAGAGTTTAATGGAGACTCTTCAGTTGATCAGCAGAGTTTAATGGAGACTTTTCGGTTGATCAGCCCATCATTCCATTCAACCCCTTCGTTACCGGGCTTAGCCTTCTCGGATGGCACACAAACAGCCGTAGCACTTCATTGTTCAACCATGCAACCAGTAAATGCGAGTGTAGCTCTGAATTTTCGTTGCCCCTATGTCTTCCACTGATGTAGCCTCACCAACAAAGCCGAGAAGAAACTGTCCAGCTATCAGAACATTAGCATCCATTTAGATTTGTCCATCAAAGTACTTATCATCTATTCATCACATCTGCATCCCAAGCCCTGGTTTCAGTTGCCGTGGTGGAGTTAAACAGGCGAGAGCCTGAAAATATTTCATCATTAGTTCGGTCGGCCAGTTGGCTCACCTTTTTCCATTAACTTTGTTGCAGAGCATACTAATTAAGGCTCATAAATATGTATATATATATGCTCTTGCACCCATCCGAAACCACATCAGAGGAAGTTCACTTACCCAATGAATTGCATTCCCCTGCCATGTCGATGGCGAGATTATCAACATTACTAATTCATCAAATCTTATTAAGACATGCTTCAAATTTACCTTCTTGCGCACATCGATGCCTGTATCTACTTTTATTTTTAATCAGTATTCATTCATAATATGAGGATATGAATCTTTGATGAGAAAACGAACGTAGCTAAAGCATATCTATGGTTTTTAATTCAAAACCATAGTAGTAGCTCTGTCTTTTTAGGCATTAGTGGTTCTCTTCAGGAAACGATTCGGCACGTGCACGTGTTCTAAACATTAATCTCAAATCACTCTAAAGTGTTTCAAATCAACTGAAAATACCGGCGGGACATCACCCACCTGATAAATGTAGATCCTACCAACAACCGCACCAATGCTCTTAAGACCGTAAAGTCGTGAAATCGAATGAAAGAGATTTTAAACTACCATACTTCTCGCACATCAAAGCACTTCCACAGTTTTATCAGCACTCCACGTTTCCACGTCTCCTCTCCTCTCTCCCCACTCAACACGCATCCCTGAAGTCTTGAACTGAGTCTGAGACACTCTGAGCGCACACAGATTCGCACTGTACATAGCGACACAGAAGAAAAGCTAGGAACCTGAAACGCCAGAGCATGATGGCTCCATAGTCAGAGAAGAACAAAGAGAAGGAAAAGCCGTGCAGGGCCGCGGGGGAAACCCCCGCTCAAGATCGCAAAGGCAAAGCGGCAGAAATCGATGGAGGTGGAGCCACCACCAGCTGCCGCGGTCGCAGCAGCAGCAGCGCTTCTGAAATGCCGCGGAGAAGGTGGCAATGGCGTTGCGGGCGAGCCCGAGAAGCGAGGTCGCGGGGCCGTGGCAAGAACCGGATGGCGGCCACGGGACGGGTCGCCGCCGCGGGGAGGAGGAGTTGGAGGAGCCGCTGCGGCGGGGGCTCGCAGCAGCGCAGGCGAGGGCGCGGGCGAGGCGGAAGGCGGGACACGCCACGCCGTCGCCGTCCTGGAAGCTGGAGCCGTCGCCGCCGCGGCCGGAGGAGGAGGAGGCGTCGGCAGAGGCGGATGCGGGAGCGGGGAGGAGGGGCGCGCCGGCTGCGTCGGCACGGCAGCTGGGCGCCACCCTGTGGGAGATCCAGGATGTCATCCGGGTTGCTGGCGCCGGCTGCCGGATCGGGCGCCGCGGACGGAGGGCGCCCATCGGCGACGAGACGTGTGCAGATGCGGATCGGGTATGAACTTTGCCATCTGCATCGCTTCTTTCTTTTTCCGGTCAACTTGATGACGTTAGTTGTCATGTGGATGCACAACTGTATGTGTGCATCATATAGTGCTTCTTTCTCCACCTTTTTGCTGGATTTTTTGTGAGTAAGAAATTTGGTGGATTGGCAGCTATCAGCTTTCAGCTAACATGTGTTCCCTTTTATATGGTTAAAATGATCCGCTTTGATTGCTTGCCAGTGTTGTCAATCATTACTATAAGCCTATGACTTTCAGCGTTAAACTGACCGCATCAGATAAAACGCAGGGGCATAGTCCTGAAGCTCCCTCGTTTCAGAGGTTGCTTTGAAGTATAAGAATTTTAGCATTAGAAGATCCTAGTCCCCATATTTTACATTCTCTTCCATTCTTTATCAGAAACAGTTCGATGTGTATAATCTCAGCACAAATCATTCTGTGGTTCCATTACACTTGGATGTGTATAATCTACCACAAAGCATTCTGTGGTTCCCTTACAGTTTGGTCATTGGTGTAGTATATCCTCTTGTAAGCCGGATATTCTTTTTCTTATAGACATTTCTTCTCTACCTACTTCTGTTGAATTTTCAGAGTTAGGAAGTAATGCAACCATAAAAGCTGAATCCTAGTTTTGTTGTAGCAATTGTACGACCCTTGCAATTTAGTGTTTGCTGGTACTTATTTGACTTATCAAGGGCTGGACATGGTAGAGCTGTAGGTGGCTGCTGTAGTTATTCTGGCTTTTTGTTGCTATGGCATTGAATGGGAAATTTGGAATTTCACCATTATCAAAACTGCACTTCAGCCAAATACCATCCCAGATTTGGGATTCTCTAGTGTGCCATTATGAAACTAGGTTCACACGTTGGAATTACTCCATTTTGGGCCTTTCTAAATAATTTAATCAATTTTACTAAATATTGTCACTTGAATTGACCAAATTGCCCCTGGCCTGATTAATATTACTATCGTCTTCCACGTCCCTCCACAGCACCGCCGTCTATGTCCCATCACCACTTTGCCGTGGCAGCCATTGTTAAGCCGACTCCCAGATCGTCTATCTCATTGTCTATATTTAAGTCTATCTCATTGTCTATATTTAAATTTCACTTTGTCTACGGTGTCATTTTTCTACTATGGAAGACCGTATAGACGATCTTCTGGATTTGGTCTTACAGTCCCAGTGTCATGCCTACTGCTCCACTGCTTTGCTTTCGGGGCCAGGCCCACAGATGACAATGACAGCTGCCCGCACTCCACTCAGGGAGCTGGTGCAGCTGTTCTTGATGCGGCTGCTGGCTCAGCAGGTCGCTGGACACGGTGGTGGTACTCTGATGAAACTGAGTTGGGAAGGCCACAGGCACAGCCACAATGCCTCGAGCAATCTTTGCTGCAAGATCCATTTCCACATCTGCCAGAGTGTTTTCTGTAACTACGATGTCATAAATGATTTAGATCCTCAATGATTACTCGAGGTATGATGGCTGATGTGTGCTAGATGTTCGGTGGTTTGGCCTGAAGGAATGTGGCCTCCTGGACCACTCTGTTCGGTTACAGAAGGGCCGGGTGTCCTGGGATGTGATCATGCTCTTCAAGAGGATGCCTGAGAGGGGCGTGGCAGCGGTGAATTAGTATTGGAGTGGCAGCTTCTGACTCTGCCGAGCTCCCTGCAGAGGAGGTCCATGAGTGGCAGGTGGGGCAGGGCGACGGAGCTGCATCACAGTGGGCAGGACCTGGTTGCCGTAAAGCCATGAATCCACACAATGGGAGTGGAAGGATTGTTGGAAGGTGAGCAGGAGGTGGACCTCGGTGCACCAAGACTGAGGTTAAGGACTCGAGGGAGGGAGGCGCGGAAGGGGGGAAATGGTGAGGAATGGAAGGATGTTCGGATTTGCAGAGGTGGGGGCAGTGCTGTGGCCAAGGACCAAGCAGTGGTGAAAGCGGCGGCGGGAGGTAAATGATGACAGGTGGGGCCCATGTGTCATGGAGGAAAGGATGATGCCCAGCCCTAGGACTCGAGGGAGGGGTATGAGGAAAGAGAGAGATGGTGAGGATGGAAGGAGGTTCGGATTTTCTGATTTGCAGAGGTGGGGCGGTGCTGTGGCCAAGGAACAAGCAGTGGTGAAAGAGGCGATGGGAGGTAGATGGTGACAGGTGGGCCCATGTTTCATGGAGGAAAGATGATGCCAGCCCTAGGGGCAGATTGGGAAAAGAATGGGAAAAAAGATAATATGATTTATAATTCCCCAAAATGGCATGCTAGCGTGTGGCGTTGTCGGTGGCATTTCGTCTCAGCAATGAGCTACATTGTGACTTTCTGTTGAGCAGTAACAGATTATTGTGGCACAGAATTCTGGAGTACCCTTTATTTATTATTTAGAGTGTTCACAATGATATGCAAAGTGAAACACAAAGAATATAAAACTTAGACCCTCCATGGACATCTAGTATGGAGCAGACATGATCTGGCTCTTATGTTTGATTGACTTGCATGTAAGAACAGCATATGTGTGCTGTACTGGTCTTCAGTGTCAACATATACCTGGAATTAAAACTATACTCTAGATGATTGGTGCTTGTATTTCTTTTTATTGTTATCATTGCATTTTCCATCCTAAGGGCATATGCCTACCTTTAGCTTCTTTTGTATCCCTTGAGTTCTTTGTTGTTATTATTGCAATTTTTCTTTAATGATTTCTCATAATATAACTTGTATTTTACTAAACCATACCTCTTTTAGTAATCACCACAATTCATGACATTCCTGGATTTAGCATGTTTGTACTTGATGTGTTCTTTAGTTCTTTTTCATGGCTCTGGGGAGAAATCTCACTTCTGTTAGAAAAAGAAAAAAAAACTTGAAAAGAAAGTGTATATCAGGTGTCCATTGCAACTTAACTATGTAAGACAGACTCTAGCAACGATACCTAAAATCTGATACCCATATCCTCGTTTTCATATCCAATCTGAAATATTCCTGTACCCATATCTCAATCTCCAACAACAATACCTAAACACGTACCCAAACTGTTAAAAAATCTTCTCTCTCCCAATGACCACTCTCTCACCGCTTGTATCTTCCGTATTGTCCCCTCTCCATCATCCTCCTCACTGTGGCAGGATGAGGGCTCCTCAAACCCCACGTGGCCACTGCCCACTCGGACAAAACTCATCTGGCTCAGTCGCTCACTCCTGTCCTCAATGTGGCAGTGGCGATGAAGTGGTTGCTGCAGCTCTCCTTCATTCGTGTTGCTCATCTTTGTTGTGCTCATCATCATAGCCTTGTTTCCACCTGCGTGGGAGCTTCTGCCACTCCTCCCACTGACCTGCAAATTCAAAGCCATGTGCCTCTTCTCCATCAGTCCCTTTGAGGTATCATTGTAGGTCTGTAGGACATGGATGAATGGATGACCATCTTAAGCCCTGTGTGCAAAGAGGTCATCAGTCTACAAGAAGGAACCCTCTTATTCTTCATCGTCGCTGCCAGCGTCAAAGAAGGCGAGCGTGGCAGGCTGTCAGCCTTGTCAACACCGGCAATGTTACTCAAGCTGAGGATGGAGTCGAGGATTGAGGCCTTGTTGGCATGAGCACATCTGCTCCTCAAAAAAAACTTGGCTGGGAGGGGGGAGACTACCCCTTCTGATATTAATCCCCAGGTTGGCACTCAAGGGTCAAGGCGCACACAACCCCTAATGGGGTAAGATGGTCTGAACCACAGGCCTGGCTAAGAAATGCCCCAAACCCTGGGCTCCCATCACAAATAGGCCGACTCCTGCAGCGCGCACCCAGATGTTGGCTACACACAGCAAGGGGGATCTTTTTGTGAGACCAAAGGTTTTTGAACCCTTGTTGGTAGCTTCACGTCCGGAGGACATACTGCCATGCTAAAAGCATATTCCCCAGATGCCTACTGACCATTGCTTGCTGCCCCCTCCTTGATGGTAAATACCAGATGACACATTTTGAGTTTGCATACCTGGATGCATCGTCTGCTCTGCTAGAGCCAGTCTAATAGGTAGATTGAAAAAAATCTCAGCTCCCTACAAAAGCTTGCAACATGGGTTATCCTTGTCTAGTTGTTTGGGCACCTGTTTTTTGTGTGCTTGTGTGCCAAGTTTCATGTTTCTTAATGAACTAGAGGGCCACTGGTTTCTGTTAGCACCATGCAACTTAGCGAGACACCTCTAATATTATCGTATCGTATCATTTGGAAACATTTTTGTTTATTTTTTTATGATTGATCATGCATTCTTATTACACAGCAGGACAACATTTTCATTTTGGTTTATCCTTACAAAGCCCATTATGATATTAATGCTCCTTGGAGAGCAATGTTGCAGTCCTCTTATTTATTTGAATACAATGATGATTTTTTTTAAGATGATTAAGATTTGTGTCTTCTTTTTAATCTTGAGACTGTTCATTCTGAATTTTACTTTCCTTGGGGCCAATTGGTGACAATCTTGCTTTCCACTGTGACAATCTTGCTTTCCACTGTGAATGTCACAGCTTGATAATCTTGTTATTTCCACAAAGCATGCATACTGACTGTCACAAGTTTGTTCTTACACTTCAGCCACGGAGTTCAGGTGGCTTTGGAGCTCAAGTTGCAGCCACAGTGATGGAGCATGACAAGTTACACAAAGGAAGACGTCACTCAAGGCAGCCTCTTTCTCCTGCAAGTTACACTAGCTCAGTTGGGGTATGCATTCATTCACTTCCTCTACAAACTTCTTGGTTTACTTCGTGTTTTACTTAAGGCATTAATAAGAAATGCCAGTTGTGCCAACATGCGTCTGCCCACTGTCTCAGACTTGTCTAGAATTCTATATAGGAAGTTATGCACTAAATTGTACTTGTCAAGTGCAACAAATCCATTTTATCATCAGTATGCACTGGTTTTGTTGTCACAATTGCGATGCCCTTGCATAACAGTGGTTCTGAGTTTTGCTGCTAAGAATGAATTTTGAATTAACACATGTTTCTCAAAAGTGAATATTCTTTTGACAGGCAACAACAATAAACCTTGTCAGCCCAACTCGGTCTTTGGATTGCAATGCTAGATTTAGGCAGACAGGTAATGATATTAGAACGTCAACAGAACTATTGAAAGTTCTCAATCGAATTTGGAGCTTGGAAGAACAGCATGCAGCTGATGTGTCAGCAATGAAGGGATTGAAACGCGAGTTGCATCATGCCCAGGTATGCATTCAAGAACTTATGCAAGAGAGGCAGCGGTATCACCATGAAATTGATTCTCTAGCCAGGCAAGTTACTGAGGACAAAATGGCTCGGAGGACCAAGGACCAAGAGAAGATCAAGGCAGCTCTTCGTTCACTGCAAGAGGAGCTTGAAGATGAGAGACGTCTGAGGAAGCATTCTGAGACTCTCCATCGGAAAATAGGAAAAGAGCTATCTGAGATGAAATCAGCGTTTTGCAAGGCTGTGAAGGCTCTGGAGAAAGAGAAGAAAACAACCTGCTTGTTGGAAAATCTTTGCGATGAATTTGCAAAAGGAATCAGAAACTATGAGGAGGAAGTCAGGGTGTTAAAGCAAAAGCATGTAAAAGAGTACGAACACAAGTTTGATAAGTCAGTAGTTCATATTTCAGAAGCATGGCTTGATGAGCGAATGCAGATGCAAAAGACTGATATGAGGGAAGATTTGTTAGGGAAAACCTCAATCACAGAGCGGCTGTGCAGTGAGATCGAGAGTTTTCTTTATCATGCTAAAAGGTCAGGTACCTCCAATAATGATAACTTAGATATTGGTAATGAGAAGCTTGAGGAAAGTTTGTGCAGGCAGTCCCTTGAGTCAGTCCATCTGAATGGAGCCACTAGCGCCCCTCGGCTAGCTGAAGATGATGATGGAAGTTCTATTGCCAGTGACTTGAATTGCTTTGAACTGAACATGCATGGACATGCCATTAAGAATCATGACCTTGCAGGAACTCGAAGGAGGGTCACAGGCTGCATGTATTCACCAATGCGAAGATTGGAATATTCCAATGGTGTATCAGCTGAAGGTTCGCCGATGTCAAATGCACCACCTTGCTCCAAGAAAGAAAAGGCAAGGTCTAGCATTGGCAGACAACATTTTATTGCCTCGACACCAGAAATTAGCTCACGCAACGATGCTGGCCATGCTCATGCTAACGAGCACAACGAAACTGTCATGACCCAAGTCTCTCGGCAGTTACGTGATGACCTGTTAAAAATCAAATCAGAGGCTCCTCAACATGCGTATTTTGGGCAAAAGTCAAACCAGTCCCGGACAAATCAGTTTCATGAGTATACTTCACAGAATCTTTGTGATGTGCGCAGTCAAGCACTGCATCTGAATAACCCAACTAAATCCTTGCACTGTGAGATATCTGAATCCCCAGCTCATCAGCTCATAGGCTCGAAGGAGAACACTCTGAAGGCGAAACTACTGCAAGCAAGGCTAGAGGGCCAGCATGCTCGAATGAGCGCATCAGTGTACCCCTTGATCAGCACAAGAAGGAAATGAGGACCCACTGACACACTTGATCTTCCATTGTGTCGATCCGCAACGCGTAATAGTTGCAGTTGTAAGATATGTGACTTATAACTGAATATTCGCTTGTGGCGATGAGATTCAGTGTCCCTGCACGCCCCAAATTGCAGACTAAGTTAATCCTAGATCTAGTTTCATATGGTTTTCATTATAGATTTGATCTGCTAACCTGTCAGACTAGAATCGAATTAAGTTGGACCTTGTAATCACATCTTGTAACATTTGTATAGTATTAAACCCTAGTTATTGCCTGCTTTGCCATGGCCAATCTTGTTCGTTTTCTTTTCTAAAGAAAGCCATTTGGTTTGCAGGTACTACTATTTTCACTTCCTGACTTGCTCGGTTCCTTTAAGCCACTAATTAGAATTTCTCCTACTTGGCATAGAAAAGCAATTCATGGAACTGTAAATCCGGACTACCGGACATGAACCTGCCTGATTTTTTTGATCGACTCTTGTGTCAGTTTTCTTGCTCGGGTAGTGTGTGCGCTGCACTTGCTTTGCTTTTGCTTATGGATTCGGATGAATGGATCCCGTACAGTTGGCAGAACGAAATCTACAGGCTAGGGGCCATCGTGACAGATCGGCCACAGCATTCATCGCCCGTAGCCCCGTACTACTGCCTCTGGTTTGTCGGTATCATTGCATTCAAAGGACATGCAAATTGCAAAAAATGTATGATTGTGATTAATTTTTTTCACAACTTGGTCTTTTTAAAAATTTATCTAAATATATGAAAAATGTTTGAACTATCTTTAGTGATAAAACAAATTATAAAAAATAAATGATAATTTACTATTTTTTAAATAAGACGAAACAATGTTATAATTTTGTGAACAGAAGGTGCTTAAGAATGATCTAAAAAGCTGAGAACCGAAAAAATCACAAAATCATTATTAGTCCATTAATGTACTTTGTGGACTTTGGCTGACTCGTTTGGTTTGAAAAAAACTTTGATCTGGGTTCTTTTTGAACTCCACATGAATTGCATCCCGTTTAGAAATTGGAAATCACGAACAACTTATATAAGCACAAGGTACATCTTCCTCCATTCTTTTTTTATTGTCTCACCTTAAAGAATAAGTTGTAGCATCTGAACATAATCTTCCCCCATTCCTTGATAAGGAGGTTGGTCACGCAAGAGAAATATAAGTTTTCTTACTTACGTTGATTTCATATAACAACGGTAAAAGCAGATAGCCTGGATAAACGTAACCAACCTCTTATTTTCCGATGGACACAGTATGCAACCCAAGATCTACCTTTGACATCCTATAGCACTGTGCATGTCTCCAATAATTTCATACTCCCTTCATCCTAAGCCTGGTGTCACAAGAGGGTAGATATGGATGTACGTACTGTAGATAAAATGGAGTTTGAAATATAAACAGTGAGATAGATGAGCTGGTGACAACAACCTAAGTCACAAGATGTCGTTGATTTTTGGATACAACATATGGCAATTCGTCTTATAAAAAAATGGGTGTAAATACTATGTGTGAAATTACAAGAGGTTGTTGACTACTGGATTTTTATGTAATGTTTGACTCTTGAATCCCACCATGGTGAGAGGCTTGATTGGTTCCCGTATCTGGCCCTGCCGAGATGCTATTTGGTTGCCCATGAATACTTTTTGCATGAGCTCAAAATATAGCATTAACTATTAGAATTATTAAAATTTTATGTGATAATGTTATAATAGCCTATATTAAAGCTTAATCCACTTTGAAATAAATTAAAATAAATTAATATACACTAATCACATGCTAATACATCATTAACATAGTTAATGGCTGCATGCCGCGAGCCTGGCTCGCCAGACAAGCTCAAATCAAGGGTATGAGCGGAGCCAGACCTTGGAGGGAATCTTCATGTGCCTGGCTCAGGGAGGGTATGCAGGCAACCAAACACCCGAGATCTGCATTCGGCGGGTCAGTCCAGCCCACGTAAAACCATCCAAACACGCCCTTAGCGCACTGCTCACGTATCCGCTGCCTCCGCGTGTCCATCTCTGTCAGCGGCGTGCGTATGTGTGCAGCAGCCATGCCCCTCTTTCCATGTGGGCCTTTTGGCCTGCCAATAGCGCTTCACCGAGAAATCAACACCGACTGAGCCATCCGCGCGCCTCTATGCACCCATCACGCCCATCAACATGTGTGGTAAGGGCGGGTGCAGCAACAATCCTGGTTCCTCCTAATAATTTTAGACAAATTGAGTACATGCTAGCTCTCCAATCGCGCTATGCATGCTGGCTATTGAGGACAGAGAAAAGAACTAGACTCTGCTTTACCAATAGCAACACACCACAACTCGTCATGCTCTATGCACATGCATGGTTGTCCTTCAACTCTTGGATAGAGGTGGGCATTCAGTTCCTCGTTTCCATTAGGTTCGGCTTTGGGTTTGAAAATACGGTTATCGAAAAATTAGAACTGAATTAATGGAACCGAACAACTCGGTCTTTGGTGAAGTCGGTTCAGTTTCAACTATTGCTGAAATATATTCTACCAATAACAAAATTGGATAATTTTTTAGTAAATTTCAGCAACACATCCTCTATTTCAGGGCATAAACCACAAAACAGCAGTAGCAACATAAGCAGTAGCACATTACAAAAATGCAATCTTAAACTTTTCAGATATGATAATTGATAGCTATATATTTGGTTTTACGGTGGTTGTATTGGGCCTTTGCACTATTTTGGTTAGTACAGTTCATTCTATTAGTTAAGTCCTGGAACCAAAAATAAATTATTTTGGTTATTTAAAAATTGGAACCTAAACTAATATGTGTTCTATGCAGTTGAGTCACTTTGGTTTCGGCTCCAATTATTTCGTTTTGGACTTCTCGGTTTTGTTTAGTTATGCCCACCCCGACTATTGGTAATGCTCAATAGCTTTGACGCCCCTTCTATGGTCTGTGAGGCCATAGTGCGCCAAAAATTTTGTGAGTGTTTTGTCCGCTCCAACCTGCCATAGCTGAGGTGTAATATTTTGCTATTGGCAATCAAACATGGATATATTTTTGTTCCTTACTAAGGACCTGATTGGTTATCTTCTCTGTGGAGTTAGTAGACCTAGGATTTTTTAAGAGCCTGGGTGGACTTAAGATTTACAAAATCATATTGCCCATTAACATAGGAGACACTACGACAATTATTTGATTAAGACACTAAAATTTGTTGAATTTCCTTTTCCCTTGTTCCATGGTGCAAGATTCTCGTGAGGTACTTGGCCGGGTTTTGCAAGTTTTGCGGTCTTGCAGGCTTGGCGTTTGCAATGACTAAACTTCACGAATTGTCGATGACGGCACTCGACGGGCAAGGGGCCGGCATCGTCAAGCAATGCAAAGCTGAGCCGCTGACCACAGCTGCACCTCGTCGTATACCACTCACACACGGAGCACCCAACGCGGCGGCAGTCCCACTTACCATGTAGAATTGGAAACGTCATGGCTTCAAGCTGGCGGCCAGCTGCTGTTATATTTGATGCGGAACTGAAAACATCATTCTTGAAAAAAGGGTTGTCATCGTTTGGCTGTCTTTGCGAGTTGGGCCATGCCTTGAAGTTGCTGCTGAGTGCCGATGGTTCAGTATACTCCAAGCCATTTTGTTTACAGGACATGTATAGCTCTACTTGTGTAGGCAGAGAAGGCCGGGCAGGTGCCCAGGCTTGCCCACGTGTGAGTCCGCCCCTGGTTGGCTCACATCAACATAGCCAGGTTAGGTAGAGCCAGGTTGCATTCATACATGATGTTTGGTTGCCTTGCACCCTATGAGCCTATGATGAGGACATTGAAAGGTCGATAAGGCCGTGAGCCGACGTCCTTAAGAGAGGAGGGGGTAAATTAGAATTCTAAAAACTAAGGCTCTCTAAAAACAATTTATCAAAACCTATGCAAGCTAAACAAGATATGTACACTAAGGTTTTGCTAAGTAGTTGATAGCTCTACCGAGGTTAAGTCTTGCAACCTAGTTCTACCTAAAATCTAACCTATCAAGCTAGTCTAGGAAATTAAAAGTAAGCACAAAATTGCATGAAAGTAAATGCGAAAGTTAAAGAGATAGGTAGAGTGATGCAAACTCTCGATGGTGATGATGACACAATTTGGAGACACGGATATTTTTTTCTGAAGTTTCGAGAAGATACGCAAGCCTTCCCCTAGTCTTTATTTGGAGCTCCTTGCAAGGCCTTGCTTAGTCCAAACAAGGACTAAGGCCTAGATCCATGTAAGGATCAAGATTGGAAAGGTGACCAGCGCAAGGGTCAAGTTTCGCGCTCAATTAACTCTAAATATCCTTGGTTTACACCGACGCATGAGTGGGGTCTTCTGCAGGCCAAAATGTCAAGAGCCTCCTCACAAGTAAGGTGGAGGACATTCAACCACTCGGAGGGTGACGTAAGACTACAAGCCCTACACTAAAGTCTTCATGCACGCGAGCACGGATGCCTAGAGCTTCGCAAAACTCACAATTGCACTTGGTCACAACCATGGGAAATGTGCTAAGAAAGGCCTAAACAAGATGCTCACAAGCACCAGCTATGCCTAAGTATGCACTATTAGCTTTTTGGATGAAATGGCCTCTGAAATATGTGTCCAAACACTAGAACGAACTCAGGAATCACCAACCATACTAGTGGAGGCCAAGCAAGGGGGTATAAATAGCCCAAACCTCTAAACTAGTTGTTTAGAGAAAGCTGTGTGTTGCAGACTGTTCTCACCAGACCGTTCGGTGTGTACACCACCGGATCGTCTGGTGCGTATACCCAAACTAGCCATTGGAGTTGACCGTTGGATCTTCATTTGACTGATGTGAGCACTAGACCGTTTGGTGTGTACCACCAAACCGTCCATTTCGTGTTAATCGCTCACGATCTTGATTTGTTGACGTTTTGGCCTACAATGCTTGATGTGTACACGAATGGTCTTGGATTTTGCATCGGTGTGTGTATTTGACACCGGTGCTTACAATGCCTGGTGTACACAACGGTGCCTACAAACGCTCCAGTGTGTGTATTTCACACCGGGTCTTGAGTCTTTAGTTGACAGAGTCTTCTACCCATCGGACTGTCTGGTGTGCACCATTAGACCGCTCGGTGTGTGCAAAATTCTGTCCTGCTGACCAGTCAGTAGGACCACCGTGTCATGCTTCATGGCTTTGATCGTTGTTGTCTTGGGTCTTCTATTGTGCCTTCTAAATCCTTCTTTGAGGTGTTTGTTCCCCAAGTCTATCTCTTGCGGCCTACAACTTAAAGAAATATACTTGTGCACACATTAGTCCCAAATAGTACTAAGCACCAAAATCACAATAGGGTGCTAAGCACTAGGCTTAAGGGCCCATTTTCCTTATGGACATCAATCCTATGGATGCAAACAACACTCCTCTAGGCTCCATATGAATCAATCACTAGATCTCCAGCACAAAGTTGAATCTCAGAGCTCATTCCAAAGTACCTCTTTGTGTGATTTTGAGAATAGAATGCTACTTAATGATGTAACAGACATGGAATATGTTGGAGAAAACCAATGAGGTGAGGAGTATCAACTAGGATGTTCATATCAAGTTGGAGGCATGATCCAACTATACTTTGAGTCCACCTTGGCATCTAGGAGTAGCTCACACTAAATCATTGCAGAAAACACATACGTACACCATTTTCGATGTTCTACATATCCATGGAAGGAAAAGGAGATAAACTTTGTAGTGCCATTGGTTTCATGCCAAAATTAGATGGGATCAACAGGAATCATAGAAACAAGTTAGCGTCCATTGTCAGGGTGTTGCATCACCACGTTTTGGGCCATTCGGTTGTGTATCATGTCAGAGTCCATTAAGTATGCCTCTAGTGGTTCTTGGCCAACCATAGACCTTTGAGTCAATTTCTTCATTGCCACCGAAAATTTTGGCCATTCCCTCGCTGCCACTAAATTTTTTTAATTTTCTTCACTGCCACCAAAATTTTTTGCAAGTTCCTTCACTTGCCACTACCGCCAACTATCTATCAAGTTCATCTCCTTGACAAGTAAGGGCCCACGAAACACCTTTCCATAATCCCCACTCTGGCCGCTCGTCCGCGCCGCGCCTCTGCCCGTCCGCTTCGCGCGCGTCGCGCCTCTGCTAGGCCTAGGCAGCACCCAAGCCCAACGCCGACTCCCGCACTGGTGCCGTGCCTCCATTGGGCCAAAGCCGTGGACAGTGAGCAGAGCGTGTCGCGATCCAGCCTCGCCATGTTATCGCCGTCCTCCGTGGTGTCCAGCAGTAGGTCGAGGAAATCGTTCTTCCTAGGGCTCCCCAGCGTCGCGACTACGCAGCCTTCAATCGATCTTGTCAAAGATCCTGTGCAGCCGTGTGATCAGCCGCGCCAAGAGTTGGTGCCTAGCCCTGCAAGTCGGCGGTCGCGAGCGCCCGGAAGTAGTCAGAGATGTTGGGGCAGCGCACGGCCTCCATGATCTCCGTCACTACTCACTGGAGTTCCCTGGACCCGCCGTCATCGTCGAGGCCGGTGAGGTCGCCAGAGAAGATGGTGCGTGACACACAGTTAAGGCTAGTGGTGAATGCCACGCGGCCGATGTGCATGGGCTCCCCGCCCCACGCCAATCGCCCGACGCATTCCACAAGCTCCTACACCTTCTCGCACCGGAGGTGCTGCAGTGCCTCCAGCCAGTGCGGTGTGAACAGCTTGGATCCCTAGACCGCGGCGTGGAGGTGCGGTGCCCGTGTGGGAGCGCCTAGGCAGAGGCACTGCCTTAGCCCAGCGGAGGTGCTGCGCGATGGCGAGGGACGCGGCGCGGAGGAGCGGCCTGAGTAGGGATAACAGAGAGGCATTCTGTGGGCCCGTATTGTCAGGTGAGATGTAACTGACGGTGGGCCAAAAGTCTCTCGGGCTGCTACCTCAGCCCATCTTCCCCCTCCTCTACTTTTGGCCCAACCCTCTCCCCGCTCCCTTCCCTTCCTCGGCCTGCCTCCCCGGTCGATTCGGCCCATCTCTCTCACTGCCGCCGCGGGCCCCACCCGTCAGCAGCCCCCTTCTTCCTCCTTGGACAGGTGCGCACCTGCGCACACAAACAACGCTGCATGTCGCGACACCGTGCCCAAGCCCCAGTCGTCCCGCATGACCCCATTGCATCGCCACGCGGTCCGCCCTACCTCGGCATCGCGCCGCCATCTGGACCTGCCTTCTCGATGCCAAGTGTTCCATGCACCACTGCGCCATGCCGTGTGGAGCCACCATCGCCCCCACCTCAGCCATCCCTCCGTCGGCGTGACGCTAGCCCGCTGCGCCGAAGCTATAAATAGCCCCCTCCTTCCCCGGCTGCTCACCACACCGCTCCATCCCCCTTGGCCTCAAAATCCACCTTAGGAAATCCCGGGGCGGTGCCACGCAATAGCAACCTCGCCGAGCTTACCTCCCCATGCCACCACCACATTCGCCACCTTCCGCGGCTCCTCTCCCAATTCTGGTGAGCCACGAGCTCCGCCTCGCCACCATACACCTCCCAGGCGCCACACTACCGCCTTTCCCTCCCTACAAGACCACCACCACGCACTCCTCCCTCGCCAACGTGCGCATCCACACCTTACCTCCGGCCACCTATCCACACCCAACACTGTCACCCAGTTTGCCACATCACACTGGTGCTCCCGCCAGTGATCTTGCCCTAGGAATCAGCCGTACGAGGGAGAACCGCTGTCCGTTCGACTACCGGCAGGTCCGACCACAACACATCAGGTTCACCCCGACCCACTCGCCATCCACCCTCCCCTAACTCCGTCTCCACCCTTCCACCACCACCACCACCACGTGGGCCCTTGGCGAACGCCGTCGCCGGGCCGTCCCCTCTCCCTCCGCCGCCTCGGTGGGCCAGGCTCAGTAGGGGCATGAGCCGTGCGATGCACATGTGGGCCAGAAGCCGTCCCTTGCCCAAATTGCTCCCCGCAGGCCGAATTCAAAAGTTCGCCCAGCGTTTCTGAAAGTTTATTGCTACCCCATTCTACACTAGAAACTTCATATCTTCTCTATCCTAACTCTGATATTGGTGACTCTTGCACCTAAACTCATCTAAAATCAGGCTCTATCTATTCATACACTCCAGATAGTCTTTTATTTGGCCGGAAGCCGCCATCATGCAGACATGACGCTGTCCTACGCCCAGCCAGTGCTTCACACCAGTCCCACAAATTTTGTGTGCCTCGTGATTGATGAAGTTGCCCTCCTACTTTTCATAAACTCAAAAGGTTCCTGTCTTGGTCTCTCCCAACCCCATTCTAGATGATTCCTATCTCCAAAATCATCCCCGCCAAACACACTCCATCAAGTCCTACTCTTTGATCATGTGACAGACATTCTGCCAGTTCTATTTCCACCTTGGCCGACCTAGCCTGCTACCCTGGCATTACCGCAACAACCACTACCATGCCTACCAGCGTGGCTAGCAGTTTGCAACCCAACCCATTGCTCCTCGCACCCTACCAGAGCCACCACCATTGGTAAGCACCACCAACAATTCACCAAATAAACTCTACCCGTCCAAACATCCTTTCATCGCAATTGAGCTCATGTTATACCTCGATATGTGTGTGTTTTTCCTTGTTTGTGCGCATAGGTTATACCGGAGATCCTGATTGGTACGCCTCTCGCGAGAACCTTTGCAATGCTTGAAGAGAGCAATTGGTGCTTACATCAGATGTTGTACTAGCATGTGCAGTGGATGGCACACCATCACGCCCAGTAGTTGGTACACCAACGTGCTCAATAGATGATGTACCCTCGCCACCAACGGTCAACTGCATCGTCTGTATCAAAAAAGCAATAGGCAAGGCCACTAGAAACCCCACTTGATGCATAAATTTTGTATGTTTTGCAAATGCAACCCTTGACTTGATAATCACAATAAAACCTACATGTTTTGCTTGCTAAAGTAACCTAGTGAAATATAGACTCCTAAGCCTATCTAGATATAGCGCGCATAGGTGGGATCACTCATTTAATTATATCTATCATAATCTTGACATTGAGTTGGATTATGTTTAGTGGAACTTGATGGATATGGAAAAGTGGTTGTGTGGTGTGTTTTTGAAATGAAATGGGGAAGAACCCCGGCAACCGACCTTGTCGAAATACGGCTACGTGCCGAAAATGCCATTTAAAGGGCAGGGATTGAACGTGTAACTTAGCAACTCACGGTTACCCCAGGTCTCAGACTTCGTGGGGAAGGCCGGGTTTGTGAATGCTCATGGTGTCAAGCAATGGAAACGTGAAATGGTTCTACCTACACCCTGTAAGGACCATGTTGATTTTCATCTTGCCTAACTCTCTTAGTACAACCACTCGCTCTATATGAGGCATTGGCTTGGCTCAAGCCAGAAAGGATAGTCTAGTGGCAGCTGTGTTGGTGCACAAGGGTGAAGGGAAGGGGTTGTGTGTCATGGAGTACCACGTGGTACTGGAGTGACTCGGTGACCTAGATCCTTAAAGCACTGCTAGATGATGAAGTGATGGCAAAGGCTTGGTTTGGAATTCGGACTGCTTATTTGGCCATAAGCAGTCGCTGAGTCCAACTTGTGGGTATTAGTACAAGCTTCTAATCAGAGTAAAATCTATTCGAATAGTCCGAGTCCACTGGTATGGATGGGTTATGGCTTGGTTCTTCAATTAACAAATTTTCATAAACTAAAACGGTTCGTTTGGTTTGGTACCAAATAGTTTTTTGTGGATGTTGGAGCTACAGGGGTAAAATCCCATAGCAGTGTGAAAATGTGTTAGCTAGAACACCATGAGCCATGTGGACCGGCAAGTCCAGTGGCAACCCCTTTTGGCGAAAAACCCTATTTTTAGAAAAATAAAATTTGACAACTATCTCAAACCCTGCATACAAAATGTGTTCATGCAAAACTCTTCATGAGCTCCATATATATTTGTAGGACCAGGACGTGCGACTAGAGGGGGGGGGTGAATAGGAGCACTTGAAAACTCAAAATCATGACCCCCAAACTTGGTGCACTGAAAACTCACAAGAACCCACGCTAGACATCGTCCATTGAATAGATACGTGTCTAGCAAGTGCAAGGTGACGTCCACTGAAAGGATACGCACTAGGTGAGAAAGAGCCAAGCAACTCAATGACCACAAGGATCACAAGTCACCGCAAGCAACGAAACTTGCAATTTAACCACTCGACACTCACCGCACTGAAATAAGACTTATTGGAACACAGCAAGCGAAGAGAATGGTCAGACAGTGAGAAAAGCAAAGCTGATGAAAAAATACAGTGGAAGAACGAAATAGCGAAAAAGGGGCAGCAGCCCTAGCCACACCAGACTGTCCGGTGCCAAAGTCCAATGGCACCGGACTGTCCGGTAGGACACGCTGGACTGTTCGGTAGAGGCCGGGACAAGGTCTGATGCTGGACAATCCGGTGCAAAGCCGTTGGACTAGTCCGGTAAATTACCGGAAAGTCCAGGTGGCAGTGCCGGATAGTCCGGTGGAACCGAGGAACTTGAGTTCCTAGACTCAAAACTTGACCAAAACTTGTTCAAACTTCATGTGATTTTGCACAGGCTATCTGGACCCTATTCCAAAGCTATTTCCAAAAGATCAACTCAAAATGACCAAGGGATTAGCTGGAATTTTAGATCTCTTGAGATGGCAATCATTGGGCAAGAAAGGGGAAAACTCAAGAACAACTTGCTTGTGGCAATCCTAAGGGATTGAGATGAACTAAGTCATAATCTCCATGTCCTACAAGTCCAAAAGAGCAAAAAAAAAAAAAACAGGATTAACTCGCGAGCAAAGCAAATCACCAAAAGCCTTTGATTTTCATCAGTTCTTATAAGGTTCCTCATAGCCTGCCACCCTTCATCCTCCCACGAATGCAAAGTACTAGCTCTAGGGGACTCCAAATCTTAGATTAGCATCCAGTTTTCATTCTAAGCACTTGGCTAGTTGGAAAGCTAAGCCTAGGGTTTCTAGAGGTGGAAGAATCTCCTAAATGACCAGCCACTTAGGTGTTTATAGCCTAGGCCTAATTGACTCAGTTTACACAAAGACCCCTGTATTACAGAAACGGCCATAGGGGCCAAACTAGAAAAACCCAACTTTCTCGGGAATGGACGACCGTGATGGAATCTTGATATTCTTCGATTGCACGCTATCTTCAGGATGACGTCCACGTGGACAGTAGTCCAAATCCGCCGATCGACCCTCTGTTTTGAAGTCAAAACCTGAGAAACTTTAGGATTTCCTTCCTGGGCCTTCAACAGCCCACTCCACTCTATCTCGATGAGAATTTAGCCCATTCGCTAAGTCTTGGTAACTCGGTGGTAGGGTGGCGGGTTTGAGTGAATCCGACAATGCCCTCGCATGTCTTCATGCCATGAACTCAGGTTGGAGCACCACCGTGGCACCCGGCATCCCTTGTCCATCAGGATCGCCTCATAGTCCTTCGGAGGTCTTACGCTTGTCGTTGCAATGCCACCTCTCTGTGTCCCATGGCCGACTGACACCGAGCATGCCTCCTGTCCTTTGGAGGCCTTTCTTCTCTATCTACCTCTAGTCTATCGGAGGGCCTCTAGTCCATCGGAGGGTTGGTGCCCAAGTCCTTCTAGGTCTTCACTTTGGTTGACAATCGCTCATCACTCTATAGGCAATGGAGCCGGTCCATTGGCTCTCAATATCCCCCTTGATGAGTGCATTATCAACACCTTCGACCTGTAACCTGAAATAGAGCAAAGATAAGAAGAAAAACATAAAACCAAAAAGAAAGAAGAAAAGAAGAAGTTGCTCAAGATGCCCAAAAGCCAAACACAAGCGAAGAAGGGCAAATTGAGGCAACAAAAACAAAGCCAAAGATCGACCCATAAGACAAGGGAAACCGCTCAATGCAGTCGATCAAACTAAAGCATGACCCCTCAAGAAAGAGGCAAACTGGCTCAATACAGTCATGCTTTGGCAAAGCATCGGCTCCTCCAGAAAGAGGCAAAAGGCTCAACACACCAATGCAAGAGCATGCAAAGCTCAAACTCCCCCTGAAATGCATCGTCACAAATGTAAGATGAATGCACAGCTCCCCCTCAACTAGTTCTCTCCAGAATTCTCCCCCTTGGTCCATGAACTCCTCCTGGGAGCAACAATCTCTCCCCCTTGTTGACAATGAACACATCAAGGGTTCATAGAACTCAACTCCCCCTGAATTAGACAACTCCCATTCGAAATATGCCATGAAATGTAGGAAGTGTACCAATAAGAGCTCAGCAGGGATGAAAAGCTAGTAAATACAAGTTCTAGAATACAGGGCAAGTGAGGGCAAGGAATCATGCAAACAAGCTCAATTGAATCTATCTTATACAGAATAGGAGCCTGTTTTTCAGGGTTGTTTAAAAGAAAGCAAAACCAACATGAATGGCATCTAGCAAAATAGGCATGAATAACAAGAAGCTAGCAAAACATACAAGGTGTGCTACTCTCAACCAAAGCATATACAACATGCCATAAGCAATTTAGAGACTTGCAAATTTCAGATTTAGCAACTGGTAACTTCATGCAAGTTACATCATTGTGCCATGGGTTATTCACTTGTCTTAGCCACTTCTTACCAACCAATGCCGAGCCTAGGTTCAGGGAACCGTCAGAAGCTTAAGACAAGGTTTTGGTCATACACAGCCTAGTCCAAGTTCATGCCAAAGTGCAAGGGCAATGCTATCGCAAACTAGATCAGTGTGATAAGCGAATCCACCTGGATCTTTTCAATCCAGTTCATAAGACACAACTTGTATATAGATTTAGTTCAGAATTCAGATTGAAGCGAGGTGCCATAAATGCTTAGGCAACAACTTAACAAAGGCATACGACTAGCATATCCAAGCATGAAAAGATAGCATAGCATTCAACATTCCTACACATGCTAGGTAGCCAAGTCAAGTGGTGATCATGGTTTTTGATTTTTAGGAAATTCAAAAGACTTTGCTCAGAAATGATGTTCAATAGATTCAAGGAGCTTAGCCAACCATGATCATGCAAGCAAGTGTACAATCTATCACAAGCAAGCACTAACAAGTCATACCAACGAGCTCTAGCGCTAGTGAAGTGAAAATGCATATGATACAATGCAATGCAATGATATGATACATAATGTAATAAAAACAAAGAAAAAGGAAACCAAAACCTAAACTAACAAAAGTTACCCCAAACTAAGAGGGGTAACAAACACCAAGCTTCTCACGCAAGTGAGCAAACGCGCTAAGCTCTAAGGGCTTGGTGAAGATATCGGCTAACTGGTTCTCGGTCTCAACATGAACCAAATATATATCTCCCTTCTCATAGTGACCTCTCAGGAAGCGAAACCTCAGGTCTATGTGCTTGGTTCTAGAGTACAAGACGGGGTTCTTAGCTCCAGAAAATAGCAAAAGTGGAGTCTACTAGGAGAGTGATATTCCCAAAACTCAAGCCAAAGTCACTCAGGTCTCTACCACTTATTTGGTATCAAGGATCCACACTCTATATGCTCTAGAGCTAGAGGCGTACCCAAGGAAAATACCATCCAAGTAGCGAGATTCAAATTTGTCCAAATGCCCTCCTTCTTGAGCACAAAGCATCTGCAGCCAAATGCACGTAGGTGCTTGACGCTGGGCTACCTACCAAACCGTAGCTCATACAAAGTCTTCCCTTAGAAAGCTTGTAGGAAGATGCGGTTGGCAATGTAACAGGCTATATTCATAGCCTCCGCCCAAAAGCGCCGCGGAGTCCTATGCTCATCAAGCATCGTCTGCACCATCTCAACAAGTGTGCAGTTTTTTTCGTTCCCCGACACCATTCTGAGGTGGGGTTTAAGGAGATGAGAATTGGTGAACAAGACCTAGGTCACGACAGAAGGTTTCGAAACGAGAGTTATGAAATTCTCCGCCATTGTCCCTGCGGATAGCCGTCATGGCCTTATGACTCTCATTTCTTAACCTCAAGACCAGATCCTGAACAAAACCGAAAGCCTCATCTTTGAATTCCATGAAAAACACCCACGAAAAGCGAGAAAAGTCATCTACAACAACAAGCACATACCACCTTCCACTGACCGACTGTACCCGAGCTAGACAAACCGTGTCCATATGCTACAACTCGCCTGGGTAAGAGGTCATAACCTGATTAACAGGAGCAAGATAAGCAGCAACCATCTTGCCATGACGACAAGGGTGGCACACTAAGTCCTTTTCTGTTTTCAATTTGGGCAATCCTCAGATCAGACTCATCGAGCTCAACCTGACTAGCAGATCAAAACTTAAATGGCCTAGCCTCCTATGCCACTTCCAGACATCAGTAGAAGAACCAGCTACCAAACACCAAGGAGGGCCATAAACAGATGCAAGGTCAACCTTTAAAACCTGCCCATAGGGCAAAATCCGACAAACAAGGTTTTCCTTAGCATCAAGCACACAAGCAGAACCCTCCTTAAAGTGAACCTTGAACCCTTCCATGAGAAGTTGCGAGACAGAAACCAAATTGAACCCCAAACTCCTCACAAAAGCAACTTCTCTTAGAGAAAGCTTGGCAGAAAGTGAAACACCACCAACACCCAACACTTTACCTTGACCATTATCCCCAAATGTGATGTACTCCTTGATGCTCATGGGGTTGATGCTAGAGAACCATCTGCGGTGCCCTATCATGTGCCTAGAGCAGCCAGAGTCCATGATCCAAATGTCCTCCAGGCCTCAATCCTCATCATCAGAGGAGTCATTGTCGTTGCCCTTGTCATCATTGTCCTCAAGCGCCATGGAGCAAAAGGATCTCTAGTCCATCTTGTGCTTGCACTTGGACTTGGTGGAGATGAAACAGAGCCCGGCTGGACCACCTTGATCCCTCCTCTTTTCCTACTTGGTGACAATCTCCTCATCGCTTGAACTTGATGAGGACGAGGAAGAGGAGGATGTTCTACTGCAAAGGCCACCAAGCTCGGCCAAGAAGGCTTCGTCCTGCTTCTGGTTGTCCTTTGATAGCTCTTGAAAGCCATCTTGAAGTTCTTGATCTTGCCAGAGCTGGTGCCTAGCATGGTCGCGCTTGCCGGAGTGGTACTTGTTGGAGTCGCAGGAGTGGTTCTTGCCCTTCTTGTAGTAGTCATTGTTCTTGTTGGGGCACTCAGCGATGAATGTGGCCTGACCTCTCTGCATTCGAAGCATTTGGGCATGTCGCCCCTCTTCTTACTCATCTGGTTGTCATAGGTGCACTGAAAGCGACTAGACATCAGGCAAAGCTCTTCATCCCCAAGTGACGCCAACTGCTCCTCTGTAACAGACATAAGAGCAGAAAATGAGAAGTTGTAAAGCGGGGGGTTAGTAGCGGCCTCTCTGGAGGGAGTAGCCAAGGCCAGGCTCTTTAAGCCAGCACAAGTGAGAGATCCTCAACTTGTAATCCACTTCTGCGGCCTTGAGCTAGCTGTAAAGAAGCCTCCACTCCAATCATGTCATAGGCTTATGACTCGATGATCGAGTTAGCCTTGATCTCCCGTATTTTCCTATCCAACACATACAACAACTTAATGGCCAACTGATGGTCAGAGCATGGTATCGCCTGAGGGCTGGAGTTTACGCGTAACTTGTTGATGATCGATTGAAACCGACCAAACAAGTCATCAATGGACTCACTAGGTTTCTGGACGAAATTCTCATATTCGCGCGTGTAAGTCTCAACAAGACGTCCCTTGATAGTAGCAATACCCTCATGGTGCGTACTCAGTAGGGACCATATCTCACGAGCAGTCTCAAGGTGGCTCACTTTCTAATAATCAACTGGACCAAGTCCTGAGAAGAGAAAGTTCATCGCCTTGGCGTTAGTCTTGTGCTCAACAACGAGCGCCGAAGTAGAACGCTCGGCAATGGGAAGTACACTGAAAGTCATACTCTGAGTAGAGCCCCATATGTCCTGACTCTAGCTAATCAAGAAAGCTTTCATCCTACCCTTTCAGTAGGAGTAGCTATCGAAGCCAAGGAATGGAATCTTCCTAGAGTTAGTCATAGTCACTGCTGGTTACTCACCGGTAAAGGTATGAAGAAACCTAACTGACTCTGATACCACTTGTAGGACCGGGACGTGCGACTAGAGGGGGGGTGAATAGGATCACTTGAAAACTTAAAATCACAACCCCCAAACTTGGTGCACTGAAAACTCATAAGAACCCAAGCTAGACACTGTCCACTGAACAGATACAGTGTCTAGCAAGCGTAAGGTGTCAGTCCACTGAAGGGATACGCACCACAAAGATCGCAAGCAACTGAAACTTGCAATTTCACCACTCAACACCCACCGCATCGAAATGTGACTTACTGGAACACAACAAGAATAGAGTATGGTCAGAGAGTGGAAAAAGCAAAGTCGATGCAAAAAGCACAGCAGAAGAACGAAATAGTGAAAACAGGACAACAGTCTTGGCCACACCGGACTGTCTAGTGCCAAAGTCTGGTGGTGCTAGACTATTCAGTAGGACACACCGGACTGTCCGATGCAAGCCGTCAGACTGTCCGGTAGGTTACTGGATAGTTCGGTGGCAGTGCCGGATAGGCCGGTGGAACCGAGGAACTTGAGTTCCTAGACCCAAAACATGAGCAAAACTTGTCCAAACTTCACGAGATTTTGCACAGCCTATCTGGACCTTGTTCCAAAGCTATCCCCAAAAGATCAACTCAAAATGACTAAGGGATTAGCGGGAATTTCAGATCTCGTGAGATGGCAATCTATGGGCAAGAAAGGGGAAAAACTCAAGAACGACTTGCTCGTGGCAATCCTGATGGATTGAGATGAACTAAGTCATAATCTCCATATCCTAGCAAGTCCAAAAGAGCCAAAAGAATAGGATTAACTCGCATGCAAAGCAAATCAATTAAAGCCTTTGAGTTTCATCCAAAATCCAGACTAGAAAGGGGGAAGGAATAGGGCTGCACACATGAACTCGATTTGGGGATGAATCTTGCTTGGATTAGAGAGGGAAATCAGTTCTTACAAGGTTCCTCATAGCCTACCACCCTTCATCCTGCCACTAATGCAAAGTACTAGCTCTACGGGACTCCAAATCCTAGGATTAGCACCCGGTTTTCACTCTAAGCACTTGGCTGGTTGGAAAGCTAAGCCTATGGTTTCTAAAGGTAGAAGAGTCACCTAAATGACCAACCACTTAGGTATTTATAGCCTAGGCCTAACTAACTTAGTTTACACTAAGACGAGAATTTAGCCCATTCGCTGAGTCTTGGTAACATGGTGGTAGGGTGGAGGATTTGAGCGAATTCGCCAACGCCCTTGCACGTCTTCTCACCATGCACTCAAGTTGGAGCACCATGGTGGACCTGGCATCCCCTGTCCATCAGGATCGCCTCACAGTCCTTCGGAGGTCTTACACTTGCCATCGTCGTGCCGCCCCTCTATGTACCGAACTCCCATGGTCAACCGATGCCGAGCATGCCTCCTGTCCTTTGGAGGTCTTTCTTCTCCATATACCTCTAGTCCATCAGAGGCCCCCCAATCCATTGGAGGGCTTGTGCCTAAGTCCTTCTAGGTCTTGACTTCTGTTGACAATCACTCATCACTCTAGAGGCAATGGAGCCGGTCCATTGGCTCTCAATATTCTGCATATAGATGTAGCTATACCCCTACTCCGTATGGAGGAAGGTGGGCTGCTAAGTATGTATATACTCACCATTGCTTTGTTGATGTTTTCCAGTGGAGATGATACAGTTACCATATATTCGGACGAGTAAGGGTTATGACCTACTTTCCAACCGTGATGTGTGGATGTTTGGGCCTACGTTTTATTTTTCGCTGCTTATATTTTCAAGGCTGCGCCCCTTTGCTGTCTGACCCATTAGGGTGGATCTGTATCACTCTGATGTAAAAATGTGATCACCAAACCCTGGGATGGTAATAAAGTATATTTTAGTCCCATTAAGGAACAGAGGGCGCTTCACCAGGTTTTGAGGCATTGCCCTTGGTAACCCCTTGATCACTTGGACAACTCCTCTATCCAAACATGATTGATGGGCCCTCTAGGTCATACTTGGGGCTTAGTTGGTCTTCTGGACCGCCGTTGCTTGATGCAGCTCCACACACTTGCTTCTTGATCACATATCTGCAATGAGCATCACCATATGAATGATATGCATGATGCAGTGAATGAGATGCATGAATAACAAGCACACATATGAATAATCATTTCATGGATAGGTGGAAAGGTGATTGACAAACTACTTAATTAGACAGGGAGTACTCTTATGGACACCGAGCAAGCACACAATCATAAAATCGCACGTATACAACCTACTGATCATATTGACAACATGTCAATGATGTGATCCGATAAAAGGAAGTGATAGTTGTTTAGATTACTAAGATGGGCATGGTGGTGTTTATTTGCATTCAACAAGTCATACATATCATGTAGGGTACTACGAGAGCAACACATGATGGATTGCTAATTCAAAGACACTCACCAAATGTAAACAAGCATATAAGTGAATACGTTATACTTAACTTGTCCTATGTGGAGTTATTGTTATCTATATTCAACAGTATACAATATTTTTATGATTTAGGATTAAAAAATTAGGCATGTGAGAATGGAACCAGCATATTGAGCACATATAGTCTATCTTCCAAGGTTTCATTTTGGCACCGCAAAACTGAAATATACCAAGTCCTGTTCATAGAAGCAATCATGAGCTTATATAAGTACCTTAGCGTCCCCTTTTTATTCCATTTACTTGAAGCCTATTTAATAAGCAATTTTAGACTTCTCATGTAACAACAACCAAAATTCATGAAAAATTTAGACAAGCATACTTTCACAGTAACACAGCTACAAGAATTTTGGAGGAATTTTTGTACACATTAAATAGCACTATTCTATTTCATTGTTTAAATCATCATAGCATCTTCAAAACACAAAGCAAACATCAAGCAAAACACATGGAACTTTAATTCAAGACTGCACTAGACCAAATGAGTACAATATAATTTCTATCGATTTTCTGGACAAGTTTTATGTAGCATGCATTTCCATATTCATAAAATATACGAATTAATAGAACTAGGGGTAGATTTGTATTTAAACATTGAGTACTAGGGTCATCTGAAATACATAAGAACACAAATACTTGTATATACTTCCTTACCAAGTTTCGCAATTTTTGGAGCTCATTTACCCTATGTTTTCTAATTAACTAATAAAACCAAGCATGCCCAAAAGCAGGGGCAAACGATCATTTCCTAGCACAAGGACTAGTCCACTGTATAGATCTACTCATAAGCAATCCAACAAAACAAGTTTCGTATTTTTATGACTTTTCTACAATTTCTAGAGCATTTTAAAATTCATATGCCAAATCTGGATGTGATTATTCACACTAAGCAAGGGCTAGCACACAAATAAACCTAGACTCAGTGAATAGTGCATGTGAAGCCTATAGAGCATAGGGTTAGATTTGCAAACATGCAAGGCTCGGGTTAAAATGCACAAACTTAATAGATCTAGAGGGTTTTTGGTAGTTTCTGCAAGACAAATGAAAGATCGAATCAATATGGCAAAAACATAGGGGTTAATGTGAAAAATTTGGGGCTTCTTCAACCTTTGTCTCCCCTTCCTCTGCACAGGCACCCGATCGGGATTTGGTGGCAGTGGATCGGCACGTAGGAGCGGCAAGTGACCCTGTAGCAGGACGGGGAAGGTGTTCCCAGACTTGGGGCTTCTTTTCCCCTAAGTCGCGTCATGCGAGGAAGCCGGAATCGATGAGGAACGTGCCATGAACCAAGGGACACTGATGCTGAATCGGGTGGCGAGGGCAGGTCGGCGCGGCGTGGATTTGGCAGGCAGGGAGGCAAACAGTGGCGGCGCCTTGTGTGCTGGATGCGCAAGCCTGAGACGACTCAGCAATGGTGTCCGGAGGCACGGGGAGGACACCGGAGCAGACGCCTATGGTGATGCGTGGGAAAGCCTGGGTGGCACACGACAGTGCTTGTAGAATAGGGTGGAGGCTGTAGGGAGAGAGGTCAAGAACCCACAGAATCAAGAGAGATCATTTAAACATTTATGCATGCCACTAGTCATTGTACCAAAGTTGTTAATTATGAAATCATCTACAAGTTTTGTATAGAGATCTTTTTCTAGATAACAACAGATTTTGAAATACAACAATATACATGCTCAAGGGTTTGGTCAAATAGCAGTTTTACTTCATATAGAGTCTTTCTTGTTTCAAACTTTTGAGTGACCAAATGAGGTCCAATTACTTAAAGGCTAGGTGCATTTGAAAGGTGATAAGTTTAATTTCATTTCATAGAAAGGAATATTTTGATGTTGTATAGTGAAATTGAAAGTAATTTCATAATCAAAATTGGGGAGTAGCCGAAAATCTAGACTTGAGAATCATTCTATGGCTGACTTGGGCTGATTCAAATAATGTTGATGTGTAGACAAAAGTAGGTGAACGTCAATTTTGTAATATGTCCGGTGTGACAAAAACCTAGTACAATATCTGCACCACAAGTATGGTATAGAATTTGACCAAGGGTGCCTAATGAATTGAAAGTTTTATTAAGGTCCATATTTGGTCGAGGACACCTTTGCCACCTTTCAAAAGAACTTTGGCTGGATTTAATTCAAACTTTTGAACCTCCTGTCATTTGATTGTGAACATGGTCACAATAACAAAGTAGAACTTTGACATTTGGTGTTTTTCATAAAAGTTTGTGGGGTTTGACTTACTCCACAAAACAACGAGCGGTTTTGTATTTTGCATTGAAAATTTTGGACCTGTGATTTGTCCACATAATTCTGATTCTTCTCTAAGCATGATTCAGTTAATACTTAATACCATCGCTAGCATGCGTCTAACTTTTGGTTAGTGCCTTTGAGATGCCTAGGGCATCACAATGCCTTTTCTCGGTTCTGATGGGCGTTTTTCTTGGAATCGAAGCATGAGGCTTTCGACTTAGGTTGAGATCTAGTCTTGAAGTTGAATAATGAGAATCATAAGGCCATGAGAGTGATTCACAGTGACAATGGCAAAGAACTCTCATTTTGACAACTTTTATCATGGCCTTAGTCTTGAGCACCAGTTCTCTTCTCCTTATACCCTACCATAGAACGGTGATGCGGAACGCAAGAACCGCACACTTGTTGAGATGGCATGAATGATGTCTAACGAACACAAGACACCTAGGTGCTTTTGGGCTGAGGTGGTGATTATCATTTGTTACATTGCTAACAGAATTTCTCTGCGAGATTTCCTAGGAAAGACCTCATATGAGCTTCAGTATGGTAGGTAGCCCAGTGTCAAGCATTTGCGAGAATTTGGATGCAGGTGTTTTGTGCTTAAGAAGGCAGGGCATTTGGATAAGTTTGAGTCTCGCTACTTGGATGGTGTTTTTCTAGGGTACACCTCGAGCTCTTGAGCATTTCAAGTGTGGATTATAGGAACCAAACAAGTAGTAGAGACTTGTGAGGCTTCTTTCAATGAAACTATGCCTTGCATAACCCTTGCTTTTGAGCTTTCATGTGATGATGAGATAGGAGAAAGCATTTTCGAGGATGATGAGCTTCTAGAAGGGGAGCCGAGGACTAGTGCATGTGCTGACGCTCCTCCTGCTGATGATATGTCCATGAACGATGATGGAGGCCCAAAACCTATGACTTCCTCTACGATTATGCCTTCACCACCACAAGAATCAACATCTCAGAGGTCGTTGAAGAGGTGTCTTCCAACCCTCAAGTGTTGAAGTTGGTACAACAAGGACACCTACCTCATCTCACGGTGGGTGATCTTCATTAGCAGACTTTGAGGTCCTAGATAGGTTCCATTGCTGTTTTTTCACATCCTGCATTTGTTGCCTCTTTTGAGCCCAAGGATGTTGGACATGCATTATCTTATGATAATTGGACTAATGCCATGCATGAGGAGTTAGAAAACTTGGAGAGAAATGAGGTATGGGTTTTAGTTGAGCCACCACCGCAATGCAATCCTATTGGTACAAAATGAGTTTTTGAAAAATAAGCAAAGAGAGGATGGCATTGTAGTGTGGAACAAGGCTAGACTTGTGGCTCAGGGTTTTTGCCAAAAGGAAGGAATTGGCTATGAGGACATGTTTGCTCCAATTGCATGCCTAGAAGCTTTCATATTCTCTTATCTTTTGCAGCTTCAAAGGGTTTGAAACTTTTCCAAATAGATGTGAAGTCTGCTTTTCTAAATGGGATCATTGAGGTGGAGTTTTTGTAAAACAACCTCCTGGCTTTGAAAATCAGAAGTTTCCAAATCATATTTACAAATTACAGAAAGCTCTTTATGGCTTGAAGCAAACCCCTCAGGCTTGGTATGAGAGGTTGAAAACAATTTTGCTAAACCAGGTCTTTAAAATGGGATGTGTAGATAAAACTTTGTTTCTCCTCATTGTTTAAATATATGTGAATGATATCATCTTTGGTGGCTTCTCTCACTCTCTTATTTCCAAGATTTCTAGGAACATGTCCAAGGAGTTTGAGATAATATTGATGGGTTGTAGGACTGAAAGCTATGACTAGAGGGGGTGAATAGAGCACTTCAAAAACTCTAATTCAAACCCAAGCATGAAACTTGCACACAAACAGAGCTAGCTTGGTGCCATTCACTAAACGGATACAAACCAAAGGACAAGAGCGGAAGAACTTAACTCATAGATCACGGAAAGACCGCAAGCCAAGCCAAGCAATGAAACTTGCACGAATCAACTACTAGACACTCTACACCTCGAGAGATGCCTCATTGAAGATCAGCATGTGAAGAGTATGGGCATGTAGTGGTTGACACAAAGCAAGGTCGAAGCAAAAACACCGAGAAGCCAAAAACTCCAATAAAGAAGGAAGAAACCCTAGCCATGCTGGACTATCCGGTGCCAGAGACCGGACTGTCCAGTGGCACTAGACTATTCGGTGGGCTACACTGGACTGTTATGTGGTCACTAAGATAGAGGATGGCGTCGGACTAGCTAGAGCAAGCAATCGAACTGTTCAGTGGTAGAACCGGACTATCCGATGGCTGAGCTAGACTATCCTGTGTGAGCCTTGGAGCTTGATCTTCCAAACCCAAGACTTCACCAAACCTTCTCCAATATTCATGAGATTTGACACAAGATATCCTACTTCCATTATAAAGACATTTCCAAAAGATCTATTGAGAAGGATCACAGGATTAGCAGGAATTTCAGATCTCATGAAGAGGGAACCTTTAGCCAAGAAATGGGAAAACTCAAGAATGACTTGCTCATGACAATCCAATAGGATGGAGATGAACTAGGTCATGATATCCACATCCTAGCAAGTTCAAAACACTGAAAGAACATGACTAACTTGCAGGCAAATAAAAATCACCAAAAGTTTTTGAGTTTCATCCAAAAAACAAACTAGAGAGGGTGAAGGAGCAGGCATCACACAAGCCATGAATTTTCGAGGAACCTTACTGTATTGATTCACTAAATTGAGTTCTTAAAAAGATTCCTATAGCCTACCACCTATCATCCACCCTCTAATATGAAGAGCACTAGCTAGGGGACTCAAATCCTGGCCTAAAACTCTATAATCTCTCTTAGGCATTTGGCTGCTAGGAAATGCTAATAGTAGGGTTTAGAGGATCAGATGGTCTAATGACTAGCCAAGTCACTATTTATACCCTAGGCCTATTGACACAGTTTTACACTAAGATCCCAATAGGTAAAATGCCTAGCGAGGGCTAAATGAAAAGATATAATCAGACGACCATAATGGAGACTTGATCTTCTTCTCTTGCACAGCTTCTCCAGATGACTTCTACATGGCCAAAAACTGGAGAACTTTATATCACCATCTTCATGGCCCGGGCTTGTCCCAATCTTCTAACTTGGTGAGTTTGAGGCCCAACTCATCGAACCTTCTCAAACTAGTAGGGTTGGCAGTTTTGAGCCAAAGCCGCCAAAGCCTCCCTTGCCCACCTCTGCGCCATGTGTCTAGGTTGGAGCACCATGGTCACACCCAAAATCTCCATCAAAGTTGCCTCATGGTCCATAACAGGGCTTACACAGTGGTTGATCTCCACAACTCCGTGTACTAGACTCGTGCATCCACGCGACGAAGAGTATTCAAGGATCGAGATGGCGACATAGAGGGGGGTGAATAGGTTGAGCCTAAAAACACAACCCTAGAAACCCTCTCTTCTTATACATGCAAGGTCACATAGCTAAGCAAAGCTACCAACCATAGGATACATAGAGAAAAGCCATGCAGAAGCATTCACTCAAACGCCGATTAAGAACGACACAAAAATGAGCCAACTCACTTCCAACAGCATGCACCAGACAGTCTGGTGTGCACAAGCTGCCAGAGTGAGCAAAAGCCGGATGTACACACATTGGACAGTCCGGTGCTAATGCACCAGATGGTTCGACAGTACCATCGGATGGTCCAGTGCAAATACCGGATGAACTAGGCAGAGGTATTCTAGAAACCCCTCAGTGAGCACCAGACGGTCCTATGGTTGACCAATGGATGGTCTGACGTTCACAAATCCTTGAAAGTGGTTAAACCTCGGATTCTCTGCCCACTCACCATCACACGCACCGGACAGTCTGGTGTGGAACCACCCGGCGATCTAGTGTGCACAAAATGTGCAGCCTGGGTCTAGAAAAACAGCCCGCGAATTCACAAAACCGGAGGCAAATCTTGTACCTATGATCTCCAAACCTCACCAAACTTTGACTAGATCTTGTTTAGGCCATGAAGAAACTTTTTCCAATAGATCCCAACCAAAATCCCTGAGATTCTCTACATATTCGACTATCCAAGAGGTGAAGAACAAGGGAAAGAACGAAAACTTGGGCTACTCATGGAACCTAGAATTTGGAAAACCATAATCCCTCCATGTCCTAGCAGTCCAAAACACTAGCAAAAGAAGGATCTAGCCTTGGCCAAGCACAAACATAGGAAAAGCTAAAGGTTGAATCCAAAAACCAAACTAGAAGGGGGAAGAAACTAGCACACAAGAGCTGGACCTGCCGAGATAGAACAATCTCAGAGGTCACCTCCCCTGTGTCCTCAGCGGGGCCAGCCTCTTCTCGAGCCTGCAGTCAGGTAAGCGAGGAGGAAGCCATCGGCAAGGGTCCTCCTTCATCTTCAGAGCTCATAGCAGAGGGGTGTTCACGTCTCTTAGCGTAACAGATTTAACTTCACAGGCGCACGGAGATTTGCTGTAGCTTTTTCACTCAGAGTATTCCGAGTATCCTAAAAATCCATAGGGAAGCAAGGGATAATCGGTGGAATGATATGTTCGAACTTGAAACAATATTAGAACTTAGATAAACACCAGCTATTCTTACAACGGGGGTAAGACAAAACAAGATAGCGTATGGTGGGAAGAGTAAACAGGGACCAAAGCATTACACAACTTGGTAGTTGACTAGGAGGACACTGAGTGAGATTAAGATATCCAAACTCTATTTCTTAACTACTGCAAAGGAGTATTCATGGTTGAACTGAGTTAAACAAATACGAACTAGGGTCTTGCATCGAGCTAAATTCTAGACTACACCGAGGAGGCACGGGGGGAGATAGTTGGCCAACCGAATGACAACCGGCTAATGCCTACGGGCTCACCGAATGACGGGGTCAGATTATAGGTGCTCCCTAATGCTGTCACTAAGAGGGTCTACCAGCCAGATCTGCGTGGGTAAGATGGCACGCTAAACTAGTGATCAAGTGAGAACTTGATCACTAAAGTCAGCCCTTGATCAGAGGGTTAGGACTGACTTAGCCTTAGATCAGAGCCTAAGGAAAGCCTATAGCACTGGCAAGTCTAGCAAGATTTAGATAACTCTAGAACAACACAAACCTAAGCCTTGGTCTAGTATGCAACAAGGTACACCACACTAGGCAAGTGTAAGAAATAAAGTAAAGTATAGCTGAAAGATAGATCAATAAAGTATATTATACTGAAGTAGCAAGAGTACAAAGGTAGAAAGATACAAGAGCTTTACCAAACTCAAAGCTAACTCTGGAATCCCTAAGGCAAAGACTCAGACTCAACTCTAACTCCAAGGACTATCCTAGTGCTACTAACTAGACAATGGTGTGTTCCACTCAACTTCCACACTTTACAAATGAGCTACCAGGGGGTATTTATAGTTACCAAGTGAGAAGGGGTATTTATATGGTCGGTAAGGCAGTTAAGGGGGCAGGTGGCAGGCCGGGCAGCTAGGTAGGAGGCGGGGTAGCCCCACCTTAGGCTGGGTGGCCTGGCTTGCCCTTGGATCCACCGCCTTACACCATCTTGTGGTCCATCTTCACTCCCCAAGTCGGTTGCATGGTGGTTGGCGGTTAAAATGTGTGTTTTTCCCTTGATGGTTGGATCTCATTTGTGCTTCTTCCTTAGCCACAGGATTGAAGTGCCACGTATTGCTGACTTCACTAATCCAAGTGCTGGATCGATGAGGTGGCAAGCCTTCCGATACTTAACATGTTGGGTTCTCTGCTTGGGCCTTGGAATTGTGTTGTCACGTCTTTAGTGTGCATGCAGGTCGAAGATGGGCTCATTTTGGCACATTCACAGGCCGGGCGGCCTGGAGGGAGGCCGGTGACCTTCCTGACTTAACCATATTTGACATGTTTTTGGCTAATCTTGCACCTGCAATCAAATATTCAACACAACTCGTGGAACTATGTTAGTAGCAAGGGTTAGTCTACACTTTGATGTATTTTCCTTCATGTTCATGGATAGTTGATGGTCGTAGGTAGTGCAATAATGATCGTCAACACCCCCCCAAGCTTAGACCTTTTCTCGTCCTCGAGTAAAGCCAAGATGGGTTATGGATCAGGAGTTGCTGCAAATATCAATGTCCAAGAATAGAAGCTAAACATAACTAATACTCATGCTTTGGTCTCAAACCATAGTGTATGCAATGATCACTTTTTCCCATACCTGTGGTGCATCTTTTTGACTTACCATGTCTTGAGCAGTTGAGAGAAAGAATGACTTTGTTGTAGGCTTCAACTCCAAACATCTCTTTTTGGATTTCTATCTCAGGTGTTTTTGAAGATTTTCAAAATAAAATAAGTTTCCCCAGAGGTACTCTCGATCACTCACAAGTGTATCCTTACCATTGAGGCCAAGAGCACGGTCAAGAACTTCCTACACTACGGCTTATGTGGAGCTCAGGGTATAGAAGAACTTAGCTTACTTAGGTTGTTTATTTTGCAAATCCAAAGATTGGACCAAAGAAATGTACTACGTCAACTAATCCTGTTCATCATTGGAGCTTATTTAGTGGCTGGATGGATGGATCTCCTTATTTCCTTTCTTTTTCCTCCTTTTGTATGATAGTTATGAATGTGGAGCCTTTTTGTATTTTCTCTCTTTTTGCCATGCTTGACTAGCATGCTTTTCTTTTTCATGCTTTTGCCATGCTTTGATTAGCATGCTTTTATTTTTCTGTTTTTGATGGCTCCACATCCTACCTCGTTTTGATTTGGAAGGAGTAAGGTTGAGGATATTTGCTTGGAGATAAAATGGATGCACATCCAAAGTGGATGAATGCATATGTGATGGTGGATTTTGCTCCAATGACTCACATGATAGAGATGATTCCATTCTACGAGACTAAAAATTTGACAAAGCTCAAAACAACATTAAGTAGCTTAAACAAACGGCTCAGATATGTTCAGTGTATTTGGCTCTGGTAGGTGTTTAAAACCAACGGGGGACCTTTATTTTCAGTTTTCAAAAGAATAACCTGAGATGTTCATCTTACTAAGAAAATGTAGAGATGGCCTTATTACTTAGTCATATCATTTCTCACAACAACTTAGACAAGTTTTGTGCAAAATGGCATCCACAAGGTAAAAGATCAGGTTCTCATGTTATACACACAAGCTCGAAATTAAGCTAAGCATAGTTTGTATAGACAACTAATCAAGACATGATAGAGCAACTATTCATCATTTCTATATGAAGGTAATATATCAAAGTTGGGAGTTGATTTTATTGACCTTCTCTTTTTTAAAAAAAATAAGCATGAAGGAACAAATAATTAAACATTATTATTGCTAACTTACTCTCGGGTCGGACGGGTGTTGCTGATGGACTGCTGCTGGGTGGTATTGTCAGACTGGTAGCACTGGTACTGCTACTGCTGCTACTGCTAGGAGCTGATGCTACAAAACAAGGATGGGAATCGGGGGGCCTTACTCTGTGATGGGCCGTGAGGAAGCATGCTCGTGTTAGTCTACCATCCCCCCCAAGCTTCAATGAAGCTAGGAGTTTTGGTAGTAATAGTTGTGAAAGTTTTGAGCATTGATGAAGCCGGATTCCACCATTTCATTCAGGTTTTGGAGCATGGTGCTGTTCTCCTGGAGCCATTGGTCCATTGCTTCGGTGCGTCGGTGGATGCCATCCACTTGCTAGTACAGCCTCTGGTTATACTGGCCCAAGTTTATCCCCTCCATTGCGGAGTTGATGCTGGCCATGTTGTCGGTTTGGAATTGGGCTGATGCAGAGGGACCTAGGTTTCTGTTGAGGTGGTGCGACGCACTCTCATCACCATGGTACTGGGTACCATACGATGGCTGTTATGAACTATTGCCACCACTACTGGTAGGGTACCATGGCTCGGGCTGGGCATACCGACGGAGCCGTGATATCTCTGAGTCAGCACATGCAGATGGTGTGGCATTATGGTGTGCCTAGGATGAGCCTATTCCTGCTTCCTCTTGTTCCTCTCTTATGCGTTCTTCTGCTCGGCGTCGTTGGCCTCTAGTCATGATGCCTCCAATGCTTTGGTGTGGTGCTTTCGTGTTTAGCTGCATGGTTAGGCTCCTAACTTTGTATAGGTCATACTGCGGTGCTGGAAACGGCAGTTTGAAATTATGCCCAAACCAAGTCATGACTAGATTCCCGCTCTCATCCCGTTTCATGAAGGGTGCCTAGATGAAGTGCTGCTCCCCAATTATGTGTGACGTGTCATCAGGAATGTATTCAATCTAGGCATTCTCTAGGAGGCCCAGGTTGGATGCAATCCTAGTGACTAGTGATGTGATGTTAATGGGGGTGTTGGTCCTCAACATTTCCATCCACTGACAGACTATGTCGATGACCGGGGCATAGCGCTTCTTTCTACACATGGCATAGAGGCACTTAAGATCTTCGTTTGGTGCACAACGTACTTCACTATGTGGGAAAATGACGAGCGAGATCCAGCGAGCTAGAAGTCTCAGAGTAGGGTTGTGGATTTTTGTGGCACTATGCTTCCCCCTCACGTACTCTCCACAGATTTTCGTCCAAAAAGTTTTCATGCTATACCCCGCTGGCTCCTCTGCTAAAGAGCGGTTTGGATGGAAGCCTAGGGAGAGTGCTAAACCTTCTCGGGGTAACAGAATAATCAGTGTTGAACAGATGGAAATGGATGGTGGTTGTACCTGAGTGCTTCTCCATGCGAAGAGTCATCAGGAACTCCATAGTGAGAAGGATGGATCCTTCTTCTATGACGTTTGAGAAGTCCAACCATCCCACATAGTCGAAGGCCTGCGCAAATGAGTCCAGCATACCTATAGCGATAAGAAAGAAAGCAGCGAAGTACCTTGTCCATCCAAAGGTCTTGGTGGTGAGACATTGCAACTTCTGTGCCTCAGTGTCATTCTGTATGGTGATGTCTTGGAGCGTCAACAGTCGGCGCTGTGGTAGAGCTTGTGATGATGTTATGTCATCTTGTTCCTGGCCTCAAGCTCTGATGGACATCCTGTCAGACACAGCAGGTGTCCTTGAACTTCCACTCCATGAATGAGAGCCCTTCCCTGTGTTGCTCAGGGCTCTCTTTGCCTTCCTGAAAAATGATGACATCTGCAAAACAAATATGCAAGACAAGAGAATACCCGAAGGATAGAGCAGTTACAGATGTTAGCGTTAGGCATTAGCAATCCAAAAGTTATTCATCCAGAGGTTAGTCATCCTTGTGGGGTAGAACCTCCAAAAACCGTTCAACGAACGAGAGTGTAGCACTTATTTTATTGGGCAGAATTTTTCTAAGTGCTGAAAAACAAACTAAGTTCTTAGACTAAGAGTGATTAGGGGGAGGAGAAAGAGCTCACACTGCTGAGTGGTGCGAGGAGCTGAAGAGAGCTTGCATGCGTATTTATAGGCGTGGGATCATGCATGCATGAGCAGCAAGGGGCTAGGCGGCCTGAGCTAGGAGCCGGGTGGCCTAAGCCTATGCTCCTTAGGCTGGTGCGTGCATGCAGGTGGAGATGGGACGCGAACGGTGCAAATATGAGGCCGGACGGCATCGGTGGGAGGCTAGGCAGCCAGTGCCTTGGCATTTTGCGATTAGTGCATTTGGCACTAGTGTATGCATGCATTAGTGGGGAGCCAGGGGGCTGAGCAGCCTGGTAGAGGCCGGGCAGCCTGGTGCAGTGCACAGGGGTTGGCCAGCCCTAGGTGGGGCCGGGCGGCCTGAAATATTTTTTCTTTTTTTTTGAAATATAGGAGATGAAAAATAAATAACTTATGCATAAATCAAACATGCAGTGGTATAAAAGAAACTTAGAAACTTCCAAATGCATAAAGGAAATTTAAACGCGCAGGAATAAAATATGCAGTGGAGATAATACCAGTTTATCTCCTGGCGAGGGCAAGTCATACCTTTTACGTGGAGTTAGTGCTTGACGGAGATTTAGCGGCCGTTTGCGCTGCAACTTTCACTCGCCATACTTTCTTAGTTGCCACAACCTTTTGTTTCTGAGTTTTATTCTTGGTCCTTTCTGGCTTGGCTTTTGGCGCTTCTTCTTCTTTCTTCCGCCACTCTTTGGGTGTGTTCGTTGTTGTGGCAGCGACCTTCATGATAGGAGTCTTGCCTCCTGTGTCCTTTGTCAGCGGCTTGGCCATTGAGGCATGTCTTTGTGACTCAGCTCTGTGATCGACTTTGAGCTTTCGAGCTTCTCCATCTAGCATGATCTTCTCCATTGCTAGGATGAGAGAGTCTACTTTCGACTGACTTAGCGAGAGCTCGATCTTCTCTCTGGGCATCTCCCAAGGTGCCTGACATTTGAGTTTAAACGTTTTTACCTGTCGGCACTGTTCCACTTTCGGCTTGAAGGCGAACGTCTCCCATCTGCCGTTGATGTTGAGGTGGACTTGTCCAGTTCCAACGTCAATAGTGGCCTTAGCGGTGCTTAAGAACGGTCACCCAAGGATGAGCGGAATGTCCTCAGCGATCCCATCGGGGTAGCGAATCGACTGATCTGCTAGCTATAGGCACATAGCAGTAGGGACAAGTGTAGCATGCGTGAGTTTATCAAAGACTACCTTTGGCATGATGCTCACACTTGCTCCTAGATCATAGAGAGCTTGATCAAAGTGCTAGGTCCCGATTGAGCACGAGATGGTAGGGATCCCTAGATCCTTCTTCTTCTGGGGCGGCTGACTGAGTATAGCAGCGCTACACTCTTCCGTGAGGTGCACGACTTCTGGCTTTTTGTTGTTGAGGATGTCCTTTAGGTACTTTGCGTACATAGGCACCTGCATCGCATCTAGCAATGGAATATTGACATATAATTTCTTTACTACCTCCACAAACTTGCCAAACTGGTCATCGACAGAGGTCTTTTTCTACCTTTGAGGAAAAGAGAGCACGGTAGTGTCGTAGAACTCGTGTGGAGCCGACTTTGGTGCTTCCTTAACTGGTTGTGGTTCAGCCACTTGATCTTCCTTCTCTGGTTCGGCTGGCTTCTCCTGTTCCTTCCCTGCATTCCTAGGATGTGGGGGGCTCTTGTGTAGAACTTCCACCCCTAGTTGTTACAGCATTGATATGTTCCTTTGGGGGTGGCTCAAGCTGACCCGGAGGTTACCCGAAGTTGGACTAGGCAAAGCGGCAGTAAGCTGAGCTATCTGAGTTTCTAACATTTTATTAAAACTCAGTTGGTTCTTCATGGAGCTATTAAGAGTTTCCATTTGAAGCGACATGTTTTCTAGAATTCTATCGTTCACAAGGAATTGCTTACTTTTGCTATCGTTCACAGCTTTTTGATCGAAAGGATTTTTATTAACTGTTGGGAACTGCCAGAAGATGTACCTTGACCAGAGAATGGTAAGTGTGGTCGTGAGTTCCAACCCTGGTTGAGGACGAGACCCGTTGTTGAAGCTATTGTTGTTGATGAAGTTTACGTCTTCCGATCCATTTCCGGGGCAGCTGTTCCCCGTGTGGCTGGTATTCCTGCAATGCTTGCAAGTCATTCGAGAATCCAGTGCCTAGACCGGTACAGCTTCAGGAGCATCCTCCTGCTTCTTTGGCAAGAGGTCCATCTTGGCAGCCAACATGTCGGTGCTGTCAATTTGGTGGACTCCACGGGGCTTATTGGTTGCCCTCTCCTATCTCCATTCTTGGTTGCTTGCCATCTTCTCTATGAGAGTGCATGCGGCAACAACACTCAAGGACATAAAGGATCCTCCAGTGGCTGCATTGAGGTGTTCTTGCACGGTCCAGTGCAGACCGTGGAAGAAGTTCTGGATGATCAGCCACTCTTCCATACTATGGTGGGGGCAAGTGGTGATGTACTCTTGAAGTCTTTCCCATGCCTCTGCCATTGTCTCATCAGTGAGCTTGTCTTCCCCAAGGGGAAGTACTTTGCAAGGAAAGCATTTGAGCATGCCTCCCAAGTTGCCAAGTTTGCACGGTTCAAATAGAACCACTGTTTTGCCTTCCCGATTAGTGAAAATGGAAAAAGGCGCAGTCGAACAGCATCGGCGGTTGCACCCTTGATGGTGAAAGTGCTGCATATCTCCAGGAACTACTGGAGATGGCTATTTGCATCCTCCAATGCCAATCCACATAATGGACTAGCTTGGACCACATATATAACACCTCGCTTGAGCTCGAATCCTTCTCCAACTTGTACATCAGGCCCAGTGGGGATGTTGTTGCTAGATGGGATGGAAAAGTCACAGACGGTCTTCTTAGGAACAACCATCTGTTGGCAGTCATTATAACCCATTTCAACCACCAACATTTCATGTTCCAAGGGTAATTTTGTGCAAAGTTCATATATATTAACCGGTTCCACGAGTTGTGTACAAAAGTCTTGCAGAAACACATGTCACGGTGCAAAAACATACAAAACATGGCAAGACATGGTGAAGCAAGAAGGAAGGCTGAAAATGGGATAAAGACCCAGGCCGCCCGGCCTGCCCCTGGCTCCGAATGCCACCATTCTTCACCTGCATGCAAGAGACAACGTGTCAAACACAAAGTCACCGTGGCAACCGAGAGAAGAAGCACAAACACGTCAAAAGACTTCCACCTCACCAATCCAGCCCACGGATTGGTTAAGTCAGCAATCCAGGGGAGTCCCATCCAATGGCTAAGGAAGAAACACAAAGGGAATCCAATGGTTGAGGCAAAAGCACACGAGGATAACCGCCAACCGACCTACAACCGCCTTGGGGAGTCAATATCAATCGAAGGATCAAGTAAGGCAGTGGATCCAAGGGCACCCTAGGCCACCCGGCCTACGGTGGGGCCGCCCGGCCTGGCCCACACCCTTGTAACCGCCATACCAACCCTACAAGTAACCCCTCACTCCCTTGGCACTATAAATACCCCCTGGTAGCTCATTAGTGGGTCTGTGTAGATGTAATGGCATAGTAGCACTTGGTGTGAAGTGTATAGTGTGGAGAAGTGAAGTTATCCCTTAGCTTGTAGAGAGAGTGCCTCTTGTATCAAGAAGAGTAGTGAGGAGAAGAGTGCGGGAGCCGGATTTCTCTCTGCTCCTATACTTGTATTCTCAACGGAAGGATATTCAATTCTAGGATTGAGTAAAGTTCCTTGTCCTCTACTTTTGTTATTTCATACTTACTTTGCTTCCATACTTAGTCTTATACTTGTCAGTTTATGGGAACCTTGTGCACGCTTATAGTGTTGGCTATATAGTAGTGCTTGCTTTTCTGGATCATTACCAGTTAGTAGTAGACTCTTTGAGTGGCACGACGGTGTTCATACTTAGAGTTTACCTTGGTTGGTCAGCTATCCCACGTAGCTCTGGTTGGTAGACACATTAGGTGACAGCTTCTGTGTTCTCAGTATTCCAATCCCGTACGTTCGGATAGACTCGCTGATGATATAGCCTTATCCTGTAGTACCCACCTTTCTTAGCTTGGTAATCAGCACTCTGGTGCCTGGCAGTGGTGCTACAGCTTTGGTGTCTATGTTTACATGACAAGTATATCTCTTTGCATGCTTAGTATAGTAAGGTGATCTAACATTTGTCGAGAACCTATTCCCCTATCTTTTATCCTCTACATTCCCAGCTTCACTAGTTCGGTTGGTTGTGTTACGTGCTATTATACTCCTCATTCTCTGTGGATTTGGTACCCTGGAATACTCTTGGGTGAAAGAGCTACAACGCGTTTACCGTGCGTTTGCGGAATTATATCTGAAGGCTAAGGAACGCCAACAAGCTTTTTCTGGCGCCGTTGCCGGGGAACGGTAGGTATTTTAACACAGAACCAAGGCCGTCCTATCTACCACTATACCACCACTATCACCACCACACCACCATCATATGATTATTCCACCCAATGGATCACACGCCTATCTGCGAATTATCTGCTCCGAAGGGCGATTTTTTGGAGCCTCCACCATCATCCGCCCCCATCATCACAGATGGCTATCAGCTACGTCCCAGCTTGATAGCCATGGTTCAGGATCAATGTTTCATGGGATTAGACTTAGAGAGCCCCTACACACACCTCCGAGAATTCAAGCAGCTATGCAGCTACCTCGTAATTCCGAGAATGCCTGGAGAAACCCTTCGATGGCTGATCTTTCCGTTCTCACTTACGGGAGCAGCAAAATCTTTGTATAACAGAGCAGTTGGTATAGTAGAGGGGAGTTGGGAAAGACTTAAAGTCAAGTTCTGTCTACACTTCTTCCCACAACATCGAGTCGTTGACCTCCGATGTGAAGTTCTCAACTTCCGACAAGGAAGTAACGAGGACTTGGCTGCAGCCTAGTCACGTTTCACCAGTCTGGTCACATCTGGCCCTGACTTGGCAATACAAGAATCCATGCTCATGTAGCACTTTGTCCGAGGCCTATCACCAGGCGCAGGACTATATTTGGATTTAGCATCGAGAGGATCGTTCTCTCACTTAACTGCCCCAGAAGGACGGAATGTCCTTGATAAAATCCTCTGATGGCAGTAAGATCGAGAAACCACGCTCATATCCACAAGATCCACCTGAGCCCAGCTGCCACGAAGAAAGTCAGAACACCCATCCACCAGCTCCACTATCCCATCAAACCCTCATGATAGAGGATGTCCCTGAACCAAGCATGTCACAGGACACTGAGAGGGTCAGTGAAACCGTGATGAATCCTCCATCGGTTCCACCATTCTCATTCGACGATGAACTATTTGCAAGCTTTGGCAATGTATCTCGGTTGCCTAAAGTGAGCCGACGCTTCGAAAGGACCTCTCAACAAGCATACCTCTTTCCACATCAGATACATCAAATGAGATAGGACCTACTCTGGCTTACAGCTGTGATAAATCAGGAATGGCTAGAAGAGAGAAGACTTGATACAAAATTCGTTAGGTTCTACCCAGAACCAACTCTCGTCCCTGGCCATGTATCCGACATGCTTCCAGAAGATATTCTCTATGACCCACGAGTTGGGGTGAACATCATTCCCAAATATGTTGTAGACACCCATTTCCCCACTCAACCACAATCAAAATCCAACATTCGCTTGAAGTGGAACAAGAATGAATCATTGGAAAATCATGGAGTCATTCGGGTCATACCAGTTACCTTGCGAGACAAGCGGATATTCGTAGACTTCCACGTCTTCGACATACCCGAGGGGCCTATGCCATTCATATTGATTGGGCTCCCCATTGCTTCCCTGATTAACACGACAAATCCAGGACAGCTACAGCTTCAGTTTGGTCAAGAGGTGCTCAAAATTGGCATGAGTCGAGCACTGAATACCAAAACAGAATCTAAGCCAGAAGTTGAGCCCCTAGAAGAAGTGATGGGTATTTCACTTGAGGAAGAGGAGGATCAATACAGCCTAGAGGAAGAGCCGCTTAAGTTCGAAGAACTGGGTGAATCTCTGTGGCCCGACTCCCCGAAAATTGAGCTTAAACAGCTGCTGCCTGGCCTGAAGTACGCCTTCCTCAACAGGAATCCGGACACACCGGTGATCATAAGCGACAAGCGGACCGAGAATGAAAGCTGGCGATTACTCTCAGTCTTGGAAAAGTACAGATCAGTGCTTGGGTACTCACTATAAGACCTGAAGGGAATCAGTCCTAACCTGTGCACACATTGCATCCGCATGGAGACTGAACATTGGCCTACAAGGGAACCACAACGCATACTCAATAATGCGATGAGAGAGGTAGTCAAGAAGGAGTTACTCAAACTCCTACACGCGGGTATTATCCACCCCATACAAGATAGTGAATGGGTCAGTCCAGTCCAAGTCGTACCCAAGAAGGGAGGAATGACAGTTGTGAAGAATCAGAACATTGAGTTAATCCCTCAGCGCACTGTCACAGGATGGCGAATGTGCATCGACTATAGAAAGCTCCACTCAGCCACCCGAAAGGACCACTTCCCCCTTCCTTTCATCGATGAGATGCTCGAAAGGCTGGCCAATCACTCTTTCTTCTGCTATCTCGATGGCTACTCCGGTTATCACTAGATCCCAATTCACGCGGATGACCAGAGTAAGACCACTTCACATGTCCTTACGGCACGTTTGCATATCGACGGATGTCGTTCGGGCTGTGCAATGCTCCAGCATCATTCCAGCATTGCATGATGGCCATATTCTCTGACCTGATAGAAAATATAATGGAAGTCTTCATGGACGACTTCTCAGTTTATGGCAAGACCTTTGATGGATGTCTAGAGAACTTGGAGAAGGTTCTCCAGCGATGCAAAGAAGTCGACCTCATCCTAAACTGGGAAAAGTGTCACTTTATGGTTAGAGAAGGGATTGTGCTAGGACACAGAGTCTCAGAGAGAGGCATAGAGGTGGACCGTGCAAAAATTGAAGTCATCGAGCAGCTTCCACCTCCAGCAAACATCAAGGCACTCCGAAGCTTTCTTGGCCATGCTGGGTTCTATAGGAGACTCATCAAAAACTTCTCCTTTATTGCCTGGCCTCTGACTAATCTCGTAGCCAAGGACACACCCTTTGTGTTTGATGATGCCTGCCTTGAAGCATTCCATACACTCAAAAAGGCTTTAGTCACAGCACCCATCATCCAACCACCAGACTGGAATGCTCCTTTTGAAATCATGTGCGATGCCAGCGATTATGCTATAGGAGCAGTCCTAGGACAGAGCAAGGATTGAAAACATCATGCCATATCCTATGCAAGCAAGACGCTCACTGGCCCGCAGCTGAATTACTCCACCACCGAAAAGGAGTTGTTAGCAGTCGTCTTTGCCATTGACAAATTCAGATCATATTTGGTGGGAGCCAAAGTCATCATATATACAGATCATGCAGCTCTCAAATACCTCCTCACCAAGAAAGATGCAAAGCCACGACTGATACGGTGGATCCTACTACTCTAAGAATTTGACATTGAAATGAGAGATAAGGAGTTGAGAATTCAGTTGCCGATCATCTCTCATGAATGCAATTTGAAGAGGCATCGCCCTTGCCGATAGATGACTACATGAGAGATGACACTCTCCTAAAGGTCACCACATCCCAACCATGGTATGCAGATCTGATCAATTACCTGGTCACGAGATATATACCTGAAGGAGTTGACAACAGGAAATTGATCCATGACAGCCGGTTCTATCTCTGGGATGACCCCTACCTATACAAACTCTGCGCAGACGGACTCTTACGTCGCTGCATTCTAGCTTGCGAAGTACCTCAAATCCTTAATAGATGTCACTCATCTTCCTATGGTGGTCACTATGGAGCCTATCGGACTCATGCAAAGATTTGGCAAAGTGGATTCTACTGGCCAAATATGTACGATGATGCCAAAGAGTTCGTACGAAGGTGCTCACGATGTCAGCTCGAAGGAAACATTAACCCAAGGGATGCTATGCCACTCACAAGTAACCTTCAACTCGGCGTATTCGATGTGTGGGGCATAGACTTCATGGGGCCTTTCCGTAAGTGTCGAGACAAAGAATACATCCTGATCGCAGTGGACTATGTATCAAAATGGGTAGAGGCACTACCGTGCTCCGCGGCAAATTTGAGGCATTCTATCAGAATGTTCTACGACACCACCTTTCCTTGATTTGCTATGCCAAGGGTCATTATCAGCGATGGAGGACCTTACTTCATAGATAAAAGATTCAAGAGGTGCCTTGCATAGCTCGGTGTAGATCACCGTGTCGCCACTCCTTATCACCCACAGACAAGTGGCCAAGCTGAGACATCAAACAAGTAGATTAAGAACATCCTGTAGAATACTGTCAAGGCTATGGGAAAAGATTGGGTATCCAAGCTACCCGACGCTCTATGGGCGTATCGCACAGCATATAAAACTCCCATTGGCATGACACCATACCAAATGGTGTATGGCAAGACTTGTCACCGACTAGTAGAACTTGAGTTCAAGTCTCACTGGGCGATAAGGAAATGGAACATGGATCTCCAATCAGCGGGAGTTCGACGTCAGATTCAACTCGCCGAATTGGAGGAATGTAGGGAGAAGGCCTACCATAGTGCTAAGCTATACAAAGAACGAACCAAAAGATGGCACGACAAACGTATCAAGATCAAGACATTCAAACCAGGCGATAAGGTACTACTCTTTAATTCTCGCGTTCATTTGTTTGGTCATGGTAAGCATAGAAGTAAGTGGGAAGGGCCATTTTTGGTCCTTGATGCCGTTGATCACGGTGCCATCACCCTCCAGGACAATGACGGGAAAATCTTTAAGGCGAACGGGCAACGCCTAAAAGTTTTCCTAGAGCCCGAAATGCCACAGCTCGAAGAAGTGGACGTCTACGAGCTGCAAGAAACGGCATGATCACACGGCCACGGTCTAGCTCTGACCTTAAACGAAGCCATGTACACTACCATGCTCCTCCATTTTCTGTCTTATCTCACCTTTTGCTTCCACATCGCCAAATCTCAACAAAGTGACGGCACAACACGATGAAATAAGGTTTCAAGCACCTAGAAGGGTAAAACTGACACCTGGTCTGCCAAACCAGGGTCGGCGAGGCCGGCCGACCTCAGGTCAGGCGGCCTGGCCTTAGGGCAGGCCACCCAGCCTCCCACCTTGCCGCCCGGCAGCCTCCTTTGAAAAATTTTTGAGTTGAGTTGATCCCTAAGCCGCCAGACGTCGTTGACTAGATGAGATCGAGCTTTCACGACTTAAACACGAGGGTTTCTTCCCTTCCAGCCACTCTCTCCATTCCCATCTCATCTTCACTCAAAAAACTAAGTCATGGCCTCCAACAACACTCCATCCAAGAGCCTTGCCCTAACATCCGGCACCACGGTGACCTATTCGCTGGCGTCCAACGACGAGTTCACCCAAGTAGCAACGGGGAATGGAACTATGAGGGTGCTGGATGTGGCACCGCTGGCCGCCCGGCCACCCCCTCAGGCCACCCGGCCTCCCTCTTGCGCTCACGCAGTGTGGGAAGGCCTGTGCGTGCCCTATCTCCTACACGTACCATCGCAAAGAAGGTGTTCCGGGTAGATTCCCCTCGACCTAAGGTCGGGGCAATCAGCCCCAAGGTGCCCATCAGGAAACTCTTCTCAGAAGATTCCGTGGAGGGCATGGGCAAGGACGTGCCCAAGGGGCCACAATCACCAACCTACACCATTCAGGGTGGGGTTACTCCCTCCGAAAGGTGGGGGAAGGTGTTGGTCCCTAAGCACTTGGAGAACGTCCTTAGGGGGGACGCATCAATTGATGAGTCCATCGACTCCACTCCCCCTAGGAGGACTGTGAAGAGGATCTCCAAACCCCCTCTGATCCGCACTCCACTGGGCCAATTTGAAGATTCAGAGGAGGAGGAGAATGAGAATGAGACCATCGAGTCTCTCAAACTGGAGATCAAAGCGCTCAAGCATGCATTGCTAAGACTTGAGGAGCGCTGCGCGGAGCGCGAACTTTGGAAGTGGGAGATTAATGATAAGCTAGAAACCCTTAGGAAGGGCTTCTCTTCCAAGATCCGTCGCCTCGCAGAAGCCACAGGGCATCCTAATATCTATGATCCGAAACCATAGATGCCCATGGCTTCACAATAAATTTTAGTATATGCGCCCTTTTTGTTTTCCTAGTGCTTAGGTTTTGTTTCATTTATTTCTTTCAATTGTATGGATAGCGCCTATATCTATCTTTGTTTGATTAATGCTTAGTTCAATAAAGGTTTTGTCTATCCCTGCTTTGAGTTCAAGTGTGTGTGGGGGAGGGGGGGGAATGCACTTAGCCTCCCCCAAACTCTCATCACAGACCCTGCAGAAACGAATGAAGAATCACGATGTACAGGGTTGCACCTCACTGCACATAAAAACTTGGGATGAACTGAGCCAAAGGCTGGCCGCTCGGCCTAACCCTAGGCTGCCCAGTCTTAGACCAGGCCACCCGGCGCCTACCCAGGCCGCTGGCCTATCAAATTGATAAAAACGTACCAAACGCAGAAAAGGACGTCCCAAAACACTTCTCCACGCAACACGATCGATGCAAAGGTCAGAAGACCCCAATGTCAGGCCACCCAGCTCTTGACTAGGCCACCCGGCCTAGTCCTAGGCTGAGTCAGCCTATCTCCACTTCGACCTTGCACATGGACCAGGTATTATCGCAAAGTTTTCATATATGGTCCTCATATTCCATGCTATACATGAAACTTGGATAAAATTTACTCTACATGATCATATTGACAACCTATGTCTATGCTTGTACAAACTTTACTCCCTATGTTGAAGTAAAATTGCCCAAGGATACTCTTGATTAGGGACCCGCTTTGATTTAAGATGTTGATTCATGAGATATGAGTAACATGTATACAACCCAGTAAACTCCCGCTTGAGCAAAGATATTTTGTTTTGCTAAAATATCAAAATGTGTTCTTCTCCAATGTTCTCGAGACACATGTCCTACCAGTGCCACAAATGAAAATTCTTATGCATCAAAAAGGCTTCTCTAAATTTTTTGAACCTTGTCAAATTTTGTGCCATCAAATGAGTTAGAATCATTCATAACTTTTGGCTATCACGTGCACGTCCATATCACAAAGCTCCAGTAAGATGTGCTATACAAACATTCCAATTACCCCTGGTCAATCATGCAAAAAAAAAGAGGAAGAGAGGCATGGAATTGAATTAAAAAAATGAAAAAAAGGAAAAAAGAAGAAAAAAAAGAAAGAAAGAAAGAGGAAAGAAAATTCCATGCCCTCTCTCGCATCAAAAAGGGGAATACCATGGCACACTTACCAATAAACTTCCCGCCACACTTGCACATAGCCAAAGTTCTTGAGCTGATTCAGACTCTTTGCTTGACACATTGATTTGACTTGGTGATACAAGCATCATGAGATAGTCAGATTACTTCTCAGCTCCATTCAAACTTAGAATAGGAGGAGAGGAAGCACAAGGATTCTCATCCCATGAGTGATCGAGAGGTGATCTTGAGAACAAAGGAAGGAGCACTATACTTTTCAAAAAAGTGAGAAAAACCTCTGTTGCTCATAGTTGGGAGAAAACTGTTGTAATACTTGTGGCTCATTCTTAGTCTCAACATCTCAAAATCATAAGTGTAGCCACCATTGAAATCCAGGGTAAGATAAACCAATTTGGGAGTATATTTTGTGCTTGTTAAGACTACAGTTGTCATATGCTCCCTACACCATGCTTAACTCTCCTTTGCTCGAGGACGAGCAAAGATCTAAGTGTGTGTGGGGGGGGGTTGTTGGCGGTCATTATAACCCATTTTGACCACCAACATTTCATGTTCTAAGGGTAATTTTATGCAAAGTTCATATATATTAACCGGTTCCACGAGTTGTGTACAAAAGTCTTGCAGGAACACATGTCAGGGTGCAAAAACATACAAAACATGGCAAGACACGGTGAAGCAAGAAGGAAGGCTAGAAATGGGCTAAAGACCTAGGCCACCCGGCCTTCTACCAGGCCGCCCAGCCTATTGTCCAGGCCAGCCAGCCTACCTCTAGGTCGCCTGGCCTACCTCCAGGCCGCCCGGCCTACCTCTGGGTCCGAATGCCACCATTCTTCACCTGCATGCAAGAGACAATGTGTCAAACACAAATCCACCGTGGCAACCGAGAGAAGAAGCACAAACACATCGAAAGGCTTCCACATCACCAATCTAGCCCACAGATTGGTTAAGTCAGCAATCCAGGGGAGTCCCATCCAATGGTTAAGGAAGAAACACAAAGGGAATCCAATGGTTGAGGCAAAAGCACACGAGGATAACCGCCAACCGACCTACAACCGCCTTGGGGAGTCAATATCAACCGAAGGATCAAGTGCGGCGGTGGATCCAAGGGCACCCTAGGCCGCCCGACCTAGGGTGGGGCCGCCCAGCCTCCTACATGGCCCACACCCTTGTAACCGCCATACCGACCCTACAAGTACACCCTCACTCCCTTGGCACTATAAATACCCCCTGGTAACTCATTAGTGGGTGAGTGTAGATGTAGTGGCATAGTAGCACTTGGTGTGAAGTGTATAGTGTGAAGTGAAGTTATCCCTTAGCTTGTAGAGAGAGTGCCTCTTGTATCAAGAAGAGTAGTGAGGAGAAGAGTGCGGGAGTCGGATTTCTCTCTGCTCCTATACTTGTATTCTCAGCGGAAGGATATTCAATTCTAGGATTGAGTAAAGTTCCTTGTCCTCTACTTTTGTTATTTCATACTTACTTTGCTTCCATACTTAGTCTTATACTTGTCAGTTTACGGGAACCTTGTGCACGCTTATAGTGTTGGCTATATAGTAGTGCTTGCTTTTCTGGCTCATTACCAGTTAGTAGTAGACTCTTTGAGTTCCATGATGGTGTTCATACATAGAGTTTACCTTGGTTGGTCAGCTATCCCACGTAGCTCTGGTTGGTAGACACATTAGGTGACAGCTTCTGTGTTCTCAGTATTCCAATCCTGTACGTTCGGATAGACTCGCTGACGATGTAGCCTTATCCTGTAGTACCCGCCTTTCTCGGCTGGGTAATCAGCACTCTGGTGCCTGGCAGTGGTGCTACAGCTTTGGTGTCTATGTTTACATGACAAGTATATCTCTTTGCATGCTTAGTATAGTAAGGTGATCTAACATTTGTCGAGAACCTGCTCCCCTATCTTTTATCCTTTACATTGCTAGCTTCACTTGTTCGGTTGGTTGTGTTACGTGTTATTATACTCCTCATTCTCTATGGATTCGATAGCCTGGAATACTCTTGGGTGAAAGAGCTACAACGCGTTTACCATGCGCTTGGGGAATTATATCTGAATGCTAAGGAACGCCAACACCATCGTTGGTGTCGGTTGCTTTTTGCTTGTGGATCCAAACTCCATTGATAATGGCATAGGCCTCTGCTCGTGGATTGTCTTTTGATGGACTCTCCTTCTGAGCAGCGACTCCAGATTGTTGTTAAAGTTTGCCAGTAGATCAAAACCGGTCATACACATCTCTGTCAACCCAACAATAAAGTAGACAAAGGCAAATGATCCCGCTAAGAAATAGTGGTATGTTATCAAGTTACAAGTACCTAGGTTCGAACAAATCAAACTTCTATTGCCAATTGCTTCCCTGGCAAAGGCGCCAGAAAAAGCTTGTAGACGTCTCTTAGTGTAACAGATTTTACTCCGCAAGCGCATGGAGATTTGCTGTAGCTTTTTCACTCAGAGTATTCTGATTATCGTAAAAATCCACAGGGAAGCAAGGGCTAATAGGTGGAATGATATGTTCGAACCTCAAACAGTACTATAACTTAGATAAATACCGGCTATTCTTACAACGGGGGTAAGATATAACAAGATAGTGTATGGTGAAAAGAGTAAACATGGACCAAAGCAGTACACAACTAGGTAGTTGCCTAGGACGACAACGAGTGAGATTAAGATATCCAAACTCTATTTCTTAATTACTGCAATGGAGTATTCGTAGTTGAACTGAGTTAAACAAATACGAACAGGGGTCTTGCATTGAGCGAAATTCCAGATAACACCGAGGAGGCACGAGGGTAGATAGTTGGCCAACCGAACGACAACTGGCTAACGCCTATGGGCTCATCAAACAATAGGGTCGGATTAAAGAGGCTCCCTAATGTTGTCACCAAGAGGGGCTACCAACCAGATCTACGTGGGTAAGATGGCACGCTAAACTAGTGATCAAGTGAGAACTTGATCACTAAAGTCCACCCTTGATCAGAGGGTTAGGACTGACTTAGCCTTAGATCATAGCCTAAGGAAAGCCTATAGCACCGGCAAGTCTAGCAAGATTCAGGTAACTCTAGAACAACACAAACCTAAGCCTTGGTCTAGTATGCAATAAGGTACACCACACTAGGCAAGTGTAAGAAATAATGTAAAGTATAGCTGAAAGATAGATCAATAAAGTATATTATACTGAAGTAGCAAGAGTAGATAGAAAGATACAAGAACTTTACCAGACTCGAAGCTAACTCCGGAATCCCTGAGGCAAAGACTCTGACTCAACTCTGACTCTCAGGACTATCCTAGTGCTACTAACTAGACAATGGTGTGTTCCACTCAACTTCCACATTTTACAAATGAGCTACCAGGGGGTATTTATAGTCACCAAGTGAGAAGGGGTATTTATATGGTCGGTAAGGCGGTTAAGGGGGTAGGTGGCAGGCCGGGCAGCCAAGTAGGAGGCCGAGTGGCCCCACCTGAGGCCAAGTGGCCTGGCTTGCCCTTGGATCCACCGCCTTACTCCATCTTGCGGTTCATCTTCACTACCCAAGTTGGTTGCATGGTGGTTTGGCGGTTAAAACGTGTGCTTTTCCCTTGATGGTTGGATCTCATTTGTGCTTCTTCCTTAGCCGCAGGATTGAGGACCCACGGATTGTTGACTTCACCAATCCAATTGCTGGATCGATGAGGTGGCATGCCTTCTGGTACTTAACATGTTGGGTTCTCGGCTTGGGCCTTGGAATTGTGTTGACACGTCTTTAGTGTGCATGCAGGTCGAAGACGGGCTCATTTGGGCACATTCACAGGCCTGACAGCCTGTGGGGAGGCTGGGCGGCCTGGCCCCTTGGTAAGTGATCTTCTTGACTTAGCCATATTTGACATGTTTTCGGCTGATCTTTCACCTGCAATCAAATATTTAACACAACTCGTGGAACTATGTTAGTAGCAAGGGTTAGTCAAGAAGGGCAGGAGCTGCAGCCGGTGCAGTGGCTCCTGCACCACTAGCATCTACTTGTCCTTCCTCATCTTCAAAGATGGGAGTTCCTTCTTCTTCATCACCTGAAAGCTCAAATGCAAGGGTTGTGCAAGGCATAGATTCATCGAAGGAAACCTCACAGGTCTCTACCACTTGTTTGGTATCAAGGATCCACACTCTATATGCTCTAGAGCTAGAGGCGTACCCAAGGAAAATACCATCCAAGCAGCGAGATTCAAATTTATCCAAATGCCCCCCCTTCTTGAGCACAAAGCATCTGCAGCCAAATGCACGTAGGTGCTTGATGCTAGGCTACCTACCAAACCGTAGCTCGTTCGAAGTCTTCCCTAAGAAAGCTCGTAGGAAGATACGGTTGGCAACGTAACAGGCTATATTCATAGCATCAGCCCAAAAGCATCGCGGAGTCCTATGCTCATCAAGCATCGTCCACGCCATCTCAACAAGTTTGCGGTTTTTTCGTTCCCTGACACCGTTCTGAGGTGGGGTATAAGAAGACGAGAATTGGTGATCAAGACCTAGGTCACAACAGAAGGTTTCGAAATGAGAGTTATGAAATTCTCCGCCATTGTTCCTGTGGATAGCCCTCATGGCCTTATGACTCTCATTTCTTAACCTCAAGACTAGATCTCGAACAAAACCGAAAGCCTCATCTTTGAATTCCATGAAAAACACCCACAAAAAGGGAGAAAAGTCGTCTACAACAACAAGCACATACCACTTCCCACTGACCGACTATACCTGAGTGGGACCAACCATGTCCATATGCAACAACTTGCCTGGGAAGAGGTCATAACCTGATTAACAGGAGCATGAGAAGCAGCAACCATCTTGCCATGGCGACAAGGGTGGCACAATAAGTCCTTTTCTGCTTTGAAATTGGGCAATCCTCAGATCAGACCCATCAAGCTCAACCTGGCTAGCAAATCAAAACTCAAATGGCCTAGCCTCCTTTGCCACTTCCAGATATCAGCAGAAGGACCAGCTGTCGAACAACAAAGAGGCCCAGAAACAGATGCAAGGTCAACCTTAAAAACCTGCCCATAGGGCAAAATCCGACAAACAAGGTTTTCCTTAGCATCAAGCACACAAGAAGAACCCTCCTTAAAGCGAACCTCAAACCCTTCCTTGAGAAGTTGCGAGATAGAAACCAAATTGAACCATAAATTGCTCACCAAAGCAACTTCTCTCAGGGAAAGCTTGCCTGAATGCACAACAGAACCAACACCCAACACTTTACCTTGGCCATTATCCCTGAATCTGATGTACTCCTATGTGCTCACTGGGTTGAGGCTAGAGAACCATCTGTGGTGCCCTTTCATGTGCCTAGAGTAGCCAGAGTCCATGATCCATATGTCCTCCAGCCTCGATCCTACAAAATCAAGGAAACCGAGAGTGAGCAAATGGTCCGGCACTAGGGTTAGTGAAACTGCTGAACCAGTGCTGAGCCATCTACTCAAATTTGTGAAAAGCACAGTCAAAGTAAGCACCGCGACTATCTGGGTAAGCACAACCTCCAAAGCGTGGACTCACAAACCCTCTACCTCCAAATCCTTGGTCAGAAGGTCTCACCACTAGCAAAGCGGTCTCTCATCTCACCGCGATAAGGAGGATCCTACCTACCACCCTAGTAGAACTGATCCTGGTTCCTCCAGGCCTTCTCCTGTCTCTCAACCCGCTTCCTCCTAAAGCAAAACTCCTCCAAGTGACCATTCCGCTAACAAAACTCATAGTGGTAGACAGGTCTCTTGGGCATAGGTTGGGGCTAAACCTTAGGCTTCTGGTGTGGTGGTGAAGCCTTAGGTGGTGCTGGCTACCAGACTTGCTTCTTGCCAGAAGGCTTAAGTGCTTCTTCTACAATATTGTCCAGCTTGGCTTGTGGTGGCATGGGTGTCCAGTATGACTTCCTTGGGGCAACCTTGGGAGGCTCATGGTGAACCCCATCAATAATAGAACCCCACCCCGATGACAAGAAGCCCAAGCCAAACCCCGAATGGGGTCAGTTGGAGAAGTGGTGTCCAATCCACAACTCCAACACCCATGATCCAAAAAATTGCTGGATCATGAAGAACATAGCAAAGCGTAACCGCTAGTGGCATGAGAACCCCCAAAAGCAGCAAGATAAGGGGGGTGAACAGAAGATTGTCGTTTGCACCCTAGCCATCCCCGGAGATCTTCTTGATGATAAGAACGATGAGGACAACATGCAGCTATTCCAGATGGCCAAGTGAACCATCGCTGTGATATATAACAACATTGGCAGTGCGGTCTCTCACCGTGCTGTCAAGCTCTTGCAAAGGGAAGTGACAGTAGTCGCAGTGCTCCGAAAGTCACGAGTCCCACTGAGGTGGTTCAACACTCACATTTCGTTCGGCCCCAGGGACCTTCCTATGAACATGGCTAGGGCTAGAGAGTTGCCTCTCATGGTCGCTCCCACCATCACCAATGCTTGGCTCAAGCATGTTCTTATCAATGGTGGGGCGGGCCTCAATGTCCTCTCCTATTGGGCCTTCACCCAGCTCATGATTCCAGAAGGAAGGTTGACCCCGGCTGCTCCTTTTGGGGGACTTGTCCTTAGGGTGATCTTTCTGTGGGGGCATCCACAATGCCCATCACCCTTGGGACCTTAGAGAACTACCGGACTCAGCACATCGAGTTTGTCGTTGCGAAGCTCTGGCTTCCCCACAACGCCATCACCGGCTGCCCTTTCCTCTATAGTTTCATGGTGGCCATTCATTATGGGTACCTATGCATGAAAATTTTGGGACCCAATGGTGTCATCACCATCCACGGGGAATGCCCCCCAGCTGCTGTAGCAATCGAGAAGTTGCAGGCCATTAGCGCATAGTGGTACGTCGAACCCTGGGGGGAGGGGTTCCTCGATGTCAACACTCAGGGTTCCCACCATTTCTCAGGGGCCTCTGGATGATCTAGGGGCCCCAGAATCCAGTGCCAGGGATCCATCCCCGAAGGATCTCCTGAGTGGGGATAATGTTTCGGCGAAGTTTGTCCAGATCGGCGCCAAGGCTTCCCATACTGCTAACATAGGCGGGGGTCTGGAGGCAAAATAAGAACTCTCGCTCCTCTCTTTTTCTTTGAGCTGATGTCAATGTTTTTGCCTGGCAACCTTCTGACATGCCCAAGGTCCCAAGGGAGGTGATTGAGCACAAGTTGGTGATTCGTCCCGGTGCAAGGCCGATGAAGTAGAATGTCCGCAAGCAGTCAATGGAGAGACAGGAGTTCATCCGCCTCGAAGTTGGCAAGCTTCTTTGTGTGGGTTTCATCCAAGAAGTTAAACACCTGGATTGGCTCACAAATCCCATGGTCATCCCCAAGGCTGGGGGAAAGCTACAGATGTGCATCGACTGCAATGACTTGAACAAAGCTTGTCCGAAAGACCCTTACCCTCTCTCTAGAATAGATCAGATTGTAGATTCTACTTCTAGATGTAAACTTTTATCGTTCCTAGATACTTATTCAGGGTTCCATCAGATTAGAATGGCTAGGGATGATGAGGAGAAAATGTCTTTTATTACCCCGTGTGGTCTATATTGTTATGAGAACATGCCTTATGGTCTCAAGAATGCTTTAGCAACCTTTGTACGTGCTACTCATATTACATTAAAAGATCATATAGGCAAAACAATAGAGGTGTATGTCGATGACATCGTAGTCAAGTCCCATCAGAGTGATACATTACTCCGGGACTTGGATGGAATTTTTTCAAGCCTGCGCAAGTATAAAATGATGGAACCCCAAGAAATGCGTATTTGGGGTTGCTGCTGGCAAGCTCCTCGGTTTCCTAGTCTCACACCGGGGGATCGAGGCCAACCCCAAAAAAATTCGGGCCATCGAAAAGATGCGACTCCCGATGCGCGTCAAGGAGGTACAGAAGCTAACAGGTAGCATGGCCGCCCTTAGCCGCTTCATCTCAAGGCTTGGGGAGTGGGCCCTCCTCTTCTTTAAGCTCCTTAGGAAGGATAACCCGTTCGAATGGACGGAAGGGGCCCAAGAAGCTTTCAAGGACCTGTAGAGGTATCTCTCTTCCCCTCCGGTGCTGGTGGCACCAGAGGGGGGAGAGCCCCTCTACCTCTACATCGCAGCCAACTGCAGCATGGTTAGCATGGTGCTTGTGGCAGAGCACGAAACTCTAAGGAGTGAGCAATGTCCTCTCGGGGGGCAAGAGATCCTCAGACGCGGGGATGTCGAGATGGGAGTGGTGCCTATAGACAGCAAAGCGGCTCTGGACCCCCTTGGTTCCAGCGCTTCCGGTGGTGAACCCGACGCTGGCACCACAGCGCCCAGGAAAATTCAGTACCCGGTCTACTTCGTCAGCGAAGTACTCTGGGACACCCCCACAAGGTACTCTGAAGTCCAGAAGCTGCTCTACGTCGTCCTCCTGGTGTCGAGAAACCTACACCACTACTTTCAAGGACATAAGATCTCAGTCGTAACTTCCTACCCACTTGGGTCAGTGTTGAGAAACCAGCACGCTACTGGGGGGATAGCAAAGTGGGCAGTAGAATTAGTGGAGTTCGTGCTTCAATTCGTACCATGGCACGCCATCAAAAGCCTAGTCCTAGCTGACTTCATCATTGAATGGACACCGGGGGCCGAAGCACCAGATCTAGAAGCATCAGGGCTCACCACTCCCGAAGAGCCGTGTGTCCACTTCACCAAGAAGCCATGGGAACTCTGCTTTGATGGTTCTTGCACACGTTCAAGTGTGGGGGGGAGGCATCGTCCACACCTCACCCGATGGGAAGCTCCTGTGGTATATCTACTATATCTTGTTCAAGGTCTCAAACAATGTTGCGGAGTATGAAGCCAGGCTCTAGACCGCTCTTAGGCTCAGGGTTCACCAACTTCGGATCAACGGAGACTCGCAGCTCATCATCAGCCAAGTCAATGGAGTATGCGCATGCAATAAGGCTCACCTCGCTACGTACCTCGCAAAAGTCAAGAAGATCGAGCTCTCCTTTGAAGCCGTGGAATTTAAATATATTGCGCGCGAAGAAAACACCGTTGTAGTTGAGCTCTCAACCCTCGCCTCACCAAGGCAGCCTCTACCAACCAGTGTCTTCCAAGGCCAATTACTCCACCCCTCAACAGAGCCTCTGCTGGATGAATTCAAGGACAACGCCCAGGTGGTGGCCGTTGCCCCTCAACTAGGGGAAGCCCTTCCCTCCAAGCCAAGGAATGACAATTGTAACACCCTGAATTTTACTTTCAGCATTTTACAATAAATTTAACCTGCTTTATTCAATTTTCTAAGGTTTTCCTACCTAGCCCTGCATATTCATGATTTATTTATTTGAACAAGTAATTAAATTCGTCATAGGTCAAACTTGGTTGTGCATTCATGCTGGAGCACTATTTCATTTCTTGTGTGACCTCAGTTCTAAAAATTCAGTTTTATCTAAATTTCTTTTCTTCAGTTTTGGGTTTTGGTTTAATAGAAAAGGTGAGAGAAAAGAAAAAAAGAAACGGAAAGAGAAAAAAAGGGGCTGCAAGCAGCCCAGCAAGCGACCCTCCCTCCTTGGCCTGCTAGTGCGCCCACTTAGGCCGGCCTCCAGCCCAGCTCGGCCCAACCCGCGTGCCCCTCCCCACTCCCGCTGACTATGGCCCTGCCACCCGGAGCCACTAACTGTGGAATCCGCCTGGCAGCTTTGTCCCCAAACTCCTACCGATGCCAGTGGGCCGAGAGCCGCCCACCGTCTCTGCCCATGGCCCCAAGCCTCGCTTGCCCTACGCGAGCAACCCACGCGCCAGCCTCTATCCCCTCTTGATGCGCACGCGACAAGGACTCCAGGTCGACCCGGGTCTGGGTCGAATTGGACCTAGGACGACGTGTGCTACTGAGCCCCCTTGAGCTCGAGTTAGACATGGATTCCCTCACGTACCACTGTGCTATAAAGAAGCTTACTGACCCCGCTGTCATGGCCTTTTGCTTGCATGCCCCACACCCAAGGCCTAGCCGCACTACCACTGCCTTGTGCTCGTCGAATCAAACCCCGGTGACCCCACCGCCACCAAATTTTACCACCGTCAGTGGCTTTCCGACCAAATTGACCCCCTCCTCAGCTTTGCAGGAGCACCCTGATCCCTAGCCATCGATTCTTGGACGCCGGAGCCACTCCCTCGACATCGTTCGCGAGCACCAGTTCCCGTCGCTCGCTCGAGAACGTCGCCGGCTGCCCTTGTTGTCTCTTCACCGTCCTAGCACCCTCAGTGAGACTCCCCAACACGGGCTCTCTCTCTCCGGCCTGTTCTCATACCATTCCATGCACCAGAGGTCCTGGAATGCGCCGCTCTGGTGAGCCACTACAGCGGACGGGCGGAATCCACTGTGTTCTTTGGTCATCACCGTCATACCCCATCCCCCTCCATGCTTGGCCACCCGATCGCGATCCAAGGGCTCAGACGCGCCAGTGACCGGTCAACGCCAGTCAATTCCAGTCAGCCGCCATCGTTTTGCAAAAGAAACCCTCAATTTCCAGCTAATTAACCCGCAGCCCATCTCTATAGAAGCCAGGCCCTGTTTTACCCTTTTTAGCCCCTGGTTTTTGAAAGGTATTTGCATTTAGATCCCTTCAGTATTTAGAAAGCAACATCTTCACCGTTTTGAATCCATTTTCGACAATTTTTATGCTCATGTGATCGTAGCGATGCATTGAATAATCTTAAACTTGTTTTATGCTTTGTTTTTATGTATTGGAGTACTGTTTCTTATATTTTGTCCATGTTTGCATGTACGTGTGTATTTGGATGCATGTGTGGTGCTATGTTTGATGCGTAGACGTTGATCCGCATGTTGAGTTCAAAGAACAACCCCCAGAAGCCTCTAAGCAGCAGCAAGGAAACTTTGAAGAAGGCAAGTATAACATTAACAACACCCAATAACTTATTTTTATCACTGCATGTGCATTTAATTTTGGCTGCCAATAAGGATATTACCATAGCTACATTTATCCTGATATTTACCCTTTGGGAATGCATATGGTTACATTGTGCTAAGTGCTGCGTGAACACATGTCCTTTTGTTAATTAATTTTGACTTTTGGTTCTATGCAATTTAATTGTTGGGCTTGACCATTAAGCGGTTCATGTCCATTTTAATAATCTGGTTTAGAGAAACATGGTTTAGGGAAGCCTGAGTAATGTGCTCAGGTTCTTTTGCGGCTTCTCTCCTTAAGGACCGATTTACAAAGCGACCACTTGGGACAATAGTGCTACCACAAGGGTGGAATGGGACAGACTTAGCTGATTAATTAGATTGTTTTAGTGTGTTCTAATTTACCTGCGAGGCAAGAGAGGAGGTTACCTTCTGTGGCCCTCACGCTACTTGGGTTGAATGTGCTTTACGTGATGTATGTGCTACTCCCCTTGAGGCTTGCTCCACCATTTCGACTCTGAATCCATAGCTGTTACATCTTACGAAAGTGATCTTTGTAAAGGCTTCATAGTGTGCGTGCTAGTTATCTCACCTAAGGCGTGTGATGAACCCCTAGCATAGCTCACGACTTGTGCGTAAAGATGTGCCACCTCTCGAGAGTGTAAAACTGACATGTCAGCTGTGCTCAAGGTTACGAGCGTCCTAGACCCTTCCAAGTGATTAGTGGTTTACCTTGGTTTTGGTTTTGGTGGTGGTTATATCTATTCAATAAGATTTAATTCTTTATGCAATATCTTTGGGTCAATGGTTTCTTTAATCAACAATAGTAATCTGGCTTTAATAAAGTTTGTTTAATTAAAAGCTCATGCAGTCTGTCAGCTAAATTTAGAGCCTCATGATTTATGTTATATTTATTGAGTACGAGTTTCTGTGGTCACGCTTGCTTCTTTATATTTATTCCTTGTTGGGTTAAAAATCCAACCACTATTCAGTTGATGTAGATGCTGAAGATTATGTGCAAGACTACGATGAATATTAGGCGCTTCGTTCACCAGTTGACGTCCCTGTGGCGCCCTAGTTATCTTTCACATTTTACGCTTTCGCAATGTTATACTCTGTGTTAAAGACTTATGTCATTATGTAATAAAAGTATTCAATGTTATGTACGCTTTTATCTTTGGCATGTGCCTGTGGTGCCTTGTAATTTGTCATGTATATGCGAGACTTGATCCTGGCGCATATACATTTGCACAGTTCTGTTCGTTGGAAACCAGGTGTGACAAATTTGGTACCAGAGCCGTGTTGACTGTAGGACGAATGCCAAGATAGAATTGGTCGTGTTTAAGGATTTCACTTCCTCTTGTCTTGCCTACTGATTTTTTAAGCTTTGTCTTTATTTTATTCTACTGAATAATTGCTCACGCTATGTTGAAAAGTTTTTGTTTATTCCTTTTGTCATATAGACCTGCTCTTAACCCCTTCTGTCGTCTCTGTAGAAGATGCCGAGGATGACCAGGAACAGCCTTCGCCGTGTCGAGCCGCCCACTTCGTAGCAGGCTTCTGCATCTCTGTTGCAGCAGCAATCTGAGCTCCAGCCTGAGGACCAGGCGCCCCAGTAGCAGCCTCCCATACACCAGTTGGCACCAGCACCACCTCCACAGGCTCACGAGGTGATCATCCTGAGTGATGACTCAGATGAGAGATCCGGAGGAGATGTCTATTACATCAGCTCAGACGACGACGATGCTCTACTACCACCGCTTGAGATTCCCGAGTGGCCATTGTACGTCGACATCCCTGTTGGTCCTGCTGGAGAGACTAAGACGGTTCCTGCCTGGATGGACAAGTACCATGAACATGATGGTGCCAATCTAAAGTTTTCGATGCTTCTACACAAGTGCATCGACTATCTGGACTTCTCCACCTACAACATCACATACGAGTGCCGGGAGGGTTTACATCCTGTTGCCAGCCGTATGTGGACTGCCCGCGCGAAGATCTTGTAGCCCAACCCCAACCATGGAGGAGGAACCGTGGTGCATCAACACTAGTGCATAGCAGCCCATGACAGGATGGAGTTCGCCATTGAACATGCTGCATGTCAGGCTTTCGGAGTCATCTGCCACGACTTCCGCCACTACCTTCATCAGTCTAATTATCGTCACCTTCCACATCGCCGATTCAGGGCGACCGGGCAGGAGACAACTTCGAGCTCTGTCCTGCTACTGGAGATCCTTCTCGAGTACGTGGCTGCCAGTAGCTCCATCCTCGACAAAACCGCTGACGAGCTTCATCGCTGGGACAAGGACGTGTTTGAGCTCCATGCTCAACAGGACGGAGTGCTAAGCCCCAATCCCAAGGCACCAATAGTGGATCAAACTCAGTCGTCTCCCCGCAAGAGAACCTGTTGAGGCCACCCGGATGGTTCTACTAGGATCCTCCCTAGTGAGGATTAGGCTAACTTTATGTTAGATCGTTAGTGCGTCATGTCCGGTCATTTTGAGTCGAGTTATGTCTAGCATATTAAACTGAGTTAAAGTTTGGTGTGTTGATGCTTGTCATGGTGAATTATGCTTGATTTGGTTCTTTGGTTAAGTGCTAGTCTAGTTGTGGGGATTGTCCACAGTATAAACAACTATGAAGATTAAATTAATTAATAAAGTTAGATCGTTGGGTTATATGCAGCCATCTACTCTATTGTCCTCTCTACTTTATCTGTCAGTTATGCTTATTATCTTGGATATGTGCAATAGCTGTTTATTCATGTTGTCTCAACTTCTACAAATAGATGGTTAATACCAGGAACTGAGGCAACAGACCAGAGGACAACAGCCAGGCGCAGCACCTGCCCAACCCACCACAGTTGACCGCAGAACAATTCTATCAACTTCAGATGCAGCTGATGGCAATGGCCAACAACATTGTTCAAGCTTTGCAACAAGCGCATGCCAACCCACCACAACAGCAGAGGGATAGACATGGGGACTTTCTGAAGACCCACCTACTTCATACCATTCTGCTGACCCGCTACAGGCTGACGACTGGCTCCGTGCAGTGGAGCGGCAGTTAGACATTGCGCAGTGCAATGATCAAGAGATGGTCCTGTATGCCGCATGACAGCTTCGTGGTGCTGTTTTTGATTGGTGGGAATCCTATAGGCAGCAGGACAGAGAACGTCTCACCTGGGCTCAGTTCCATGAGAGATTCAGGAGTCACCATGTGCCTGCCGGCTCCATGAAGATAAAGAAGAAGGAGTTCGTCTCTCGGAAATAGGGGAACATGACAGTGACTGAATACGAAGACAAGTTTCTATAGCTTGCCCATTGTGCTCCTACAGAAGTTGCAGAGGACAGTGACAAGCAGGAGCACTTTTTGGAGGGCCTTAGTGACAACCTCTAGTTACAGCTAATGAACAACACCTTCAACAACTTTAATCACCCGGTGGATCGTGCCTTACTCACCAAGAAAAAGCGTAAGGAGATTGATCAGAAGAAAAGAAAGCTCAACCCTGCTCCCTCCAATAGTAACACTCGTCCCTGCTACCCACAACAGCAGCAGTACCCTCAGCAGCAGGGTTATCAGCAGTGTCAGCAACAGTAGACAGGTCATGGCTAGCACTATCAGAATCATAATCAACGCTCTACCTACTCAGCTATCCAACAGGGACCATCCAACCCTCCTACCCCTAATCAGGAAACAGTTCCGGTGGTCCGCAATTGCTTCAAGTGTGGCAAGAGCGGGCACTACGCCAACAATTGCCCCCAGAAGCCATAGTCCAACCAGTAGGGCGCCAAGCAGAATGCACCACAACAACAGCAAGGGCACCCCAATGGGAACCAGTAGACCTTGGTCCCATGGCTGGGCAAGGTGAACCACGTGACGGCAGAAACTACAGCAGAAGCTCCCATTGTCGTTCTCGTTATGTTCACAGTCAACTCCAATCCTGCTACAGTACTTTTTGATACTGGTGCTACGTATTCTTTCATTAAAAGATCATATACCAAAAAATACAACCTTCCCTTAAGCTGCATGAAAAGGCCTATGGTAGTTTAGTCACCAGGGGGAAAGATAACCACCAACACAAGTTGTTCAAGAGTTAGTATCAACATAAGGGGGGTAGTGTTCCGCACTGGGTTGATAGTCATAGACTCAGTGGGTATTGATATAATTCTGGGTTTGGAGACTCTTACTAAGTGGCATGTCAGAATAGATTATGCTGGACAAATAGTTCACTTGACAACACTAGATGGTCAGAAAGTAGAGATCAGTGCAACCAGTCCTTCTGGATATTTACATCATATGGAAGCTAGGCCTATAGACGGTACACAGGTAGTGTGTGATTATCTAGATGTTTTCCCAAACGAGTGGCCAGGTATGCCACCCGACCAGGATATTGAGTTTTTAATAGAGCTTTTACCTGGCACTGCACCCAAAGCAATGAGGCAATATAGGATGGCACCTGTAGAACAAGATGAGGTTAAAAAGAATATAGATGAGTTGCTAGCTAAGGGATATATTCGTCCCAGTTCTTCTCCTTGGGCCTTTCCAGTTTTCTTGTTGAGAAGAAGGATACGAAGGCCAAGCGTATGTGTGTGGATTACTGGGCTCTAAATAAAGTAACCATGAAGAACAAGTACCCGCTTCCCCGCATTGATGACTAGTTTGATCAACACCAAGGTGCTTGTGTTTTCTCCAAAATTGACTTGAGGTCCAGTTATCATTAGTTAAAATCCGTCCCTCAGATATTCCTAACACTGCCTTCACCACTAAATACGGCCTGTATGAGTATACAGTCATGTCTTTTGGTCTGACCAATGCTCACGCCAACTTTATGCATCTGATGAACAAGGTGTTTATGGATTATCTAGATAAGTTTGTGGTGGTTTTCATTCACGACATTCTGATTTACACCAAGACAGAAGCTGAACATGAGGAACACTTGGGGTTAATTCTTCAGAGATTGAGGGAACACAAGTTATACGCCAAGTTGAGAAAATGTGAGTTTTGGATTGACGAAGTGCCTTTCCTTGGTCACATCATCTCTAAGGGTGGAATTGCAATAGATCCAAGAAAGGTCAGCGACGTGTTGGATTGGAAGACGCCGCAAACACCAAAGGAGGTTCATGGATTTCTGGGTTTAGCTGGCTATTACAAGAGATTCATCGAGAATTTCTCTAAAATTGCAAAACTACTCTGCTCAAGAAAGATGCTGAATTTAAATGGACAGATGCCTGACAGGTTGCCTTTGATGAGTTGAAAAAAGAGACTAACTACGGCATTAGTATTGACATTACCTGATCAAAAAAGAAATTCACAGTGTATTCTGATGCATCAAGGGAAGGTCTAGGATGTGTTCTGATGCAGGAAGGAAAAGTGGTGGCCTATGCTTCACGGCAACTACGCAAGCATGAGTTGAATTATCCGACACATGATCTGGAACTTGTAGCAGTCGTGCATGTTTTAGAAATCTAGAGACACTATCTGTTCATGCAACATTGTGAGATTTATACTGATCGCAAGAGCCTCAAATATATCTTCACCCAGAATGAGTTGAATATGCGACAACAAAGATGGCTATAATTAATTAAGGATTATGATATAGAAATTCACTATCATCCTAGCAAGGCTAATATGGTGGCAGATGCTTTGAGTCGAAAGAGTTATGCTAACATGACTTGGGTTTCTAGATACCACGAGAATTATGTGAAGAGTTCGAAAGCTTGAGCTTGGGTTTCCTACACCACACTACAACAACAGCATTTGAAGTAGAGCCTACATTGGAACAGGAAATAAGGAAAAAACAGAAGAACGATGAGAAATTGCAGGAGATTCACAAGTTGCTTAAAGTGGGTAAGGCACCCCACTTCAGGGAAGATGAACAGGGAACTCTTTGGTACAAGAATGGATATACGTGCCGGATGTGGACAGCATCAGGAAGTTGATTTTAAGTGAGGCACATGATACAGCTTATTCTATCCATCCTGGAAGCACAAAGATGTATTATGACCTGAAGGAGAGATTCTGGTGGTATAGGATGAAGCGTGCAATAGCCGAGTATGTGGCTATATGCGATACCTACCAGCGTGTGAAGGCCGAGCATCAGAGACCTGCAGGATTATTAAAGTCGTTGAAGGTTCCGGAGTGGAAGTGGGAAGAAATTACTATGGATTTTATTGTGGGATTACCTCCTACACAGAAATGTTATAATTCAATATGGGTAGTGGTCGATCGTTTAACCAAGGTATCTCACTTCATACCAGTTAACACTACTTATTTAGGTGCAAAGTTGGCAGAGTTGTATATTTCTAGAATTGTGTGCCTGCACGGTGTGCCCAAAAGGATTATATTTGACAAAGGATCACATTTTACTTCTCGCTTTTGGGAGCAGATGGGTGATTCTTTAGACACGAAGCTTAGGTTTAGTACAGCCTATCCTCCACAAACAGATGTGCAGACAGAACGGACTAATCAGATAATTGAGGACATGTTGAGAGCATGTGTAGTACAGTATGGTACTAGTTGGGACAACAGCTTGCCGTATGCTAAGTTCTCTTATAATAACAGCTATGAAGCCAGTCTAAAGAAACCATCGTTTGAAGCACTATATGGCAAGAGGTGCAAGACGCCATTGTTCTAGAATCAGATCGGTGAGAAGCAAGTATTCGGATGTGACATAATCCAGGATGTTGAACAGCAAGTACGGGTTGTCCAAGAGAATTTGAGAATTGCTCAGTCCAGACAAAGAAGCTATGCTGATGTTCGCAGAAGGGATCTGACTTTCAAAGTGGGTGACCATTCACTGATGAGAGGGATCCGCAAATTCAATATGAAAGGGAAGCTAGCACCAAGATACATCGGGCCGTTTAAAATATTGGAAAGGAAATGTGAGGTACCTTACCACCTAAAGTTGCCTCCTAGTTTGTCAAGTGTGCATGATGTGTTCCATGTCTCTCAGTTGAAGAAGTGTTTGAGAGTGCCTGAGGAGCAAGCACCATTAGAGGGATTGGATGTACTTGAGGATTTGACTTACACGGAGCATCCTTTGAAAATTCTAGACACTTCAGAAAGGCTTACTAGGAATAATAAGAGGACCAAGATGTGCCGTGTACAGTGGAGTCGCCATACAGAGGCCGAGGCAACATGGGAACGAGAGGATCAATTAAAGGAAGCATACCCCGATCTCTTTGCTAACCAGCCCATGCGAATCTCAGGGCGAGATTCTTGTTAAGGGGGTAGGTTTGTAACACCCTGAATTTTACTTTTAGCATTTTACAATAAATTTAACATGCTGTATTAAATTTTCTAAGGTTTTCCTACCTAGACCTGCATATTCAAGATTTATTTATTTGAACAAGTAATTAAATTCATCATAGGTCAAACTTGGTTCTGCATTCATGCTGGAGCACTGTTTCATTTCTTATGTGACCTCAGTTCAGAAAATTCAGTTTTATCTAAATTTCTTTTGTTCAGTTTTGGGTTTTGGTTTAATAGAAAAGGTGAGAGAAAAGAAAAAAAGAAAGGGAAAGTGAAAAAAAAGGGGCTGTGAGCAGCCCAGCAGGCAGCCCTCCCTCCTTGGCCTGCTAGTGTGCCCACCTGGGCCGGCCTTCAGCCCAGCTCGGCCCAACCCGCGTTCCCTTCCCCGCTCCCGCTAACTAGTCGCCCCGCCACCCGGAGCCACTGGCCATCGGACCTGCCTGGCAGCTTCGTCCCTAACCTCCTGCCGATGCCAGTGGGTTGAGAGTCGCCCGCCATCTCTGCCCATGGCCCCAAGCCCTGCTAGCCCTGCACGAGCGACCTGCGCGCCAGCCTCCATCCCCCCTTGACGTGCACGCGACGTGGACTCCAGGTCGACCCGAGTCTGGGTTGAATCGGACCCAGGACAACGTGTGCTACAGTGCCTCCTCGAGCTCGAGTCAGACATGGATGCCCTCACCTACGCCGCGCTATAAAGAGGCTTACGGACCCCGCCGCCGTGGTCGTTTGCTTGCACACCCCACGTACCAGCCCTAGCCGCATGTAACACCCTAGTTTTAATTTCAGTACTTCATAATAAAAACCAAGCAATTTATTTAATTTTCTAAGGCCTATGTGCTTAGTTTGCATTTATCATGATTTATTTAAATTAAAAAGATACATAAAAGCAACCATAGGTTTAACCCTTCTTGTGCATACATGCTGGTGCATTACTTTATTGTTTGTATGAATTAAGGGTTCATATTCAAATTTATTTGAATATGTAGATCAATTGCTTTCTTATTCAAAAGAATTCAAAAGAGAAAAAAAAAGAAAAGGGAGAGGCGGCCAGACCAACCAGCCCAGCTAGCGGCCCACCGCGCCCCCTTCTCACCCGCCTGGGCCAAGATCCGGCCCAAAAGGAGCTCCAGCCCACCTCCCTCCTCTCTTTCTCGCGCGCCACTGACGGGTGGGCCGCGCCCTTACCCTCACTGCCATGTCGGCCCCATCTGTCAGCGGCTTCTTCCTCCTCTCGCCGCGATCTTCGCCCCTTTCCTCCTTCTCTGCCGGCCGCGTCAGCGCCCCGAGGTGGAATCTGAGCCCACGTTCCTTCGCCTTAATTGCCCTCCATCAATCCCTTAACTCCCGCGCCGGTTTCCTCTTCTCCTTCCCCGTCCTTCACGGCGCCGACGGGAGCTTTCAAAGCCGCAACCAGCGCCCCCGCGGCCGCTACGTTCTAGCTCGCACAGAGCCTATAAAACTCGACCCCCGGGTTTGCCACGAGCTCCCTTTGCCACACCCCACTCCAATCGCGCTCTTGTTCATCACCGAGCCCGCAATCCACCGCCGGAGCTCCGTTTCAGTAAGTTGCGCTGTCGCCAAATTCTCCACCGGCGAGCCCTCTCCAATCTGCTAACCTCTGTTGTTTCTTCCGCAAGGTCTTGGCGGGGCCTATCCTTGGGTTTTGGATTCGGGAGCGCGACTCCAACGCTCAGTCGGTGAGCGCCGCCCGAGCCCGTCCACCGTCCTCCATCGCGAGCTCCCTCCACCGCCTCCCCGACGTCCACATCACCTCGGTGAGCTTCGCCTTGTCCCCCTCTGCCTCCTGAGCTGGCCCTAGGGCTTAGTAACCACCCGAGGTCCGGGCGAACGCGGCTCCGGCGAGCCACCACCGCGGAAGGCGGACTCCGCCTTGGATTTTGGTCACCGCCGGTGCACCCTGCCCCTTTCATCGCCGCCCATCCGATCCATCATCAACGGCCACGATTAGAACAGCCCGTACCCCTTCGCTAGCGAATCACACCGCGCCACATCGCCTCCCTTAATCCGACTCAGCCCGCACCCACCCGTCAGGCTGATGTGGCAAGCCACGTCACCGAACGCGTCAGCGCAGACCCGGTCAGTCACGGCTATTTCACGCTTGAGACCCCGCGTTTCCTTAGAATCAACCCGCAGTCCGACTTCGTTGAAAAGTATTTATGTTTTAGTCCTGTTTTCATCAGTTTAGCCCCTGAGCTCTCCGGGATTTGAACCCGCAGTCCAGGCTCTGGTGGTTTTGCTCTAAAACCCTCGACGGCTATGTTTAATTACGTTTAGGTCCTCGTTTTTCATAAAACAGCCCCTGGTTTAGTTTGTTTAACACAGTTTTGCCCTTAGGAGCTTGTTTTATGCATAACTTTCACATTTTAGCTCCGATTCGGGTGATTCTTGCGTTCACGTGTTCATAGAAATGCGTAGGATGTTTTTATAACAGCTTTATCTTCTGTTTTTATGATGTGGTGTACTGTAGCTTATCCTTTGTTATGTCAAGGGCTGTGTGCGGCAGGGACGCCGGGCCTCGACTACGGAGCTCGTATTCGCGCTCCGTGATAAACACGACGGGGTTATGCCCCCACGCAGCTCAACACTCGCCGGGTTTTGCCCCCAGGCTCGTGGCTTAGAGAAGAGGTAGGAGATTAGACTGAATGATTCTTGCTTGATCTCTCCATGTGCGGTTACAGGAATATATGGCCTCAGGCCCAACCACTCTTCCTAAACTTAAGGACTGCCAAAGGAAAGTAACAAAAAGGAAACAACCAATTACTCTCTTCTTTCTAATCTTAGCCACTTGACGTGATCACCGGCTGACTCAGGCGTGCTGCTCGTTCAGCAGCGCGGCGCACATCGCGTGCCCTGCGACGCCGCGTGTATGTGCGCCCGTACATTACATGTTATTTGTTTGCATGTATGCGTGTATGGGAATGTTTGTATGTTGCCGTGAACGTGTTTAGACGGTGAACCGTTCGTAGGTGAAGAAGAACAGCAGGTTGCAAGTTTTGGACAGCAGCCACAAGAGCTTTTTGAGGAAGGCAAGTATAACATGAACAACACCTAATAACCTTTACTCATTTGCATGTGCATTTAATCTTGTATGCCATAAGGATCGTACCTTAGCTACTTTTACCCAATATTTACCTTTGGGTTTGCATGTTGGTTAAGTTGGGCTAGGTGCAGCGCGAACTCATGTTTCTTTTTGTAAATAATTTGATTAATAGATCTATGCAAGATTTGTGAGCTTGACCCTCTGTGCCAAGGCTTGAGTGGTTTATGCCTCTTTAAAATTGGCTTTTTAGCAACATGGTTTAGGGGGCATGAGCAATGTGCTTGGTGGTTTTGCTCATAGCCACTCTCCATAAGGACCGGTTCGCAAAGCGACAACCTGGGACAACAGCGCTACCATGAGACTGGAATGGGACGGTCTTAGCTGATTAATTAGATTGCCTTGGTTTGGGAGTAACTTACCTGCGGGGCAAGAGGGGGAGTGAGCCGGGATGGGCCTCGGATCTGCTTTGGGTTGTGTGTGCTGTGTGCTTCACCCCTTAGAGTAGGGCCCCATCTCCGCGGAGCTTGAAACCTCAGCAGTTACACCTTACCAACGTGATCTTTGTAAAGGCTTCGTAGTGTGGCTTGCTAGTCATCTCATCTAAGGAAATGTGATGAACTTCTAGCGTAGCTCACGACTTGTGGGTAAAGATGTGCAACCTCTCGAGAGTGTAAAACTGACATGTCAGCCGTGCTCACGGTTATGAGCGGCCCAGATCCTTTATGCTGATTAGTGGGTTCTTGGTTTGGTTTGGGAGTTGGTTATGTCTCTAATAATGTTGATTAATTCTTTATGCAATATCTTTTGGGTTAATGGTTTATCTACTCACCTTAGTAAATAGATGATAATAAAACTTGACCAACTAAAAGCAAATGCAGTTGTGTCAGCCAACCTTAGAGCCTCATGGTTCATGTTATGCTTGTTGAGTACGACTGTGTACTCATGCTTGTTGTTTTCTTCCTTTTGTTGGGTGGACCCAACCGCTGTTCAGTTGAAGAAGGCACAGAGGAGTACACTCAAGGTTATGATGAGTTCTAGGCATATCAGTCTCCCAGTCGACTTCCCTGTGGTGGCTCGTTATGTTTTCGTTTACGCTTCCGCTTACGACTCTGTTATAAAGACATGTGTCTTGATGTAATAAAGTGACAATACGCTATGTAACGCTATTTTCCCTTTTATGCACGTTCTGTGATGTCACTATTGTCATAATATATGTGAGACATGTTCCTGGCACATATATGTTGTCCTAGTTCCGTCGGTTGAGAACTAGGGCGTGACAGAGTGGTATCAGAGCCGTGTTGACTGTAGGACGACAGCCTAGATAGAAATGGTCGTATTTAAGGATTTCACTTCCTTTGTCTTATCTGCTGTTTTATAAAATTTACTCTCTCCAAGTATACTATAAAAATTTATGTTCACATTATGTTGAAAATTTTACTTTATTCATTCTATCATATAGAACTAATCTTAAACTTATTCTATCCTCCTTGTAGATGGCCCGCACCCTTAGGACTGCCCGCAAGAGCACCGGTGCAGCCCGACGTTTTGGACCGTTCGTTCCACCTCAGCCCGAGCCTGAGGTACAGCCTGAGGTGGAGACCGAGGAGTCCGAGGAGGAGTCTGAGGTGGAGTCTGAGGAGGAGCCCCAGGAGGAGGACCCTCTGCAGCCTGAGGAGCAGGCACCGCAGGAGGATCTGGAGGACGACGAGGTGGTGGAGATACTTCCACCCCCTCAGCCGGAGCCCGAGGTGGTGGTGATATCAGATGACGAGCCTGAAGCTGAGGAGGGCAATGACGCTGGAGACGCCTCTGCTGGCGCCGAGGGTGCCGAAGGTGGTGGCACGCCTCCGTTGCAGTGGATAGACGTGAAGCACTTCCACAACGGCTTGCACTTGAGTTTCCCCAGGATGCTCAATGGCGCCATCCAGGAGTTGGGTTACAACAACCTGGAGATCAGCTACAAGGTGGTGGAGAGTGTACACCCCGAGTTTCCTCCTAGGTTCTGTGCATCCGCGTGCTTTATGGTGGATAACCCGGAGCACGGGGGTACCACCCTGTCTGAGGAGCACTACTCGGTGTCGTATCACTCTGACCAGGATGCGGCCATCAACGACGCAGCTCGACAGGCTTATGGGGTCTTCTGTGAGGACCACCGTACAGCTTTTGGCCAGTCTGCTCGGCGTTACCTTCCCTGCCGCAAGAGTGGTGAGACAAGACACCAGATCTCTTCCTTGGAGCATGAGGGCAACACCCAATTGGCCTCACTGGTGGAGTTTACTGCAGCCTTGAGCACTGAGCACGATGCTCTGTTGGGTGCGCACCGCAGCTTACACCTAGAGTGTGAGTCCCTTCGAGCTCAGCTGCTGAAGGCGACGCACGTGACGCATATAGAGCCAGCACAGTCTCCTCCGCGCAAGAAGCCGCACTACGGCGAGCCTAGTGGCGCCACCACCGTGCTTCCTCACGACGACTAGACAGCCTCGCCGTTTATCAGTTTGAGTCTTTTGAGTCCTTTCTTTTTTGGGTGGAACTTGGTTACTTTTGGATGTTTTGATGTTTGCTTTATGAACTATGGTTGATTTGGATCTTTGGTTGAATGTTATATCCAGCTATGGGGATTGTCTACAGCGTGAACAAGTTTAGTGTTACCAATATTAAAATGAAGTTAGCTCGTTGGGTTAAAGATATCTACTCTATTGTTCTTTCTACTTTATCGTCACGCTTTCACTCTTGTGCATCACTATATCTATCATGTGCTTATGAATTATATGCTGCAATCAGATGGTTAACACAAGGAGAGGTGGTGGTGCTGGTGGTAACGACCAGGAACACCAGAGAGGAAGCAATCAACTTCCCAACCCACCACCCAATGCAAACTCTCCAACAAGCACAAGCTCAACCACCACCCCTACCTAGAGACAGGCGTGGAGATTTCATGAAAGGACATCCTCCCACTTTCTCACATGCTACAGAGCCACTACAGGCTGATGACTGGCTTCGTGCTATTGAACGCCAGTTGGAGATTGCACAGTGCAACGATAGGGAGAGGGTCTTGTATGGCTCTGGACAGTTGAGGGGTGCAGCTCTGGATTGGTGGGAGTCCTACAGGCCAGAGGACAGGGATACTTTCACTTGGGCACAGTTCAGGGAGAACTTCCGCAACCATCACGTGCCTGCAGGGTTGATGAAAATGAAGAAGAAGGAATTCCTTTCTTTAAAGCAGGGCAACATGTCAGTGACCGAATACCGGGACAAGTTCCTTCAACTTGCACGATATGCTACTGCAGAGGTGGCTGATGACAGAGAGAAATAGGAGTATTTCATGGAAGGTTTGAATGATGAACTCCAGTATCAATTGATGAATCATACTTTCCCTTCCTTCCATCATTTGGTGGACAGGGCGCTTTTCACTGAAAGGAAGCGCCAGGACATAGAAGAAAGGAAGAGGAAGTTCAACGGCTCTTCATCAGGCAGCAGCACTCGTCCTCGTTACCCCCAAGTTCAGAGTTCTCAGCAAGCAGGGTATCAGCATCGTACCCAGGGACAGCAGGGGTACCAGCAGCAGCGTGGTCAGGGCCAACAGATGAGCCAGGGACAGCGCTATCAGACTCAACCTACTCGTCCTGTTCATCAAGTTCAGCGTCAAATGCAAAACAACCTCCCTACAACAAATCAAGCTCCAGTTCCCGCTGGTAGAAGCTGCTATAAGTGTGGTGAGCAGGGGCATTATGCTAATGTCTGCCCTCATAAGATGCCAACCAATCAACAGGGTCAGCAGCAGAGCCAGAGGCAAAACCCTCCACAACAGCAGCAGGGACGCGCAAATCAATTGCCCAAGGGACAGTGGCAAGGAAAGGTGAATCATGTGACCACCGAGACTGCAATGGAGGCTCCGAACGTCGTGCTCGGTACGTTCTTGGTCAACTCCCATACCGCTACTGTACTTTTTGATACCGGTGCAACTCATTCCTTCATTAGCAAGTCATATGCCATTCGACATAACATACCTATAAGTGACATGAAAAGGATGTTGTTAGTCACCTCACCTGGGGGGCAGATGAGAACTAATTCTATCTGTCTTGGAGTTAGTTTTGACATAAGGGGGGTAGAATTCTGCACAAATTTAATTGTTTTAGAATCAGAGGGAATAGATGTCATTTTGGGCATGGAAACACTAACCAAATGGGGAGCCAAAATTGACTGCTCCAAGCGGGAAATTCTCTTGACAGCTTCAGATGGGGAAAATGTGGAAATTATGGTAAATGAACCAAGGAAGGAATATGGTCAATTGAACCAGATCACAGCCAGGCCTACTGATGGGATTCGAGTAGTGAGTGTTTACCCAGATGTTTTCCCTGATGAGTTGCCAGGTATGCCACCTGACCGAGAAGTTGAATTTTTAATAGACCTTTTACCTAGTACAGCACCAATAGCAAAAAGGCAATATAGAGTGGCACCTAAAGAACAAGAGTTAATAAAGAAAAATATAGATGAGTTGTTAGAAAAAGGGTATATCCGACCTAGTTCTTCACCTTGGGCCTTTCCAGTTTTATTTGCTGATAAAAAGGATGGGTCAAGAAGAATGTGTGTGGATTATCGAGCTTTGAATGATGTCACTATTAAGAACAAATATCCTCTACCTCGGATAGATGATTTGTTTGATCAATTGCAAGGTGCTTGTGTGTTCTCAAAGGTTGACTTAAGGTCTGGTTACCATCAAATGAAGATTCGACCTTCTGATATTCCAAAGACTGCTTTCATTACCAGATTTGGGTTATTCGAGTATACAGTGATGTCTTTTGGTTTGACAAATGCTCCTGCCTATTTCATGAATCTTATGAACAAGGTGTTTATGGAGTATCTCGACAAGTTTGTGGTTGTGTTTATTGACGATATTTTGATCTATTCCAAGACAGAAGAAGAACATGAAGTACACTTGAGACTAGTTTTGCAGAAGCTGCGAGAACATAAGTTGTATGCAAAGCTGAGCAAGTGTGAATTTTGGATTGATCAAGTACCTTTCTTGGGACACATTGTTTCAAAAGGTGGAATCATGGTAGATCCAAGCAAGGTCAGCAGTGTATTGGATTGGAAGCAACCAGAAACTGTGAAAGAGGTTCATGGATTCTTAGGTTTGGCAGGATACTATAGAAGATTCATTGAAGGTTTTTCTAGGACGGCCAAACCGATGACATCATTGCTTGAAAAGGGTGCTGAATTTATTTGGACCAAAGCGAGGCAAGCCTCGTTTGATGAATTAAAGAAGAGACTTACTACAGCTCCAGTGCTTACTCTACCTGATCTAACAAAAAGTTTCACGGTGTATTGTGATGCTTCTAAGGAAGGTCTGGGATGTGTATTGATGCAAGAAGGAAAAGTGATCGCCTATGCTTCACGTCAGTTAAGGAAACATGAGTTGAATTATCCTACTCATGATTTGGAGTTGGCAGCTGTTGTGCATGCTTTGAAAATCTGGAGGCATTATTTGTTTGGGAATCGATGTGAGATATACACGGATCATAAGAGTCTTAAGTATATTTTCACCCAGAATGAGTTGAATATGAGGCAAAGAAGATGGCTAGAGTTGATCAAGGATTATGATCTAGAAATCCACTATCATCCTGGAAAAGCTAATGTAGTGGCAGATGCTCTGAGCAGAAAGAGTTATGTTAACATGGCGGTCGCTTTCCAAATGCCACTAGAGTTGTGTGAAGAATTTGAGAGCCTGAGTTTGGGTTTTGCACATCACACCACGGCAGCAACCTTCGAGGCAGAACCTACCCTTGAGCAAGAGATAAGAGAGCATCAGAAGACTGATGAGAAAATTCAGGAGATCCGTGAGCAGATCAAAGTGGGTAAGGCACCACACTTTCGTGAGGATGAACGAGGTACTGTATGGTATAAGAACCGTATCTGTGTGCCAGATGTGGACAGTATAAGGAAGTTGATACTCAGTGAAGCTCATGATACAGCTTACTCTATTCATCCTGGAAGCACAAAAATGTATTACGATTTGAAAGAGAGATTCTGGTGGTATGGTATGAAACGAGCAGTGGCGGAATATGTTGCAGTTTGTGATACATGTCAACGTGTAAAGGCAGAATACCAGAGACCTGCAGGTTTGTTGCAACCACTGAAGGTTCCAGAATGGAAATGGGAAGAAATAAGCATGGATTTCATTGTGGGGTTACCAAGGACTCAGAAAGGATATAATTCTATTTGGGTAGTTGTGGACCGTTTGACTAAGGTAGCTCACTTCATCCCCGTGAATACTACCTATTCAGGTGCAAGGTTAGCAGAGTTATACATCTCTAGAATTATTTGCTTGCACGGTGTGCCAAAGCGGATTATATCTGACAGAGGTTCACAGTTCACATCTCGTTTTTGGGAGCAATTGCATGATTCGTTGGATACGAAGCTCCGGTTCAGTACAGCCTACCATCCACAGACAGATGGCCAGACAGAAAGGACAAATCAGATTCTAGAGGATATGTTGCGGGCATGTGCCATTCAGTATGGTACTAGTTGGGATAAGAGTCTACCATATGCTGAATTCTCCTATAACAACAGTTACCAGGCCAGCTTGAAGAAGTCACCGTTTGAGGCACTGTATGGTAGGAGGTGCAGGACTCCATTATTTTGGAATCAAACAGGAGAGAAGCAAGTGTTTGGACCTGACATCATCAAAGATGCTGAACAACAAGTAAAAATGGTACGGGAAAATTTGAGAGTGGCTCAGTCTAGACAGAAAAGTTATGCAGATGTGCGACGCAGGGATCTGACCTTTAAGGTTGACGACTTCGTGTACTTAAAAGTGTCACCCATGAGAGGGATCCGCAGGTTTAATATAAAAGGAAAGCTGGCGCCGAGATATATTGGTCCATTCAAGGTGGTAGAAAGGAAAGGTGAAGTGGCTTATAGACTGGAATTGCCATCTAACCTATCTGGTATACATGATGTGTTCCATGTCTCCCAATTAAAGAAGTGCCTGAGAGTGCCAGAGGAACAAGCACCACTAGAGGGTTTGGATGTACAAGAGGATTTATCATATACGGAACATCCGGTGAAGATTCTTGAAACGTCAGAAAGAGTAACCAGAAACAAGAGGATCAAAATGTGCAGAGTGCAGTGGAAGCATCACACAGAGGATGAGGCTACATGGGAACGAGAGGAAGACATGAGAGCAGCTTATCCTAATCTCCTTGCTAGCCACCCATAAGAATCTCGGGGCGAGATTCCTGTTAAGGGGGGTAGGTTTGTAACACCCTAGTTTTAATTTCAGTACTTCATAATAAAAACCAAGCAATTTATTTAATTTTCTAAGGCCTATGTGCTTAGTTTGCATTTATCATGATTTATTTAAATTAAAAAGATACATAAAAGCAACCATAGGTTTAACCCTTCTTGTGCATACATGCTGGTGCATTACTTTATTGTTTGTATGAATTAAGGGTTCATATTCAAATTTATTTGAATATGTAGATCAATTGCTTTCTTATTCAAAAGAATTCAAAAGAGAAAAAAAAAAGAAAAGGGAGAGGCGGCCAGACCAACCAGCCCAGCTAGCGGCCCACCGCGCCCCCTTCTCACCCGCCTAGGCCAAGATCCGGCCCAAAAGGAGCTCCAGCCCACCTCCCTCCTCTCTTTCTCGCGCGCCACTGACGGGTGGGCCGCGCCCTTACCCTCACTGCCATGTCGGCCCCATCTGTCAGCGGCTTCTTCCTCCTCTCGCCGCGATCTTCGCCCCTTTCCTCCTTCTCTGCCGGCCGCGTCAGCGCCCCGAGGTGGAATCTGAGCCCACGTTCCTTCGCCTTAATTGCCCTCCATCAATCCCTTAACTCCCGCGCCGGTTTCCTCTTCTCCTTCCCCGTCCTTCACTGCGCCGACGGGAGCTTTCAAAGCCGCAACCAGCGCCACCGCGGCCGCTACGTTCTAGCTCGCACAGAGCCTATAAAACTCGACCCCCGGGTTTGCCACGAGCTCCCTTTGCCACACCCCACTCCAATCGCGCTCTTGTTCATCACCGAGCCCGCAATCCACCGCCGGAGCTCCGTTTCAGTAAGTTGCGCTGTCGCCAAATTCTCCACCGGCGAGCCCTCTCCAATCTGCTAACCTCTGTTGTTTCTTCCGCAAGGTCTTGGCGGGGCCTATCCTTGGGTTTTGGATTCGGGAGCGCGACTCCAACGCTCAGTCGGTGAGCGCCGCCTGAGCCCGTCCACCGTCCTCCATCGCGAGCTCCCTCCACCGCCTCCCCGACGTCCACATCACCTCGGTGAGCTTCGCCTTGTCCCCCTCTGCCTCCTGAGCTGGCCCTAGGGCTTAGTAACCACCCGAGGTCCGGGCGAACGCGGCTCCGGCGAGCCACCACCGCGGAAGGCGGACTCCGCCTTGGATTTTGGTCACCGCCGGTGCACCCTGCCCCTTTCATCGCCGCCCATCCGATCCATCATCAACGGCCACGATTAGAACAGCCCGTACCCCTTCGCTAGCGAATCACACCGCGCCACATCGCCTCCCTTAATCCGACTCAGCCCGCACCCACCCGTCAGGCTGATGTGGCAAGCCACGTCACCGAACGCGTCAGCGCAGACCCGGTCAGTCACGGCTATTTCACGCTTGAGACCCCGCGTTTCCTTAGAATCAACCCGCAGTCCGACTTCGTTGAAAAGTATTTATGTTTTAGTCCTATTTTCATCAGTTTAGCCCCTGAGCTCTCCGGGATTTGAACCCGCAGTCCAGGCTCTGGTGGTTTTGCTCTAAAACCCTCGACGGCTATGTTTAATTACGTTTAGGTCCTCGTTTTTCATAAAACAGCCCCTGGTTTAGTTTGTTTAACACAGTTTTGCCCTTAGGAGCTTGTTTTATGCATAACTTTCACATTTTAGCTCCGATTCGGGTGATTCTTGCGTTCACGTGTTCATAGAAATGCGTAGGATGTTTTTATAACAGCTTTATCTTCTGTTTTTATGATGTGGTGTACTGTAGCTTATCCTTTGTTATGTCAAGGGCTGTGTGCGGCAGGGACGCCGGGCCTCGACTACGGAGCTCGTATTCGCGCTCCGTGATAAACACGACGGGGTTATGCCCCCACGCAGCTCAACACTCGCCGGGTTTTGCCCCCAGGCTCGTGGCTTAGAGAAGAGGTAGGAGATTAGACTGAATGATTCTTGCTTGATCTCTCCATGTGCGGTTACAGGAATATATGGCCTCAGGCCCAACCACTCTTCCTAAACTTAAGGACTGCCAAAGGAAAGTAACAAAAAGGAAACAACCAATTACTCTCTTCTTTCTAATCTTAGCCACTTGACGTGATCACCGGCTGACTCAGGCGTGCTGCTCGTTCAGCAGCGCGGCGCACATCGCGTGCCCTGCGACGCCGCGTGTATGTGCGCCCGTACATTACATCTCTCCCCCCCTCGAGAGGCAGCTCGTCCTCGAGCTGAAATCGGGGATATCGTGCGCGGAATGAGTCGACATCCTCCCAGGTTGATGAAGCTGGTGACGCCCCCTTCCATTGAATGAGAACCTGGCGCACGCCGCGCGCCCAGCGTGACTTGACAGTCCGCTCCGGCTCCGGAACGAGCGCGCCATGGCGAACAGGAGGGAGGGCTGGTGGTTCTTGCGGTGGGGTGCCATGGAATTTCTTGAGCAGCCCAACATGGAAGACATCGTGGAGACGAGCTTGAGGTGGCAAGGCCAGGCGGACTGCGACGTCGTTGATGAGCTCGACGACGAGGTATGGCCCGTAGAAGCGTGGCTTGAGCTTTCCAGCCGATGCTTGGGGCATGGATGCAGTAGGGCGCTGACGAAGTCGAAGCAGGACCCAGTCGCCTGCCTGGTAGGTGACCTCGCGGTGGAGACGGTCGTAGTGGCGCTTCTGTATGGCCTGGGCCTGCTCGAGCCGGTGTCGAATGTCCTCCAGGAACTTCGAGCGTTCCGCCAGCGTGCGGGCCACTGCCGGCACCCGGGATTCACCATGCGCATAGGTGCGCAGGGATGGCGGATCGTGACCGTAGACGACGCGGAACGGCGTTTCGCGCAACGACGACTGGAAGGCGGTGTTGAAGATGTACTCCGCCCATGGGAGCCAGCGTAGCCAGTCGCGTGGACGATCACCTGTCAAGCATCGAAGGTACATGATGATGACTTTGTTAGCGGACTCCGACTGCCCGTCCGACTGTGGGTGGAAAGCCGTCGTCATCTGCAGCTTGGTGCCACTCAAGCGCATCAGCTCGTCCCAGAAGTTGGAGGTGAACACAGAGTCGCGGTCGGAGACGATGGACTGCGGGATGCCGTGCAGCCGAACGATATCGGAGAAGAAGGACTGGGCCACAGTCTCCGCTGAGTACGGGTGCGCCAGGGGGATGAAGTGCGCGTACTTGCTGAAACGGTCCACCACCGTCAAGATAACGGACTTGCCCCGTACGCGCGGCAACGCCTCGACGAAGTCCATGGCGATGTCCGACCAAACACCCTGTGGCACCGGGAGTGGCAGCAACAGACCGGCCGGGTGGAGATGTTCTGGCTTGTTGCGCTGGCACACTGTACACGCACGAACAAGGTCCTGCACCACCCTTTTCATGTTAGGGAAGTGGAAGTCGCGGCGGAGGCGGTGCAGCGTGCGCTGGACGCCCTCATGGCCCTCCTCATGGACCACCCGCAGCACCTCCTGCAGCAGCGGTGAGTCAGGCGGCAGGTACAGCCGTCCGCCGTAGTGGACCAGCCCGTCGGTGAGGGCCCAGGGCTGCGACTTGGAGCCGCTGCTGATGGCGTCCTGTAGGGCAACCAGCGCCGGGTCGGAGGCATGAGCTTGGCGAAGGCGGTCGAGGAAGTCAAAGCGCGGTCCGGACAGCAGCAGCACCGAGCCCACCTCCGGAGTATCGCGGCGTGACAGGGCGTTTGCCACGGCATTTGTATGCCCCGGCTTGTACTCAACAGTGAAGTCGAAGCCGAGGAGTTTCCCGACCCAGTGGTGTTGCGGGATCGTGGACAGCCTCTGATCCAACAAGTACTTGAGGCTGTAATGATCTGTCTTGACCTCGAAACGCCGCCCCCAAAGGTAGGGCCGCCAGTGGCGCACGGCCTGGACGAGGCCGATCAGTTCACGCTCGTACGCCGCGAGAGCTCGGTGCCGGGGAGCCACAGGCCGGCTGAAGAAGGCCACCGGGTGGCTGTCCTGGACCAGCACCGCCCCGAAGCCGTGCGAGGACGCGTCGCATTCGACGACGAACGTCTTGGAGAAGTCCGGCATGGCGAGCACCGGGGCCGAGGTGACCGCCTCCTTTAGCGCGGTGAACGCAGTAGCCGCGTCGGGCGACCAAGCGAACCCGTCCTTCTTGAGCAGGGCGGTGAGCGGCGCGGCGATGGTGCCGTAGTTGTGCACGAACTTCCGGTAGTACCCGGCAAGTCCCAGGAAGCCGCGCACGGCTCGCGCGGATCGCGGCTGCGGCCAGTCCCGCACAGCCTGCACTTTTGTCGGATCCATGGCGACGCCCGCGGCCGACACCACGTGGCCGAGGTACGCGACGGCAGACTCCGCGAACGCGCATTTGGAGCGCTTCACGAAGAGCTGGTGCTGCTGTAGCGCCCCGAAGACGGCGCGCAGGTGGCGTAGGTGATCCGCCCACGTGCGACTGTAAATCAGAATGTCGTCAAAAAACACAAGCACAAAGCGGCGTAGGAAGGGTCGAAGGACGTCGTTCATCAGAGCTTGGAACGTGGCGGGGGCGTTGCACAGCCCGAACGCCATGACCAAGAACTCGTACAGGCCGTCATGAGTCCTGAACGCCGTCTTGTGGATGTCAGCCGGACGCATGCGGACTTGGTGATACCCCGAACGCAGATCGAGCTTAGTGAAGAAGCACGCCCCATGGAGTTCGTCCAGCAGCTCGTCGACGACGGGGATGGGGAACGCGTCCTTGACGGTGAGCGCGTTGAGCGCCCGGTAGTCGATGCAGAAATGCCACGACCCGTCCGGTTTCTTGACGAGGAGGACCGGGGACGAGAACGCGGAGTCGCTACGCCGCACGATGCCCTGCTCGATCATCGCGGCGCATTGCCGCTCCAATTCATCCTTGTGGGCCGCCGGGTACCGGTACGGCCGGACAGCCACCGGCAGCGCGCCCGTCTTGAGGATGATGCTGTGGTCACGGGCTCATGGCGGTGGCAGCCCGGTGGGCTCGGCGAAGAGGCCGCCGCACGCGGTCAGCAGCTCCTCCAGCAAGGCTGCTGGCGCCGTGATGTTGGAGAGGCGCGGTGCTCGCTGTGCGGCCACGTCCTCCCAGCAGACAGTGCGGCCATGGCGCGTAAAGGCCACGGTGCGCGTGGTCAAATCCCACACCATCTTGCCCAGCGTGACCATCCAGTGGGTGCCGAGGACGACGTCGTAGCCGGCGAGCGGCATCACGTAGAGGTCGACGCAGAAGTCCTCGCCAGCAATGGCGATCGGGGCTTGACGGAGGACGCCCGGGCATGCGATGCATTCCCCATTAGCCACGGTGGCGGTGAGGCGCGGGCTGGACTGGACGGCGAGCCCCGTGCGCGCTGCAGCTGCCTCAGCGATGAAGTTGTGCGTGGAGCCGGTGTCCAGTAGGGCAGTAAGCGTCACCACGCCCACTGTCACGCGCACCTGCATGGAGTCACAAATGGGCATACCAGCCACTGCTCGAAGGGAGAACAGCGGTGCGGCGAGGTCGGCATCGGCGGCCGCCGGAGCAGCGTCCTCCAACTCGATGCCGTCAATGTAGAAGATGCGGCGGCACACCCGATTGTGCCCGCGTGAGTATGGCTCGTTACAGTTGTAACACAAGCCAAGGCGACGTCGCTCCGCTTGCTCCTCCGGCGAGAGCCGCTTGGAGAGCCCAGCCGCGCCGCGGGTTGGGGGCGCCGGAAGGGCCAGCTGCTGCTGCGGCGCTGGGAGGACCGGCACCGGGAGCACCGGCGGAGGGGGCGCGGCGCCCGCTGGTAGCGCTGGGCGTGGAGGCGGGGCTGGCAGGATCACCCGCGGAGCCGCCCGGGGAGACAGTTGGTTGATCCGGTCCAGTTCAATCAGCTCCAACGTCCTGGCCAGACTCATGGCCGCGGCCAAGGTTTCCGGTGCGTGGACGCGCACCTGATGGCTCAGCGGAGGCAGCAACCCTCCGGTGTACAGCTGTACACGCTGGCTTTCCCCCAGTCGACCAGCCCGCGGAAGAAGTGCCTGGAAACGGTTGGAATATTCCTCCACCGATCCGGTGCGTCGGCACTCCGTGAGCTCGAAAAGCGGCGCGGATCGCAGCGCCGGGCCGAACCGAAGATTGAGGAGCTCCTTGAAGCGCCCCCATGGCGGCGTGCCTTCATCCTCCTGGAGTTGGAGGAACCACAATTGGGCCACATCCTCCAGGTTGTACGACGCCATCCACACCTTCTCCTCTGGCATGGTGCGCTGCTGACGGAAATAGGACTCACACCGATTCAGGAAGATCAGTGGGTCGGACTTGCCATCGAAGCGCAGAAAGTCCATCTTCTGGAACCGCGGGGGGCGATCCGGTGGGGGCTGGCTGTCGGAGTGGACGTTGGAGTCGGCTGATGAGCCGATCTTCTCCTGCATGGTCGCCAGGTCGGTTTGCATCTTGGACATATCGGTGGTGAGTGTCTGGAGCAGCTTCATCACGTCGGCAATGGAGGGCTGATCGCCCATGGCTGGTGATGAAGAGGTGGCTGTGGACGGGGAAGAAGGAGACGGTGGCGGCTGGTGGGCTGGTGGCGTGGTGGCAGTGGAGGATTGGGTGGATGTGGTGGGAGAGGATCGACGAGACTGAGATACCAGGTTGTCAAGGGCTGTGTGCGGCAGGGACGCCGGGCCTCGACTACGGAGCTCGTATTCGCGCTCCATGATAAACACGACGGGGTTATGCCCCCACGCAGCTCAACACTCGCCGGGTTTTGCCCCCAGGCTCGTGGCTTAGAGAAGAGGTAGGAGATTAGACTGAATGATTCTTGCTTGATCTCTCCATGTGCGGTTACAGGAATATATGGCCTCAGGCCCAACCACTCTTCCTAAACTTAAGGACTGCCAAAGGAAAGTAACAAAAAGGAAACAACCAATTACTCTCTTCTTTCTAATCTTAGCCACTTGACGTGATCACCGGCTGACTCAGGCGTGCTGCTCGTTCAGCAGCGCGGCGCACATCGCGTGCCCTGCGACGCCGCGTGTATGTGCGCCCGTACATTACATGTTATTTGTTTGCATGTATGCGTGTATGGGAATGTTTGTATGTTGCCGTGAACGTGTTTAGACGGTGAACCGTTCGTAGGTGAAGAAGAACAGCAGGTTGCAAGTTTTGGACAGCAGCCACAAGAGCTTTTTGAGGAAGGCAAGTATAACATGAACAACACCTAATAACCTTTACTCATTTGCATGTGCATTTAATCTTGTATGCCATAAGGATCGTACCTTAGCTACTTTTACCCAATATTTACCTTTGGGTTTGCATGTTGGTTAAGTTGGGCTAGGTGCAGCGCGAACTCCTGTTTCTTTTTGTAAATAATTTGATTAATAGATCTATGCAAGATTTGTGAGCTTGACCCTCTGTGCCAAGGCTTGAGTGGTTTATGCCTCTTTAAAATTGGCTTTTTAGCAACATGGTTTAGGGGGCATGAGCAATGTGCTTGGTGGTTTTGCTCATAGCCACTCTCCATAAGGACCGGTTCGCAAAGCGACAACCTGGGACAACAGCGCTACCATGAGACTGGAATGGGACGGTCTTAGCTGATTAATTAGATTGCCTTGGTTTGGGAGTAACTTACCTGCGGGGCAAGAGGGGGAGTGAGCCGGGATGGGCCTCGGATCTGCTTTGGGTTGTGTGTGCTGTGTGCTTCACCCCTTAGAGTAGGGCCCCATCTCCGCGGAGCTTGAAACCTCAGCAGTTACACCTTACCAACGTGATCTTTGTAAAGGCTTCGTAGTGTGGCTTGCTAGTCATCTCATCTAAGGAAATGTGATGAACTTCTAGCGTAGCTCACGACTTGTGGGTAAAGATGTGCAACCTCTCGAGAGTGTAAAACTGACATGTCAGCCGTGCTCACGGTTATGAGCGGCCCAGATCCTTTATGCTGATTAGTGGGTTCTTGGTTTGGTTTGGGAGTTGGTTATGTCTCTAATAATGTTGATTAATTCTTTATGCAATATCTTTTGGGTTAATGGTTTATCTACTCACCTTAGTAAATAGATGATAATAAAACTTGACCAACTAAAAGCAAATGCAGTTGTGTCAGCCAACCTTAGAGCCTCATGGTTCATGTTATGCTTGTTGAGTACGACTGTGTACTCATGCTTGTTGTTTTCTTCCTTTTGTTGGGTGGACCCAACCGCTGTTCAGTTGAAGAAGGCACAGAGGAGTACACTCAAGGTTATGATGAGTTCTAGGCATATCAGTCTCCCAGTCGACTTCCCTGTGGCGGCTCGTTATGTTTTCGTTTACGCTTCCGCTTACGACTCTGTTATAAAGACCTGTGTCTTAATGTAATAAAGTGACAATACGCTATGTAACGCTATTTTCCCTTTTATGCACGTTCTGTGATGTCACTATTGTCATAATATATGTGAGACATGTTCCTGGCACATATATGTTGTCCTAGTTCCGTCGGTTGAGAACTAGGGCGTGACACCGCACCGCCACCGCCTTGTGCTCATCGAATCAGACCCCGGTGAGCCCCTCCGCTGCCAAATTTGGCCACCGTCAGTGGCTTTCCGGCCAAACTGACTCCCTCCTCGGCTTCGCAGGAGCACCCCGAGCCCTCGTAGTCGATTCTTGGATGCCGGAGCCGCTCCTTCGACGCCGTCTGCGAGCACCCATTCCCACCGCCCATTGGAGCACGTCGTCGACCACCCCTGTCGTCTCTTTGCCATCCCAGTGCACTCAGTGAGACTCCATGACACGTGCTCTCTCTCCCTGGCCTATTCTCGTACCGTTCCACGCACCGGTGGTTCTGGAACGCACCGCTCCCGCGAGCCGCCACCGCGGACGGGTGGACACCGCTGCGTTCTTTGGTCGTCGCCGGCAGACCCTATCCCCCTCCATTCTTGGCCGCCCGATCGTGATCCAAGGGCTCAGATGCGCCGGTGACCGGTCAGCGCCGGTCAATTCCGGTCAGCCGCTGTCGTTTTGCAAAAGAGACCCTCAATTCGTGCTAATTAACCCGCAGCCCGTCTCTATAGAAGCCAAGCCCTATTTTACCCTTTTTAACCACTGGTTTTCGAAAGGTATTTATATTTAGATCCTTTTAATATTTAAAAATCTATATCTTCAAAGTTTTAAATTTGTTTTCGACGATTTTTGTGCTCATGTGATCGTAGCAGTTCGTAGAATAATCTTAAACTTGTTTTATGCTCTGTTTTTGTGTATTGGAGTACTGTTTCTTATCTTTTGACCTTGTTTGCATGTATGTGTGTATTTGGATGCATGTGTGGTGCTATGTTCGATGCGTAGACATTGACCTGCTATTGAGTTTGAAGAACAACCCCCAGAAGCCTCTGAGCAGCAGCAACGAAAGTTTGAAGAAGGAAAGTATAACATAAACAACACCCAATAACTTCTTTTTATCACCGCATGTGCATTTAATTTTGGCTGCCTATAAGGATATTACCATAGCTACATTTATCCTGATATTTACCTTTTGAGAATGTATATGGTTATGTTGTGCTAGGTGTTGCGTGAACACATGTCCTTTTGTTAATTAATTTTGACTAATGGTTCTATGCAATTTAATTGTTGGGTTTGACCATTAAGAGGTTCATGTCCATTTTAATAATCTGCTTTTTAGCAACATGGTTTAGGGACGCCTGAGCAATGTGCTCATGTTCTTTCACGGCTTCTCTCCTTAACCGGTTCACAAAGAGACCACCTGGGACAACAGTGCTACTACAAGACTAGAATGGGATAGACTTAGTTGATTAATTAGATTGTTTTAGTTTGTTGTAACTTACCTATGGGGCAAGAGGGGAGGTTAGCTTCTGTGGCCCTCGTGCTACTTGGGTTGAGTGTGCTTTATGTGATGTATGTGCTTCTCCCCTTCAGGCTTCCTCCACCGTTGCGACCCTGAATCCTTAGCGGTTACATCTTGCTAAAGTGATCTTTGTAAAGGCTTCGTAGTGTGCTTGCTAGTCATCTCACCTATAGCATGTGATGAACGCCTAGCATAGCTCACGACTTGTGGGTAAAGATGCACCACCTCTCCAGAGTGTAAAACTGACATGTCAGCCGTGCTCACGGTTATGAGCGACCCAGACCCTTCCCAGTGATTAGTGGTTTATCTTGGTTTTGGTTTTGGTGATGGTTATATCTGTTCAATACCATTTAATTCTTTATGCAATATCTTTGGGTTAATGGTTTCTTTAGTCAACAATAGTAATCAGGCTTTAATAAAGTTTGTTTAATTAAAAGCTCATGCAATCTGTCAGCTAAATTTAGAGCCTCATGATTTATGTTATATTTATTGAGTACGAGTTTCTGTGGTCACGCTTGCTTCTTTATATTTATTCCTTGTCGGGGAAAAAAATCCAACCATTGTTCCATTGATGTAGATGCTGAAGATTATGTGCAAGACTACGATGAATATATGGCACTTCGTTCCCACCAGTCGATGTCCCTGTGGCGCCCTAGTTATCTTTCACATTTTACGCTTTCGCAATGTTATACTCTGTGTTAAAGACTTATGTCATTATGTAATAAAGGTATTCAATGTTATGTACGCTTTTATCTTTGCCATGTGCCTGTGGTACCATGTAATTTGTCATGTATATGCGAGACTTGATCCTGGCGCATATACATTTGCACGGTTTTGTTGGTTGGAAACCATGTGTGACAACAATGACGGACATCTGAACCCCAAGGCATCTCAAACCTCAGAAGATGACACCCTTCCCGGAGAGGAAGAAGCTTAGGCCGACGCCGATGACTGGATCTGCGAGATCCAAGGGTTCCTGAAAGACAACGTCCTTCTCGCAGACGAAGCTTCAACAGAGCGTAATCCGTCAAGTGAAAAGATATGTGCTGGTAGCGGGACCTCTACTAGCGCTCACCCAATGGCGTTCTGCTCAAATGCATCTCTAAGGAAGAGGGCCGCGATATCCTTGTGGATATCCATGAGGGTGAGTGTAGGAGCCATTCTGCATCCAGCACGATGGTTGGGAAGGCCTTCCGACCGATATCCTTGGGAAGGCTTTTACTGGCCAATAGCCTCAAGGATGCGGCTGAGATGGTCAAAAAGTGCAAGGCATGTCAATTTCAAACGAAGCAAATTCATACTTCATCTCAGCTCATGCAGCTCATCCCTTTGTCATGGCCTTTTGCGGTCTGGGGGTTGATATTCTTGGTCCGTTCCCCAAAGCGGTTAGCGGCTACGAGTACCTCTACATTGCCATCGATAAATTCACCAAGTGGCCCAAAGCATTAGCCGTCTGGACTATTGACATACATTCTGCTATCAAGTTCCATCAGTGGATCATCTCCCGGTTTGGGGTTCCGAGCCGCATCATCACCGACAACGGCACACAATTCAATAGTGCTGTCTTTGAAAGATATTGCGAAGATATGGGCATCAATATCTGCTACGCCTCCTCGCACCACCCCTGGAGCAATGGGCATGCCGAGTGGGCTAATGCAGAAATCCTCAAAGGGCTCAAAACCTGAACCTTTGAAACCTTGGAAAAATTTGGCAAAAATGGGTAGACCACCACGAACCTATGCTTTGGGCAAACAGGACTACACCAAGTCGAGCTACTAGGGAAACCCCATTCTTCTTAGTCTTCGGGGCTGAAGCAGTGCTTCCTTCTGAAGTCACAAGTGAGAGCCCCTGGGTAAATGCTTTCAATGATCAATTGCAGGACTAGCTCTGGAGGGATGACATCGACCTACTGGAGGAAAACGAGTGGCAGTCGCTCTCTGTGCTGTAAAAATATCAGCAAGCCTTACGTTGCTACCACCAGCGCCATGTGAGGCCCCGATCCCTCATTGTAGGTGACTTCATGCTCAAGTTCATACTAAATAGGGTGGGGATGAACAAACTTTCCCCCACCTAGGAGGGTCCCTACCGAGTGGTTGAGGTCTGTCGGCCTGGCTGTGTACGACTAGCCACGGAAAATGGTGAGCAACTTTCGTTTCCATGGAACATTGAGCACCTTCGTAAGTTTTGCCCTTAAGGCACCGGTTCTAGTACTGCTACCTAGGGGGACATCTATCATGTATCATAGGTGCTCGTAAATTGTAAAGAATGTAAATTATCTCCTAAAATCAATGAAGTCAACTTTAAGCTATACATTTGTTGCTATTTGATACGTTATCCTTACGGGGGGTTCCCTATGGTTACCTGGAACTGCGCTAGTCTAGAACACGGGGGATAGTCAGTGTATGTGGCAAGGGACGGGGTTAGGGGCCAGCGCCGAAAGACCTAGTCGGGTTAACTCGGCACTCTGGTATAGAGCAATGTCCCGGGTGTAGCTAAGTCGTGGCTTCCATGGTGGGTCGCTACACATTGGTCTGACCCATCTCCACGAGCTTGTCGCTTCTCAACTACCGACCATTCCTGTTGTCACACCCCAAAATTAGAAATTTTGGGATGTGAATAGATAACAATGAATAAAGGAAATGACTAACGTCAAACTCATCACAAACTCTCATCAAGTTCTACATGTTTTGAACACACTACCCAATCCTTTCTTCTACCATCAAATCCTTCCATGTGGCACCATTGTTTCAGCCCCTTCCTTTTCTAATCATCTTTATCTTCTTGTTAATCGTTTTGTTCTAGTGGTGGCGCTCCCATGTCATTACTAACAACCAATGTTTTTTATGTTTTTTTATAAAATCATTTGTTTGTATGGTGGATTGTTCTTAGTTCGCCTTGATTGTGGTTTCAGTTGTTTGCGTTGAGGATCGACATGTGAGAGCAGCAACAAGAGTACTTTTGAGGAAGGCAAGTATAACATGGACAACCTAATAACCCTTTAATCACTTCATATGCATGTGTCTAACTTGTATGCCTATAAGGACTATACGTTAGCCTCTTTACTCAATGTTTTACCTATGGGCATGCATGTTGGTTAAGTTTTGCTAGTTGCTGCGCAAACACATGTTACCTTTGTTGATAATCTTGTTAATGGACCTATGCAATATATTTGTGAGCGTGACCCTCTGTGCTGAGGTGCTTGAGTGGTTTATGTCTCTCTAAAATTGGCTTTTAGCAACATGGTTTAGGGGGCATGAGCAATGTGCTTAGTGGTTTTGCTCATAGCCACTCTCCATAAGGACCGGTTCGCAAAGCGATAACCTGGGACAACCGTGCTACCATGAGACTGGAATGGGACTGGCCTTGACTTATTAATTAAGTCATTTTGGTTTGAAGTAACTTGCCTACGGGGCAAGAGGGGGAGTAAGCTTCTGTGGTCGCTGCACTACCTTAGGTTGAGTGTGCTGAGTGCTTCTCCCTTTGTGAGGCGAACACCACCGTTGCGGTGCTTGATTCCTTGCGGTTGCTTTTTACCAACTGTGATTTTTGTAACGGTCTCGTAGTGTGCTTGCTAGTCATCTCATCTAAGGCAATGAGGTGAACCACTAGCGTAGCTCGCGACTTGTGGGTAAAGATGTACAACATCTCGAGAATGTAAAACTGACATGTCAGCTAGTGCTCATGGTCATGAGCAGCCCAGATCCTTCATGCTGATTAGTGGTTCTTGGTTTGGTTTGAGAGTTGGTTTGGCTGTTAACAATGTTGACTAATGTTTATGCAATACTCTTTGGGTTAAGTGGTTTATATACTCACTTGTAGTAATTAGTTGCTTAATAAAACTTGACCAACTAAAAGCTCATGCTTTCGTGTCAGCCAACCTTAGAGCCTCATGGTTCATGTTATGCTTGTTGAGTACGAGTTAGTGTACTCACGCTTGTTCCTTTACTTTTATTCCTTGTTGGGGGGAAAATTCCAACCGCTGCTCAGAAGGTGAAGGCCTGAAGGAGTACAAGTGAAGGTTCATGAAGTTCTAGGCGTGCGACCCCCAGTCGGTTTCCCTATTGGTGGCTCAAAGTTTTAGTTACGCTTCCGCTACTCTGTGTTAAAGACTTGTTGTCTTATGTAAATCTTGTTTAAACGATATGTAATAAAGCACTGTTTATGATATCACTGTTAATTGTCTCTATATGTGTGAGATTAGATCCTGGCACACATATGGTTTGCTCAGATTTTGTCCGTTGAAAACTAGGGTGTGACACCTGTCTCTGACCCTCATGCCTTTGGTCATTTGAGCGAAGCATGGGATGGACCCTCAAGATTTTAGATGAGCGTGGCGAGTAAGGTACGATAAAGAAGCCCTTGTAAGAAGAAGTTATTATCTCTTTGGAGAAATTTTTTCGTGCAGAGTCAAAGCTACCCCAGGCAATGCCCAGGGGCCAAGAGGAAAGTAACTCTGCTTTGGGGAGCTGGAGCCAATCCCGAGCAGAATCCCAGAGATTCCTTGCTAAAAAAGCGAGCCCTAGGGTTGAGCCTCGGGAGTTGTTGCTGCATCAACGCCGGGCAAACGATCGGGTACTCCTAAGCCTCGGCTAGCTCGGGACTTGGCAAAGACCCTGGGTGGTGCCCCGAGAATCCCAAAAGAGCACAACCTCAGGCGTTGCCTGGGGGACCACGAGACCAATCATGGCACAAGTGAAATACAGAAGTTGTTTTATTCAAGCACTACAAGATGCAATGATACATACGAAAGTTGGACTGAAGGGAGCTCTAGGCCTTAGGGCCCAACTGATCAGTGAAGCCAGGGTCTGGCGCACTGACCAGCCATAGTGAAGACAGGTTCTGGAAAGAGCCTTGTGTGGTGCCTGACTAGCCCAGTGGAGTTGTGGAACAAATGGTCAACCATCCTTCTCCACCGGGGGCCATCAACACTGCACAAAGGGGCCACCCGAGGTTCCTTCCTTAACCCCGTGTAGGGCTTCGACGTTCAGGCGAGGCAAGGAACTGAAGATCTTCCATTGTCAAAGCTGAGGTCATTGGCACCTTCCACGGTGGGCAGTTGCGCCCATGCTAGGGGGATATTGGTGGTGGTCACGCATGAGGTGTGATAATCGGAGGGGCAGATTTCAACAAATCAGCCCCCTTGCGGTCACGCGCTCATGGATGCCACCTTCAGCCGTCCTCATCCCCATGGCGTGGACTGCATTGCCTATGGTGGGGCCCAACACTTTGGGCACCACCACCCTGTGCTGATTCTCCCCGTACGCATTCCCAGGAGGGGAACCATAGCACTGCTCTGGGAGCAGGGGTGCGTCGGTAACCACCATAGCTACAAGCAAGTTGATGAAGCTATCACCTATGATCGTGGCAGACCGTCAGGTGGAACACACCGTCACCATGATTGCCAAACTGTTGTGGGAGCTCCAAAGCAGTAGCTACCCGACAGCACGTCAGGTGGCTGCACAGCATCGCTGACCTCATCTTCTAGACCAGCTGGTGCAGTACATTTGCGCCAGCTAAGACAAAAGCAAGACCAAGTCCGGTACGTGAACTGGCGTTAGTGGAAGGGGAGCTGCTTTGGCGTGGCACTTTAAGAACCGCTCCTAACCAGACATCAGCACATATTAAGAAACTGCTCATAACCAGAGGGTGTAAACTGAGCAAAGCAAGCATGGTAAAGCTACTCTAAGATTTGCCTTCCCTACTTGGATGGCAAAGCTGAGTAGGAGAGCACTCCATGCCTCTATGATGGGTGATGCCTAACCTTCATGGGGTTGCATGAAGGGCTTCATAGCTCAGCGCTGGTCGCAGGACCTTGGAGGATTGAACTACAACTAGCTGTTTTGGTGTGGCAAAAAACACAAAGGGAGGCGCCCTATTTATAGCCCCCGCATGGTGCACCAATGGCAAGTAAAATGACGTCACCGGGTGGGGGTCACAGGATCTCTGTAGCCCCCAAAACTGCTGAGGCAGCTGCTACAGGGGCACCCTTTTGCCCTTACCAAGGGCCAAGGTGGCAGGGCGTTCTAGAGGCAATAAAGCGAATGCAGCACACCAAGCATTTAAGTATGGGGTGCCCTCGGTCAAAAGTCGTGCAGGCAAAAGACTCGGCACCTCAACACAGCTTATCCCACAAACGGCCAGGGGCATCAGATGCCACTGCATAGCCCAGTTTGACAAGACGAGTTGAGCTAAAAAAGCTTCAGCAGGGCTCTGACCGGGTAAAGGATTGCACCTGCCTGGCCTACCTAGTCACGCTGTGAATCTGACAGTAGAGCTATTGAACTAGACCTATGCTACTGGTCGTAGTGAGCTGGATTATCTATGTCAATAAGAGCTGGTCACCCTAAGGCGCTAGCCACTGTGACAAAGGAAACAAAAAACCACAAAGTCTCAAAATACACAGAATATATTTACAACACTTCGAGGAATATCCAAGAGAAGCAAAAAGAGGAAAAAAAATAGAAAATAAGGCTACTCCTCGTCAGTTGGGTTGTCAGAGCCTTTAGCCTCCTCATCAGAGCCCATCCGGACCTCTTGTGCAGAGGCAGGCTACAATGATCTACTCCGTGACAGGCCGGCACTCCTTCTCCACTCAGCTCTACATGGTTTCGGGCGGGACCCTCCCGCATGAGGCCTTGGATGTCGAGGCCCAGCTGACAGGCTCTTCACTAGTACAAGCGCGTCAAGTGCACACTAAAGGCCAACTTCCCTACCCTCGTTCTCCATAGCCTCAGTCAACTAGGACCTTCACCTTCGCCATTGTGGGGACGAGGCTCGAGAAGGCTTGTTGTAACCCCCCAAGAGTGCTGCAGGAGGCGGGTGGCAATCGAGCTGCATTGCCTGATTCCTGTCACTCAGAGCGTACCATGGATCATGTCGTATGCCTTCCACCCTCGTGGCAGCGGCATGACTACACAGCCTCATGTGGTCCTCATGAAACAACTGCACCTCCTTGAGCTCGCCCTCAATCTTGTTCACCTGCGTGGCAACCTCAGAAAGCACATCACACTCCTCTATAGCCTTCTTGGTGGTTTCCTCCCGAGGGCCAAGGGCAGACTCATGCTCCGCTACTCGTGCCTCTTGGCGCTCGAGCACCATTTGTGCAACCAAGACCTCCTTGTGCTTTTCCTCGAGCCCATTCACAGTGTTGCTCACCTCATGGCTCCTTTCGAGGTGCTTTCACTCACACTCCACTAGCTTGGACACCCAGTCCAGCAATGCCTCCTCACGGGCAGCAGCCGCCTGGATGATCCCTCGCCAGCTTGGAGCTCATTGAGCCACAGTCTCATATGAGGCCAATCAACATTCAATGGTTGCCGCTGAAGTTCCAGGTTCTCCTCCACCCTCTTCAGGCAGTTTGGGGACCCCGCGATCGCGGCATCCCACTCCTTAATTGCTTCTCGGGCCTCTTTCAGGGTGGTGTCCCACTCAGCTCGCTGCTGTGTCAACCATGAATCGCGTGGAGTTTAGCTGCTCGGCGGCCTCCCGAGCCTCTGCCGTGCACTGTGCTCCACTCTAGTCAGGCTGCGGCAGCCTCAGATAGGGCTCGGTCCCTCTCTTTCCTCAACTTGCATGACTAAGGTTTGGGCGATGTCCCACTCCTCAGTAGTCTGCTGGAGCCAACCAAAAGTCGAGTTCCTGTCAGTGGTTGTGGTCTGGAAGTGCAAGGCAAGGTTGCGCCGCTCCTCAGCCGCTTTCCGAGCCTCCTCACGAGAAGTGTCTGAGAGCCAATGGACCAGCTCCATTGCCTCTAGAGTGATGAGTTATTGTCAACAGAAGCCAAAGACCCAGAAGGACTTGGGCACAAGATCTCTGATGGACAGGAGGCCCTCCGATGGACTAGAGGTAGATGGAAGCCCTCCGAAGGACTGGAGACATGCTCGACGTCGGTCGGCCATGGGAGTTCAGTACACGGAGGAGCAGTACGGCGACAGCACGAGTAAGACCTCCGAAGGACTGCGAGGCAACCCCGATGGACTGGGGATGTCGGGTGCCACCGCGGTGCTCCAGCCCGAGTACATGGTGCGAAGACGGGCGTGGGCGTTGGTGGATTCGCTCAAACCGCCACCCTACCACCAAATTATCAGACTCGGCGAATGGGCTCATTCTTGCTGAGATAGAGTGGAGTGGCCCGTTCTAGGCCCAGGAAGGAAACCGTAAAGTTTCCCAGTTTCTGACTTCAAAACCGGGGGTCGATCAGCGGATTTGGACTACTGGCCACGTGGACATCATCCGGGAGTTAGCTTGCAGGCTAAGAAGATCAAGACTCCATCGCGGTCGTCCGTCCCCGAGAAAGTCGAGTCTTTTCCATATTGGCCCCTATGTGTCGGTTAGGCCTGGGATATAAATACCTAAGTGGCTGGTCATTTAGGTGACTCTTCCACCTCTAGAAACCCTAGGCTTAGTCTCCAACCAGCCAAGTGCTTAGAGAGCAAATCGGGTGCTTAGCTTAGGATTTGAGAGTCCCCTAGGCTAGTGCTTTGCATTAGTGCGAGGATGATGGGTGGTAGGCTGAGTTGAACCTTGTATGCACTAATTTCCTCATCTAATCAAGGCAAGATTCATCCCAAATTCGTGCTCATGTGCGTAGCCATCTTTCTCCCCCCTTTCTAGTTGGTTTTTGGATGCAACTCAAGGGCTTTTGGTGATTTGTGTTGCCCACAAGTTAATCCAGTTCTATTTGCTCTTTTGGACTTGCTAGGACATGGAGATTATGACTTAGTTCATCTTAATCCTGCTGGATTGCCACGAGCAAGCTTCTTTTGAGTTTTCCCCCTTCTTGCCCAAAGATTGCCATCTCACGAGATCTGAAATTCTTGTTGATCCCTTAGTCACTTTGCATTGATCTTATGGGAAAGCCTTTGGAATAGGATCCTAGATAGCCTATGCAAAATTTCATGAAGATTGAACAAGATTTGGTCAGGTTTGGGTTTGAAAATCCCCTATCTCTGACCCTACCGAACAGTCCGGCAGAGGCTACCTGACAATCCGATTCCACCGAACAGTCCGGCAGCGCCCACCAGACAGTACGATGTTGGGTTTTGTCCTGGGACCTTCCACCGGACAGTCCGGCAGAGGAGACCGGACTCTTAGGTGCCACCAGACAGTCTGGCCCATGCTACTGGACAGTCCGGTTCAAGGCAGGGGTGCTTCGGTGTTTTCACTAATTTGCTTCTTCCGCTGTGTTTTTGCTTCGGAGTTTTGCATTCCCCACTTCCAGACTATTCTCTTTGCTTGCTATGAGTGAGTGAGACGCACTTTGGTGTGGTGAGTGTCGTGTGGCCAGGATTTTGCAAGGTTCGTTGCCTCGGTGCTGTTTTTGAGTTGGCTCGCGGTTTTTCTCGCTTGGTGCATATCCTCTCAGTGGACAGCACCCTTGCGCTGCTAGAGACAGTATCTGTTCAGTGGACGGAGTCTAGTTCTTCTCTTTAGCACCAGTTTCGGGGTGTTGTGAATTTGAGTTTTTAAAGTGCTCCTATTCACCCCCCTCTAGTCGCACGTCTCAGTTCTACAGTGTCCCGCTCAGACGTCATTGCGAGGATGGCGGTATGGGCAGCAATGCACTCCTCAGCCACCTTCTGGGCTTCTTCCCAAGCGGCATCCCACTCCACCTCAGCTGCCTCTGCCCTCACAACAGCGGTGGACAAGGTCCTCTGCTGCTGTGGCAGAACCGTCCAAATTAACCTGGTCTTAGTACTTTAGTTACACTAAAGTCACCAGTCCAAAGTTAATTCCGGTAGTCTGTCAGGTTCTTTAAAGGTTCCTGACAACTGCCATTACTTCCAGGACTCGAATATGCACTGGTTAACTCACAATGAGTCATTGAATTACTTCAACACAGACAATTGTACAAAATAAACTTTAGTTATTACAAACCAATTTTGATGGAGTAAAGATACAAATGGGAGTAATTCCCATAAATTTCATAGAACAGAGTTTAAAACTTATAGCGGAATTGAGTACCATCAAATGGAACTCTTCCAGTCATGACAAAATCCTATGTGAACACAACATCGAGCCCACCGATGTTGTTTCACGTCAAGCAGCTTCAGGAATGTGAAATGGAACTTCATATCACGATTCTTTATTTCTTCAACTCTGAAGGTGGATAAAACCACCTCGAGAAATCGTCTTTCTTCAAGCAAGAGGGATAAGCTCGAGAGTTTATATCTGAAAGAAAAACGTAAACAACAAACCCTGAGTACTAGGTACTCCGCAAGTACTTACCCGACCACTGGGGTCTAACCCGACTCTAATCTATAGCCGAGGTAGGTTGGTCAACACACATTGCTGCAGTCTATCCGTAGATCCCTAGCTTTAAATGTAACATTTTCTTTTCATCTCACTTGCCCTAGGAAACTAAGTTCCCCTATGCTATTAGCAATCAAGGCAAACACTCTACGCAAACATTCATTTAATAGATCATTCCATTTCTTAACTACGATGTTGGTCGCGATCAGGCAGCTTACAACTGGCAAGCCACAGACGATTCGAATCGATTTTCAACCTCTCGAGAGGGATACTCAGACACCCAGTCATATGCGTGTACACTGACCCCACATACGACAACCCAACATCCAATGCCACCTAGCCGGAACCATCCTCACCGAACCCGGGTGTCAGTCCTTCGACACCCGCCCAACCTCCTCCTTCCAGTTGGTCTCGTCTGGTTCCGCGCTTAGATACAACAGGATGAAAGGCTTACCGGAGCCCGTTGAGGACGGTAAGTGAATGAGGCGCGTTCGGCCCAACCAGGCCACACATCGGACGGCCTTATGCGACACAGGCAGGCTCAGGGTCCATAGCAAATAATCATAACATGTAAAGTACGAAAGCGAAACTGATCCCGCCGCATGCCTGTCAAATTATTAACATCCTTTCTCATTCTTAACCAATAAATTTTAGTAAAAGAATCCCGTTCTAGGCCTATGCCTATCTAAGCCATCTACTTGCGTATAGGATTTTTATGCTAGATACTGATTAATCATGCTCTAGGGTTTCAATCAATTCCTAACTCTAGTGCACAGGCATAACCCATTTTTTTTATTTAAAGGACTCAAAGAAAAATAGGTAATGCACCGGGGCTTGCCTGGATACTCAGAGAACATCGGTAGTTAGAAATAATCAGCACTTCAGGCTTCAGGTAATTACTCCTCCAAAGAATACCAAGACTTCAGTGATAGTGTATTCCACAGCTTCTTGCACGTCATCTCAGTTTTATAACTAGCAGTACCTAGGTATGCATGGATAAGCAATGCATTAATGCAAGGATGCAAAACAAACATGCAAAAGTGCAAGAAGCATGCGTAGAAGTTACAGACATAAATTACTTAGGGAATGTATGATGTTATGAGTGACAGCGCAACCTCGGATCCAAGCACTAGTAAACTGACTAGGCATAGACAAGACAATCAACACCCTACGATTATAAGAGTAGCGAGTTGCAGATGAACTAGTGTTTAGTTGAGCTATTATCAACAATAAGCCAAATTGATTATATGGATGGCTAAAATTCTTAATAATCCACAGCATATATTATTTGAGAGTAAACAAAATCTAACTTAGTTAACAAAAACCACCACTTTTATTTCAGCAACAACCCTGCATACTAACAGATCTTAACCAGAGCATCAACCAGGGACCACATATAGACAGTACTAAGGGACTCCGCCTAATTTCCAAATGAACTCAACTAGAGAAACGAACACACCGGTACAACATAAACATGACAAGCTTCTATTTGCCAACTCATTAAAATAAGTTACTGAAAATTTAGGATGGTATTTGAGTTACTATAACAGCTTATACTAACATTTTATATTAACCAAACATGACATACTATAGTCTTACTCACTACATGGCATGAGATTCAAGAATAACAGTAAACCTATATAAATTTTTTTTTTAAACTCTGAGAGAGTTCTACTTGCTTATTGGATAAAACCTTCAACCAACAAACTGCATACGAGCATACCTGATTGGTAAACTAAGTAAAAGCTTTCCCAAGTGAAAAGCAGGAGAAACAAGCTAAGCACAAATATACACTTGTAGGCAAGGTAAAATAAATAAAAGATTAAGCTAAACAAAGCTATACTCATGACCCTTGCATCGCTCAAATCATGTTAACATGGCAGATCAAGGATAAGCAAAATTTCATCTTACAATTATCGCAACCAACTAGTATAAATATCTACATCTAAGCAACCTTTGAGGGTTTTCAAAATTAAATTTCAAAGTAACAACAGATCATCATGCCACTTGCATCCACGTTTATATCTAGACTATAGTCACATCGACAATTCCGCGACTAACCAAATCACATTAACACCACTAATCAAGAATAATACCCCTATCTCCCAAAGGGGATGCATGAAAATCACTTCAATCGTGCCTTCTTGAAATTAAATACAGAATTGTGCCACCTACATAATGATCCAACCACCAACCTGCACATCTATGGAATTGCATCTCAACCAAATCTAAAGGAAAGGGAGATTACCTTGGCTGTTGTCCCCTAGATTTTGAACAAGCAGAGAGGGAACAGGCTGCTGCCAGCAGAACAAGCAGAGAGGGAACAGGCTGCTGCCACTGCTGGTGTTTGCTGCTGCACGCAGGGAGATGCTGCTGCTGCTGCAGCCCATATAGGGGGGGGCGAGGTGCAGGAAGGGGAGGCGCCATGGGCAGCCGGCATGGAAAGGATGAGCAGGAGGGGGCCGGCATGGAGAGGAGCAGGGGGAGCTTGGCCTGCTGCTGCTAGGCACCGGCTCAGGGAAGGGGTGACGCCTGAGGAGGGCGCCGGGAGGAGGGAGGAGCAGAGAGGAGGCGCAGGGAGGGGCAGGGAGGGGCGCCATGGGGGAAGCAGGGAGGGGGCGCAGGGAGGGGCGCCATTGGGGAAGCAGGGAGGGGGCGCAGGGAGGAGCAGGGAGGGGGCGCCATGGGGAAGCAGGGAGGGGGCGCAGGGAGGAGCAGGGAGGGGCGCCATGGAGAGGAGCAGGGAGGGGGCACCATGGGGAGAGAAGAGGTGGCCGGCAATGGGAGAGACAGGGAGGGACGGCGGCCTTTCTACGGGAAGAAGAGAAACAGCTGCTCGTTCTCTCGAGAAGAAGCAGGCAGGGGGCGGTGGGAGGCTTCTGGGCTTTAGGCCCACTCGCCAGGGAGAGGGGAGGGTGCAGGCAGGTGGGGCCCAAGTGTCATAGGAAGCAAAGAAAACCAATCCCTTTCCAATTTTCGACTAGAAAATCTTCTCTATTTGATCAAAATATTAGGACATGAAAATGGATGAATTTGGAGAAAGTTTATATACCAAAGTTGTTTAGAATTTTATGCTCCTACAACTTTCATATACAATGTTTTTCTTGAAAAGGCCCAGAAAATAGCAGAATTTAGAATTAAAGCTCAAGGAGATTGTTTTGAAGTATATGGAAGAGAGAAATTTTTGATCATATGGTTTTATCCTCTGGCTGAACTTGCATCATGGCACTAGCAACACAAAAACACCCAAAGCACTTGCCAACAATTATGTATGACAAATGCAGATGATGCTCATTAGGTGCTCTAAGATGCACTTAGTGATACGGGGTATTACAGCTGCGGCCACCGGGTCACCCATGGACTCTTGCACATCAGTCACTGTGGCTGGGGCCTCGGCTATGGCCACCCGCCTCTCGAGTTCTCTCCACTCTGAGGCAACGCAGTCTGCAGGTGCTATAGTGCCATCCAGGTGTTGGAAAACACCCATATTACCTTTGGGAGCTCGAAGGCCGGAGCTCTGGCGTCGTCCCAGTCGACCTCCTCCCTCGGTGGTAGGTTGTATCCTAGGGCCAGGGCAGCTGTGTCCCAGGCACTCAGCTCAGGGCGCTCCTCCGCGTTCTTTGCCAGAGCGACATCCTGCCCAGCGTTGGGCACCTTCGTGGCCCCATCCTAGGAAGCCGTAGGAATTAGCCTCTTCGGGCGCGCGTCCTAGAGACTGTCGCTGGGGGCCCTTTCCCCGAGCGGGCTCTCTGGGGCCCTTTCATCCCCCGTGGTAGCTCCCCCAGGTTGGGTCTCTGGGGTCCATTCGCCTCTAGGACCTCCCTGTCCCAAGGGATCTTCTTTGAGGCTTCTCTGTCCATGGGAGCTGCCTCTCTAGGAGTAGCTCCTATGGCCCTTCATCCCTGGGTGCGGTACCCCCAGGAGTCTCTGCTAGGGCTCCCCTAGGCGTCCCCTTGAGGCTTGGCCCTAGACGAGGGACCACCCCTAGGCGAGATCCAGGAATAATTACAAGCTCGGGGGCCTTCTCGGGGATGGCACCCACAGACCGCCCCATGCCTCCAGTCCCTGCTTCATCATCGGGGTTGACTCCTAGCTCCTGGGATCTCTACACTCCCCTGGGGGTCGGGGTTCAACTCTTCCCCTGCGGCGGTGCTGGAGGCCGTGGCTAGAATGATCGAGCCTCCAACCAGGGGAGATCCCCCTGCACTTTCCTCTAGGGGGGTGTGAGAGAAATTGGATGATCGCCTACTACCCCTCTAGCGACGTCGCTGCTCTGTCCCGTGGAGAGGGGCAGACCTCTCTATCGGAGAAGAATCACAGTGTCAAGAAACTATAGCGAATACATCATTAAGAGCGATGACAATAGTGAAAGGAGCAAACCTCAAGCGCTTGAACGTGCACTTCTTCATCGAGTGCTTGAAGGGGTTCACCTCCCCTGAACGCTTGACTCCTGTATTGGAAGGTCCCCTCGCCTGAAGGGCATCCCTGTTTGCGGCTCGGGGATCCTGAGTCGACCACCGCACTCGACGGTGGGGGGGTTCGATGTAGCCTCCGATCGCTAGGCCGATTGCCTTGTGCTCTCGCTGGCGATGAGCGGCAAGGGCCTTGCCTGTCAAGGCACACTCAGGGCCCTGTTCGCCGAGAAAAGAAGAACACATGTTGGTTCTCCTAAGCCAATAAGAAGTGTCTAGGCCATTGGACCTCCGGGAACCTTGGCATGGCTCAGCACCCACACCAGCCTTACGTCGTTGGGGAGCCCCATAAGCTCAATGCCGGCCTTTGAGGTGCAAGATCAGACAACCTCCGTCACCCAATCCCTATCGAGGGCCATCCAAGGAAACATGCATCGGGTCCGACAAGGCCCCAGAGTAATGCCATAAACCTTCTTGATGAAATTGCAGCAGCGCGATCCGGTGCGCCGTAAAGTGGGCCACCAGCATCGTCATGTGGAGCCTAGCCTCCCATAACTCCTTGATGCGGTCCAACATTGGCTTCCACGCGGCATTAATCGTCGGTGCCGTCTCCCAGTCGGCTAAGGGGGTAACTTTCTGCGGGACATTCAGCCGGTTGTTCCCCTCGGTCTTCAGGTAGAACCAGGAGTCCCTCTAGTTCTCCCATCTGCCAAAGAAGTTAGAGAGGATATACTCTGTCCTGGGGGTTGCTCTGCATCTGGAACCTGTAGGAACCAAAGACATTGGTGCAGTTGCTAGGCCGTTCGCAGCACAAAGAAATGCCGCCATAGCTCCACTGCAAGGCCATACCCGGAGGAAGGACTCACATAGATAGGCGAACATCACCATCATTAGCACAGGGTTGGGGATGAGGTCCCCCAACCGGAATTGATATTCGTCTAGCACCTCCTTGGTGAAGAGGCTGAGCAGGAAGTTCACCCCTGCCTTCATGTGCGCGAGGAAGATGACGTAGTCCCCCTCGCTCTCTACCCAGGGGGTGCAGTAGCATAGATCCCACCTTCACATTTTCGCCATTCACCCCAGCGAAGGATCCAAGCAACTCCCTGATCTTTCTCAGGGTCGACTTAAGGACGGGGAGAGATGCCGTGAACTCTTCCTTGGATGCCCTCAGCAGATTAGGCTCCACTCTCGACGTCATCGCCATGGCCAGCCTCGAAGAGGTAGAGCACTGGTGGGAGGAAGGAAAGGATGAGCAGTAGAAGAAAGTGGAGAAGGCGAATGGCTCATGAGCAGGGTGGCTCGAGAGTTTGAGGGTTAGAAGGAGTGGGAGATCGTGGAAATGAGAGTGGCGGATTTATAACTGGCCTCTCTCTCTCTCCTAACCCATGACCGTCCCTTACTCCCTCTGGTGGCAATTGCTAGTATTTCCCGAATCGTGTCCTTAATTGGCATGTGCAGCAAGTCGAGGAGACATGCCGTCCTCGGGCGGACCATCATTAGTGGAGGCATGCGTTCTGTGTGCAGCGCCACGTCCAAGGCACTGACGATTCGGTTTCTGCGGCATTTCATATCACGAGACAATTTTCGGTCGCTAACAAAGATTTAGGCCCACCGTGCAGTGAGACTACACGGTGGATCTGGGGGCCTTTGTCAGCACCATGGAGGTCCTATATCCCTGAGTCACTTAGTTGTGCGCCTCTACGCCCCATTTAGTACTGCTGTGGGCCCAAGACCACTATGGAAGGTGGGGCCCACAAGACAATATCTAAGGATGATGTGCAAGGGCCGAGGCATGGCACTCGAACCCTAGTAAGGGGTAAGCGACCCATGCTATAAAGGCCCAGGGTTGGCCAGCTGTACTACCACCTCCGGGGTTCCAAGACCCAGAGTACTACTTCAGTCAAGAAGCTCGAGGAAGGCTTCCTTCTAATGGAAGATATCTGCGTGCCAGGACATTAAATGCAGTAGGCGGATGACGCAAGGGCGTGTTAGTGCTATGTCGGCTGCAACGCACGTGACTGGGCAAACCCTATCATCGCCTGGCAGAGCAAGACAGGACAAGGCAAAATTTCCCCTTTCCTGTGGATGCACAGTATCCGCAACAGTGGCGTATCCGCGGGTGGATACATGACTGCTGAGGGTCACAGTCACTGGCACAGAGATACAACCGTGCGTAGCCCATGCACGTCAGTGCACTGGTAGTCCAGCGCACCATAATGGGTCAAATGCACTGTGCAGCGTGGCGCCCATTGTGTTGGGCCATGCCTGCTAGTACTAAGGCCATGCTGTATTAGGTGATATTGAAACCACCTACTATAGCAAACTGTGCTGCCAACTCTGTACTAGAGCTCTCTCTTGGTCAATAAAAGGGAGGGGTAGTGCTTCTAGGTAGGGATCGAACTCAGAAAAGATCTAAGACACCACACTCTCTTGGGTGCCCAAGTCCGGGGATGTTCAGTTTGTAACCCAACTTCTAGCTCAACACAAACATCTCCAAAGAGGATGTAGGGTGTTACACCAACCTGGTGGCCTAAACCTCTCTAAATCTCTTGAGTTCCCGGCGCTCTATTGTGCACAACAGTAGTGCCCACGATGCTACACAACTCCATACTCTCGGGGTACCTGTACAGTATCTTGGTGTCACAATCATCGACAACCAGCATCCAGACCAACTCAATCGCTCCACCATCATTGCAATATATTTTTTAGACAATATTTGAGCACCTTTTCTATAAAATTAACTATAACATCTCAGCTTAATTAACTTCAAGATCTTCGCACATAAGTAATGGAATATATAAGACTTAGTCCAGCAGATTGTCTATCCACCATTGCCTATCACTATTCCAACTACCCCTCTCTATATCTACAGTAGCGCTACAATTCGTACTATAGATGACCCATATTGATGATCCACTGAATTCGGTCTAGTACTTCAACCTTCTGATGTAAATACTGAGCCTAGGGTAGTTATAGTTACTATGCAAATAAACTTTTGCCGTAAATATTAATGAAGCTAACTAGGGCTCTAAAACTTGGATGTTTCAATCAAGTATACTAATAGAAGGGATATAGGCGAACGCAATGGGCAGGGCTACTCCAAAGAGGGCACGCACGACACATTAAGTCAAATACAAATTAAGCATTTGAACTATAATAGGGGACTACAAACATGGTCATATATTAATTTTTTTAAATAAGACGAGTGGTCAAACTTGGTGTAAAAAAATCGAACTACTTATGAATTGAGACGAAAAGAGTAGCTTATAATAAGTTGTAGTGTAAATATGTCCAAATCGTATGAATGTGGTTATAGCTTGGTTAGAAATAAGCTCTCTTGGAGTAACTTGCATGTTATGATAATCTGGAGTGTATAGATTAAATAAATTCTACTTTAAACTAACATGTTTATTATCCAGTTAAATTTTTTTAGATCAAAGGCTTTCGCCCGATTTTTATTGAAAACCAGCACCTTTCACGATACAGAATACCAGACTCACAGTTTCAACAAACGAAAGCAGGCTCGCAGGCCTAGGACCCTCTCTTTCTACCTAGGTCTGCTCAAAATATCCAACACAATACCTCTCTCTACCCTCCATCTCACACTGCCCAGCAACAAGAGCAAGGTAAAGGAACTGAACACAATCTAAAGCAGAAAGAGAAACAAAAAGGACAAACTTCAGCAGATTCAAACATCAGAGCACATCGCACTCCTTTATCTCCACATCTTCATTACGGTCATCAGCCTGTTCAGGTCCTGCAGTGATCTTCCATGGTCTTCCTCCTTTTGCAGTTTCACCCACCGTTGCAAAACCCAAAACATGGTAAGCAATTATCTTGGGATTGTTCACTAATTTGTTGTTGAAAACCAAATCATTTCTGGTCTTCCATAGGGACTAGCACACAATAGAGACGATGAGCAAGTAAGATTGCTCTGCTTTCCCCCGACCCATCCACTCCTCTAAGTGGCTGAAGGCTGCAGGGATTTCTCTGGTTTCTAATCGATCACAGATTTTGCAGTTTGGGGATCCTTTCCACTTTTTCTTCACCAACTGTTTAGTTATCTGGATCTTGTCCTTCCAGGCCATTGTTGGCATTTCTTACCCTACAAGATATAACTCTGCAAGCGCATGGAAACGCGTTGTAGCCTTTCACCCAGGAGTATTCTGAGGTATCGAATCCATGAGGAACGAGGAGTATGATAACACACAACACAACTAACCAAACTAGTGAAGCTAGTAATGTAGAGGATAAAAGACAGAGATGAAGGTTCTCAAAAGATGTCAGGTCACTTTACTATACTAAGGATGCATAGAACTATACTTGTCACGTAAACATAGACACCAAAGCTGTAACACGACTACCAGGTACCAAAGTGTTGAATACCCAGCTGAGAAAGGCGGGTACTACAGGATTTGGCTATATCGCCAGCGAGTCTATCCGAACATACGGGATTGGAATACTGAGAATACAAAAGATGTCACCTAATGTGTCTACCAACCAGAGCTACGTGGGATAGCCAACCAACCAAGGTAAACTCTAAGTACAACACCGTCGTGTCTACTTGATGAGTTCACTACTAACTGGTAATGAGCCAGAGAAGTAAGCAACACTATATAGCCAACGCTATAAGTATGCACAAGGTTCCCGCAAACAGACAAGCATAAAACTAAGTATGAAAGTAAAGTAAGAACGAAATAGCAAAGGTAGAGGACAAGGAACTTTACTCAATCCTGGAATCGAATATCCTTCCTCTGAGAATACAAGTCTGGGGGTAAGAAAATTTCCACTCCCTCACTCTTCACCTCATTACTCTCCTTGATATAAGAGGCACTCTCTCTACAAGCTAAAGGATAACTTCACTTATCCAACACTATACACTTCACACTCTCAAGTGCTACTCTACCACTACACCACCATACTTACAAGTGAACACCTTTGGGGTATTTATTGCTGTCCTAAGGCGGTTGTGGAGGTTAAGTCGGTGGATGAGAGGACACTTGGCAGGCCGGTGGCCTGGTAGGGAGGCCGGGTGGCCCCACCCAAGGCCAGGCGGCCTGGTGATCCCTTGGATCCATCCCCTTCCACCATCCAACGATCCATATTGCCTCCCAAAGTCGGTTAGAAGTCGGTTGGCGGTTATAACATGTGCTTTTATTCGGGATCATTGGATCTTCACTTGTGTTTCTTCCTTAGCCATTCGATCACACTCTCCTGGATTGCTGACTTAACCAATCTGTGGGGCAGGATCGGTGAGGTGGAGGCCTTCTAGGGTGTATGTGCCTTCTTTCTCGGATTCCATCAGGGAGTTGGGCTTGACACGTTGTATGTTGCATGCAGGTTGAATGGCATGGCAATTGGAGCAAATCACAGGCCGGGTAGCCTAGGACTTGACCCTGGTGGTTGGACCTTAGTGTTGGGATGCTAAGTGAGGCCGAGCGGCCTGCCTAACAAGCTGGGCGGCCTAGGGTTTTGTCACCCGTGTTCATCCTTCCTTTGTTGCACCATGGTTTCATCATGTTTTGTGTGTATTTGCATCGTGATCTTTATACACAACTCGTGGAATTGGTTAATATGTATGAATCTTGCGTAAAAAAATCACCCATGAAGCATGACATGTTGTTGGTCAAAATAGGTTATAACGACCGCCAACACCCCCCCACACACACACACTTAGATCTTTGCTCGTCCTCGAGCAAACGAGAGTTAAGCAAGGTGTGGAGGGCATACGACAACCATAGGTTTAGATGGTACAAAGGTTACTCCCAAGTTGGTTCATCTTGCCTAGGATTTCAATGGTGGCTACTCTTTGAGTTTGGGATGTTGAGACTAAGAACAAGTTCTAGGTGTCACAGCAGTTTGTCCCAACTATGAGCAAAAGAGGTTTCCTGGTTTTAGAAATATGGTGTCCCATTCTTTTATTCTCAAGATCACCTCTCAATCGCTCAAGGGATGAGAATCCTTGTGTTTCCTTTCCTCCTAATCTACATTTGGTGGAGTTGGAAAAACGTGAGACTATCTCATTATGTTTATATCACCAAGTCAAATCAAGTGTCAAAGCAAAGAGTATGAATCAATTCAAAGATTTTGGCTATGTGCTAGTGTGGCGGAAAGTTATCAGTAAGTGTGCTTTTGTATTCCCCTTTTGATGCGAGAGAGGGCATGGTATTTTTTCCTTCTTTCTTTCTTTTCTTTTTCTCTCTCTCTTTTTTCAATTCAATTCCATGCCTCTTTTCCTCTCTTTTTGCATGATTGATGAGGGGTATTTGGAGTTTTGCATAGCACAACTTGCTGGAACTTTGTGGTATGAACGTGCAAGTGATAGCAAAAAATCTTGAATGATTCTAACTCATTTGATGGCACAAAATTTGACAAGGTTCAAAACATTCAAAGATGTCTTTGATGCATAAGAATTTTTTTGTTTGTGGCACTGGTAGGACATGTGTCTTGTGAACATTGGAGTAGAGCACATTTTTAATCATTTTAGCAAAACAAAGCTCTTTGCTTTAGCGGGATATTACTGCTATGTATCCATGTTACTCATATCTTATGAATCAACATCTTAACTCAAAGTGGGTCCCTAATAAAAAGGTATCCGTGGGCAATTTTACTTCAACATAAGGAGTAGAGTTTGTGCAAGCATAGAAACAAGTTGAAGATATGATCATGTTGAGTGAATTTTTATCCAAGTTTCACGTTTGGAATGAAATGCAGTGAACCATACTTGAAATATTGACAATAATACTTGGTTCATGGTGTAGGGCAAAGTGAAGATGGGCCAGTCACCTCTGCCAGGCCGAGCGGCCAAGGGGCTAGGCCGGGCAGCCAAAGGCAGAGGCCGGGCGGCCTCTCATGTATGCCTTTCGACTTTTGTTGTGTGGAGAAGTGCTCTAGGATGGATGTTTCTGCATGTTGCACATTTTTCGTGAGCGTGACAAGCCGGGCGGCCAAGTCCAGGATGAACGGCCAGGGGTTAAGGCTGGGTGGTCAGCTTTTGGGTCAGGTTGTCCCAGGTTTTGTGAGTAGTGCGGTGGAACCTTGTACATCATGTTTCTTGTTCATTTCTGCAGGTTTAGTGATAGGAAGATGGGGTGGCCAAGTGCCATTCCCCCACACTTGAACTCAAAGTAAAGGTAAACAAACTTTATTGATCTAAGCCTTAAGCAAATGACTAAAACAAAGATAGGCGTTGTTCATACAAACAAATAAAAGAAAGAAAACCTAAGCACTAAGAAAACAAAAGGGCGCCTATACTAAATTATTATGAACCCCAAGGCACCTATGCATGGGTGGATCATAGGCTTTAGGGTGCCCCGTGGCTTCGACGAGGCAGTGGAACTTGGAGGAGAAGCCCTTCCTAAGGATCTCTAATTTGTCATTGATCTCTGACTTCCAAAGTTCGCCTTCCGTATAGCGCTCTTCAAGCCTATGGAGTGCATGCTTCAGCGCTTTTATCTCCAACTTAAGAGACTCGATGGTCTCTTTCTCCTCCTCCTCCTCCTCCTCCGATTCTTCAAAGTGTCCCGGTGGAGTCCTGATCGGAGGGGGTTTTGCAATCTAGTGGATGGTCCTCCTGGGGGGAGTGGAGTCAATGGATTCATCAATAGATGCATCCCCCCGAAGGATGTCCTCCATGTGCTTTGGGATCAGCACCTTCCCCACTTTCTAGAGGGAGTGACTCCGCCTCAAATGGTGTAGGCCGATGATCCTGGGCTCTTGGGCAATCCATTGTCCTTCACGGAATCATACGAGAAGAGCCTCCACACTGGCACCTAGGGACTGATCTTCCCGACCTTAGGCCGATGAGAATCTACTCAAAACACCTTCTGTGGTGGAACCGCCGATTTAATCCGGGCTAAGTACACCAGCCACCTCTGGCTTACAGTGTATTTAGACCAAATCAAACCCGGTCGTCCGCCGAGATACGCAAAAGGGTACTCGATGTAACCATCACCCAGGGATGCTGACATCACACACGTTAAGCCCTCGAAAGAGCCACAACAATTACAATAACCCATCATTTCATACAAACATAGATTGATTTGTTACAAAATATTAGCTCAAAATTGAGGTACAATCATACTAAAATAGAGTTCCAAAATAATCTCGCAGCGGAAATGTAATACCGATATACTCTTGCAGCAGAAAGAAAACATCGAGCTATGACATTGAGCCCACCATTGTCATTCTCGATCATGAAGTTCCTGAAATAAAAATATCAACAACGTAGGGGTGAGTAGGTGAGGTACTCATAGGACTTACCCATGGGCGGTTTCAACCCGACACATTTGAGAGTATGCTAGGCTTTTTGTGGACTTGACTCTAACCCGCGCAAGCTTACTAAAAGTGAGTCCTTACTTTCAACTGTCATCCATTTTTAAAGCATAAGTCTCATTTGATTCATTATAATTATCATCATGATCCATAATTCATATATCTCATCATCTCAACATATATGTCATCATAAAGTAGCTTGCAGAAATGTAAACATACAAGTACAAACATGTAATATAAAAAGCATGATTAAATGAATAAGATATTAAAGTTATTACTATGTTGCCCGTGTGCGATACTGGCATTCTCACACCTGGTGAGCATCAGCGATTCGAATCGATTTTAATTCCCGGGAATAACTATCTTGCCAGGGGTATATGCTTACTAGCCTTCGCGTTCCCACATATAGCCCCCATCTCCACTTGTTCAATCCCAAGTTCGATTCCAACCCGCCATTCCCCAGGTTTAGCCCCCATGGAGCGATACCATGGCATCCCAGGTCAGCCCTCCCATGAGTCAAGCGCCCCTAGGCCCCATGGTAGGACCAAGTCTCTGTTCTTCGGATGGATCAAGTAAGACTTTCATCGGTCACATATCCAGGTTAAGCACTCTAGCAATGTTATGCCGATCAGCAGGCGAACAGCGGACGGGCCTTAAACGACTCGGGCAGAGTCCACCAAAACCATTCACATCATTTTTCGTCATAATATACCCATATCTCCGCCCGGTCTCATCTTTTCATCACATCATATCAAATTGTTTCCGCATTTAAATTTTTGTAAAACATTTTTTAGTCCTATCATCTCGCGAGTGAATATCTTCACTCGACTTCTACCGTCTAAGCATGGCTAAGCATAGACATCGATCTATCCATTCTACTTAGGATATCAGGTATTTATGCAGGTGGGATTTTCAAACAACTCCTGAACGTAAATGCACAATCAAATAAAGGGTGGTGAGACTCCCTAAATAGGTGTATATGCCTAAGGGGCCTACCTTTGTTGTTGATAACTTGAACAAACTAAACTAAAGTAAGTTTGCCGGGTTGTGGGGCTTTGCCCCAGGCAACCCCTTGATCACTTAGACAACTCCTCCTTCCAAATACCACTTCATGGGCCTCCATGTGGTATTTGGGTCTTAGTTAGTCTTTTGGACACCGTTGCTTGAAGTAGCTCTATGCACTTGCTTCTTGATCACGTATCTACAATAAGCGTCACTATATGAATGATATGCATGACGCAGTGATCGAGATGCGTGAATATCAAGCACTCATATGAACAATCATTTCAGGGATAGGGACAAATCGAAAGATGATTGATTTCACTACTTAAACAAGAATTACTCTTATGCCCCTAGGACAAGCATACAATATGCAATCAAATATTCACAATGCAACATAGAAATATATTACATGATCGATTATCAATTTTTACATAGCCCTTTACCATACCACACGCAAGCCAAACATCATGTGAGCATGTATTTACACATGCAATGGTCCATTGGTTTGAAACATTACTCCTAGCGCTAGTGGCATTAGTACTTTTACAGACCTAGAGCAAGCATTCACTCACGCAAATTATATATATAAACCTATCAAGCTACTGATCATAGGGGAGACATGTTAAATAGCACTTTCCTATTTTTGTTTAAATGACCATAACATTTGCCATTTTTAGAATACATACCAATCAGCAAGCAAAACACATGAAACTTTATTTCTGGGCTACATTGAATCAAATGGGTACAATATAATTTCTATGGATTTTTCTGGACAAGTTTTATGCAGCATGCATTTATATATGCATAAAATACACTAAAAACATATTAGGGGTAGATCTGTCAATTGCAGCTAGTCCTAGGGGATACAAAAATATAAGTGTATACTAAATCACATAAATAGCACTCAGTCCAAGTTTCATAAAGTTTGGAGTCCATTTATTCTGCTTTTACCATTTATTAAGTTATAGCATGCATGCAACAATCTAAGGGCAAAAAGGTCATTTCAGGGATCTACTTCTTTTCCATTCTGTAGACATACTGAAAATGAACATAATGCAACAAAGTTTGTATTTTTAGCATTTTTCTAAAATTTACTATGGATTTTTAAAGTTTCAGATCTAGAAAAATGAAAATAAATTCGAAATCTCTCAGACCCAGGACCTTCACGTAGTTATCCCTAGCTTCCAGGGGCCTGCATACAAGAATGCACGGACTCAGTGCATAGCTACTCAGATCATTACAGAAATAAACTAAAAACCAGGGGCTTTTTGGCAAAACCATCTTTTCCCTTTTTCCCCTCGTCTTCTTCCTCTAGCCAGGGAGAGGACCGCGCGCATGGGAGGGAAGGTGGGGCTGCGTCGACTGCATGGAGGCTGAGGTTGGAGCCGATGCGCCCTGGGGAGGTATTCCTAGCGACGGGGATCCCCTACCCCAAGATAGCGTCGCGTGGGGAGGCCTGGACCAGCGGGGAAACGGCCGTGAACCGGCTTGGACTAGGCGCCGATCTTGGTGGCGGCGCCGGCTCGATTTGGCGGCTGCGGCGGAGGGAAGGGGCCACGGGCGGGCCCGTGAGCTGCACGAGGATGAGGTCATCCCGGCGGTGGGGAAATGGAGGCACAGGGACGGCCCGAAGGGGATCCGGTGGCGCGGAGCTCGCCATGGTGGCTCCCGCAGTGGGTTGTGTTGGGCTCAACGTGGAGGAGGGCAGAGTGGCGCTGAGACCGGGTGGGATCGGCGGAGTGGATGGAGGTGGAGCCGTTTCTCGCGTTTGTGGAGTGAGTGGTGGTCGGAGGGGGTCGGGATGCGAGCTCGAGGAGCTCGCCATGGACTCCTATGGCGGCGGCGCTCCGTGCGCTTGAGCGAGAGGCAGAGAAAGCGAGCGAGAGCTGGGGAGAGAGGAGCGCAGCGCGTGAGCGGGAGCTGAGTGCTGGGCGCTGGTTCCTTGAGGCCGAAGGGTGGCCGGGCGCGGGCAGCAGCGCAAAGGCGCCGGTTGGGGAAGAAGAGGGAGAGGGGCGTGGTGGACTGGGTCCATGGACCCGGTGTCACTGGCAGGTGGGCCTGGAGAGGGAAAACAAACAAGAGTGCATGGACTGGGTTCCTAGAAAAACAAAGGTAGAGCGGGTTGGTGGGGCCCACAAGGCTGCCGTCCCATGCGGATCCAATGGACCTGACAGGTGGGACCCGCACATCATAGACTGAAAAAGAAATAAAATCCGAAAATAGAAAATGAGGCTGTTTGACTGCTATAACACTCGTTTGGAAATCTCTGTTTTTGAGCAATAGAATGGCCGAATCAAGAAATACTAATAGTACAAGAATTGTTCTAACTTTCTCACTCTACAATTTTGCTATAGACATGTATACCAAGTTCTGTAGTAAAAATTGGTTTAAATTTGAATTAAACCAACTGATCCCAGTTTGACTAAGGTTTAATGCAACTTAGAAATTCAATAAGTCCTTCTTAGCTTCATTTTCATAGACTGTGTATTATACCAATGTTGTTAAGTTTTTCATGATCTACAACTTTCATATATAAGGTTTTGTATGATGAGGACTTTTGTTTCAACGAAATTTGAATTTACTAGTCAGCTCAAGTTTGGGCTGATTTCATATGTTGACCGACAATGACTCAAAACCCTTTATAAACCATTATGCATGCCACAATGCACAACACCAAAGTTGTCCAACATGAAATTGTCTACAAGATTGGTACAGGGAGTTTGGTCTAAAGCACAATATATTTTGAACTATAAGCACAATTGTATTCAAAGGTTTGGTAAAACTGCAGCTTTAATTCATGTATAGTCTTTCTTGTATAACCTTTGAGTGAACAAATGGGGTCCAATTACTTTAACGTCGGGTGCATTTGAAAGGTGATAAGTTTAATTTCATTTCATATAAAAGAATATTTTGAAGTTCTATAGTGAAATCAAAAGTAATTTCAGAACGAAGTTTGAGGAAAGGTTGAAAATCTAGACTTAGGAATTTTCTAAGTATAGGTTGATTTGGTTTGGTTTGAACTTTTGAACCTCTCAACATCCGATTTTGAAAATGGTCGAAATAGTAAAGTTGAACGCAACATCTTAAACTAAAACTTTTGTAATTGATGTCTTGACAAAAATGTATAGATTTTAACTACCCCACCAAACAACACAGGGTTTTGCATATTCCACTAGAAATTTTTTGACATTCGTGGTTTATTTGTCTAGTTATTGTTCCTCCCTAAACATGATTAAGCCCTAACTCATAATTAGCTTTTGTCTAACTGCGTGTTAAAGCTTTTGAGATGCCGAGGGCATCACACCTTCTTGGCAATGGTGGGTGCAGGAGATAGACCACGTGCAGGCCTTCCTTCACTGCGATAGTTCGCAGGAGAGGCCGGGCGGCCTGCCCTGGGGCCGAGCGGCCTGAGGGGGTGGCCGAGCGGCCAATGGCGTGATGTCTAGCACCACCATGTCATCTGTGATAGGGATGACTCCTCTTGGGATGAGCTCATCTTTGAATGTTGGTGAGTAGGTCGCTGTAGTGTCAGATGTGAGGGCTAAGCTCTTGGAAGGTGTGTTGTTGGAGGCCATGAGTTAGGTTTTTGAGGTGCAGATGAGATGGGAATGGTGAGAGTGCAGGAAGGGGGAGAACTCTCGCCTTTAAATCAATGGCGGCTCGATCTCATCTACTCAACTAAGTTTCCAAGCTGTTGGGGTTCAGATCACTCTGAAATTCGAAGTGAGGTGACCGGGCAGCAAAGTGGAGAGGCCGGGCGGCCATATCAAAGGCCAGGCGGCCACTAATGGGCCGGGCGGCCTGGCCCTTAGGCCGGGTGGTCACACTAGGGGCCGGGCATCCTGGCTCTTGAGCCAAGCATCCTCGCCAACCTTGGTTTGGCGGACCAGAGATCGGTTTCGCCCTTCTTGGTGTACTGAAAACCCTCTTCATCTTGAAAACTTTGAACTTTGGCTAAGATTTTGGTGAAATGGAAGCAAAAGGTGAGATAAGATAGAAAAGTCAGGAGCATGGTAGTGTACATGGCTTCCTTTTAGGTCAGAGCTAGACCGTGGCCGTGTGATCATGCCACTTCTTCTAGCTCGTAGATGTCCACTTCTTCGAGCTGTGGCATTTTGGGCTCTAGGAAAATTTTAAGGCGTTGCCCGTTCGCCTTAAATATTTTCCCGTCGTCATCCTACAGGGTGATGGCACCATGATTGGTGGCATCGAGGACCAAAAAGGGTCCTTCCCACTTACTTCTAAGCTTACCATGACCAAATAGACGAACGCGAGAATTAAAGAGTAGTACCTTGTCTCCTGGTTTGAATGTCTTATCTTGATGCACTTATCGTGGCATCTTTTTGTTGGCTCCTTGTAAAGTTTGGCACTATGGTATGCCTTCTCCCTCCATTCCTCCAGTTTAATGAGTTGAATCTATCTTTGAACTTCTGCTGCTTGGAGATCCATGTTCCACTTCCTTATCGCCTAGTGAGACTTGAACTCAAGTTCTACTAGTAGATGACAAGTCTTGCCGTACACCATTTGATATGGTGTCATGCCAATGGGAGTTTTATATGCTGTACAGTACACCCAGAGAGCATCGGGTAGCTTGGATACCCAGTCTTTTCCCATAGCTTCGATAGTTTTCTACAGGATGTTCTTGATCTGCTTGTTTGATGTCTCAGTTTGGCCACTTGTCTGCGGGTGATATGGAGTGACAACACAATGATCCACACTGAGTTCAGCGAGGCACCTCTTAAATCTTTTATCTGTTAAGTGTGGTCCTCCGTCACTGATGATGACCCTTGGCATACCAAATCGAGGAAAGATGGTGTCATAGAACATTCTGATCGAATGTCTTGAATGAAGGACCGAGACGTGCGACTAGAGGGGGGTGAATAGAAGCACTTGAAATCACAAAATCACAAACCCCCAAGTGGAAACCGAAACTAAGCACCGTCCACTGAACAGATACGTGCCTAGCAGCGCAAGGATGCCGTCCACTGTGAGGATACGCAACAATGCAAGAAAGCTCTAGATCCGAACAAGAATGACAGCGGAGCAACGGATTTTGCAATAACCGCCACAAGACACTCACCGCACCTAGGTGCGTCTCACTGACTCACAGTAAGCAAAGAGAATGGTCTTAAGGGAGGAATGTGAAAATCTGTAGCAAAATCACAGCGGAAAAACCAAACTGGGAAGAACATAGCAGCTCCCTGGCAGGACCGGACTGTCCGGTGGCCAACACCGGAGTGTCCGGTGGAACCGGACTGTCCGGTGCCTGACGCCGGACTGTCCGGTGGCACGGCCTGGACACTACCTCTTACCGGACTGTCCGGTGGGCACTGCCGGACTATCCGATGGAACCGGACTGTCCGGTGGCCTCTGCCGGATGGTCCGGTAGGGTCGCAGAAAAGATGATTTCAAATCCTAACTTGATCAGACCTTGTCCAAACTTCACGAAATTTAGCATAGGTTATCTGGACCCTATTTCAAAGTTATTCCCAATAGATCAACTCAAGTTAACCGTGGAAACAGCGGGAATTTCAGATCTTGTGAAATAGCCATTCTTGGGAAAGAAAGGGGAAAACACAAAAGAGGCTTGCTCGTGGCAATCCAGCAGGATTGAGATGAACTAAGTCATGATCTCCACGTCCAAGCAAGTCCAGAACATCAGCAAGGAAAGGGATTCAAGCTTGCCCAAAAAAAACACCCAAAAAGCAAGGATTGAACCCAAAAACCAAAGAGAGAGGGGGAGGAGAAGAACACAAGGTTGCTGCACGAATTTGCTTCGATTAAGTGCCCAAGATGGGTCTAAAGATTCAGCATACAAGCAGAAATTCGTCCCAAGCAACCACCCTCACCTTCCCTCAAGATTAGGAGGCTAAATCCTACTCTAACCTTCCTCACAATGGAGCTCAAAGCTTAAGGACGAAAATCACCAAGTGAAGACTAATCCTAGCAACCAAGACACCCTCTAATGACTTGCCTTGGACCTATTTATACCCGAGTGCTATTTAGACAGTTTTGCACTTAGGTCCCTATAGCTAGACAAACCCTAAGGACTCAAAACGAAAGATTACAGGATATTTCAGGACGGACGACCACGATGAAGTCTTGATCTTCGTAAGTTCCACGCAATCCTCGGATGCTCTCCACGTGGCCAACAGTCCAATCCGCGATCCGCCCCCGGTTTTGAAGTCAGAAACCGAGAAACTTTAGGAAGTTTCCACCTGGGCCGGATTTGGCCCATCTTCTCTATCTTGGCGAGTCGTGGCCCAACTCACCAAGGCTTGGGTAGCTTGGGCGGCGGTTTTGAGCCGAAGCCGCCAAAGTCTCCCTCGCATGCCTTCGCGCCACGCATTCGGGTTGGAGCACCGCGGTGGCGCCCAGCATCCCCTGTCCATCGGGGCAGCCTCGTAGTCCTTCGGAGGACTTACTCCTGCCGTCGCCATGCCGCTCCTCCGTATACCGAACTCCCATGGCCGACAGACGCCGAGTGTGCCTCCAGTCCTTCGGAGGACTTCCCTACACCTCCAGTCCATCGGAGGGCCTCCTGTCCATCGGAGGTCTTGTCCCCAAGTCCTTCTGGGTCTTGCTACTGTTGACAATCACTCATCACTCTAGAGGCAATGGAGCTAGTCCATTGGCTCTCAGGACTATCCGATGGCACGGCCTGGACACTACCTCTTACCGGACTGTCCGGTGGGCACTGCCGGACTATCCGATGGAACCGGACTGTCCGGTGGCCTCTGCCGGATGGTCCGGTAGGGTCGCAGAAAAGATGATTTCAAATCCTAACTTGATCAGACCTTGTCCAAACTTCACGAAATTTAGCATAGGTTATCTGGACCCTATTTCAAAGTTATTCCCAATAGATCAACTCAAGTTAACCGTGGAAACAGCGGGAATTTCAGATCTTGTGAAATAGCCATTCTTGGGAAAGAAAGGGGAAAACACAAAAGAGGCTTGCTCGTGGCAATCCAGCAGGATTGAGATGAACTAAGTCATGATCTCCACGTCCAAGCAAGTCCAGAACAAGGAAAGGGATTCAAGCTTGCCCAAAAAAAAACACCCAAAAAGCAAGGATTGAACCCAAAAACCAAAGAGAGAGGGGAAGGAGAAGAACACAAGGTTGCTGCACGAATTTGCTTCGATTAAGTGCCCAAGATGGGTCTAAAGATTCAGCATACAAGCAGAAATTCGTCCCAAGCAACCACCCTCACCTTCCCTCAAGATTAGGAGGCTAAATCCTACTCTAACCTCCCTAATAATGGAGCTCAAAGCTTAAGGACGAAAATCACCAAGTGAAGACTAATCCTAGCAGCCAAGAGGCCCTCTAATGACCTGCCTTGGACCTATTTATACCCGAGTGCTATTTAGACAGTTTTGCACTTAGGTCCCTACAGCTAGACAAACCCTAAGGACTCAAACGAAAGATTACAGGATATTTCGGGACGGACGACCATGATGAAGTCTTGATCTTCGTAAGTTCCAGGCAATCCTCGGATGCTCTCCACGTGGCCAGTAGTCCAATCCGCGATCTGCCCCTAGTTTTGAAGTCAGAAACCGGGAAACTTTAGGAAGTCTCTGCCTGGACCCGATTTGGCCCATCTTCTCTATCTTGGCGAGTCGTGGCCCAACTCACCAAGGCTTGGGTAGCTTAGATGATGGTTTTGAGCTGAAGCCGCCAAAGCCTCCCTCGCACGCCTTCGCACCACGCATTCGGGTTGGAGCTCCGCGGTGGCGCCCGGCATCCCCTGTCCATCGGGGCAGCCTCGCGGTCCTTCGGAGGACTTACTCCGGCCGTCGCCATGCCACTCCTCCATATACCGAACTCCCATGGCTGACAGACGCCGAGTGTGCCTCCAATCCTTCGGAGGACTTCCCTCTACCTCCAGTCCATCGGAGGGCCTCCTGTCCATCGAAGGTCTTGTGCCCAAGTCCTTCTGGGTCTTGCTACTGTTGAGAATCACTCATCACTCCAGAGGCATTGGAGCCGGTCCATTGGCTCTCATTGAATCTGCCACAGAACACGGCAGCCCTACCCATTTTGATACATAGTCCACTATGATCAGGATGTATTCTTTGTCTCCACACTTGCGGAAGGGTCCCATGAAGTCCATGCCCCACACATCAAATACATCAAGTTGAAGGTTGCTGGTGAGTGGCATAGCATCCCTTGGATTAATGTTTCCTTGGCGTTGGCGCCTTGGACACCTTTGTACAAATACCTTGGCATCATCATACATATTTGGACAATAGAATCCACTTTGCCAAATTTTTGCATCGGTTCAGTAGGCTCCATAGTGACCTCTGTAGGAAGATGAGTGACATCTATCAAGGATTTAGGGGACTTCACAAGCTAGAATGCAGCGACATAAGAGTCCCTCTACGTAGAGTTTATATAAGTAGGGGTCATCCCAGAGATAGAATCAGCTATTGTGGATTAGTTTCCTCGTATAAACTCTTTCGGGTACATATCCAGTGATCAGGTAATTGACCAAATCTGCATACCATGGTTGGGATGTTGTGATCTTTAGGAGGGTGTCATCTCTCATGTAATTGCCAATCGGCAAGGATGACGTTTCTTCAAACTGCATCCGTGAGAGATGATCTGCAACTGAATTTTCAACTCCCTTCTTGTATCTGATCTCTATATCGAATTCTTGGAGCAACAGGACCCACCATATTAGTCATGGCTTTGCATCTTTCTTAGTGAGGAGATATTCGAGAGCTGCATGGTCTGTGTATATGATAACTTTGGCTCCCACCAAGTATGATTTGAATTTATCAATGGCAAAGACAACGGCCAAAAGTTCTTTTTCGATGGTGGAGTAATTCAGTTGTGGGCCAGTAAGTGTCTTGCTTGCATAGGATATGGCATGATATTTTCTATCCTTGCTCTAGCCTAAGACTACTCCTACAGTGTAATCGCTGGCATCGCACATGATTTCAAATGGGGCATTCCAGTCGGGTGGTTGGATGATGGGTGCTGTGACAAGTGCCTTCTTGAGTGTATGAAAGGCTTCTAGGCATGTATCATCAAACACAAAGGGTGTGCCTTTGGCTATGAGATTGGTCAGTGGCCGGGCTATAAAGGAGAAATTTTTAATGAATCTCCTGTAGAATCCAGCATGACCAAGGAAGCTTCGGAGTGCCTTGATGTTTGATGGAGGCGGTAGTTGCTCAATGACTTCAATTTTTGCACGATCCACGTCTATGCCTCTCTCTGATACTCTGTGTCCTAGCACAATCCCTTCTCTGACCATAAAGTGACATTTCTCCCAGTTTAGGACAAGGTCAACTTTTTTGCAACTCTGGAGAACCTTTTCTAAATTCTCTAAACATCCATTAAAAGTCTTGCCATAAACTGAGAAGTCATCCATGAAGACTTCCATTATGTTCTCGATCAGGTCAGAGAATATGGCCATCATACATCACTGGAACTATGCCGGTGCATTGCATAGCCCGAACGACATCTACCGATAAGTGAAAGTGCCGTAGGGACAAGTAAATGTGGTCTTACTCTGGTCATCCGGGTGAATGGGGATCTAGTGATAACCGGAGTAGCCATCGAGATAGCAGAAGAAGGAGTGGTTGGCCAGTCTTTTGAACATCTCATTAATGAAAGGGAGAGGGAAATGATCTTTCCGGATGGTGGAGTTGAGTTTTCTGTAATCGATGCACATCCGCCATCTGGTGACAGTACGTTGAGGGATTAACTCATTATTTTGGTTCTTGATGACTGTCATCCCACCCTTCTTTGGTATGACTTGGACTGGACTGACCCATTCACTGTCTTGTACGAGGTAAATGATACCAATGTGTAGAAGTTTGAGTACCTCCTTTTTGACTACCTCTCTCATCGCATTGTTGAGTATTCGTTGTGGTTCCCTTGTAGGCTGATGTTCGGTTTCCATGGGAATGTGATGTGTGCACAGGTTTGGGCTGATTCCCATTAGATCTTGGATTGAGTACCCAAGCACTAATCTGTACTTCACCAAGAGTGAGATCAACCGCCGACTTTCATCATCGGTCAGCTTGTCGTTGATGATCACCGGTGTGTCCGGATTCCTGTTGAGGAAGGCATACTTCAAGCTGGGCGATAGCTGTTTAAGCTCTTTTGGGGGGGGTTGGGCCACAAAGATTCACCCAGTTCTTCAAACTCGAGCGGCTCTTCTACAACACTGAAGTCGCTAGCCTCTTCCTCTAGGCTGTGTTGATCCTCCTCTTCCTCAAGTGAAATACCCATCATTTCTTCTAAGGGGGTCAACCTTTGGCTTAGACTCTGTTTTGGTGTTCAATGCTCGACTCATGCCAACCTCAAGCACCTCTTTACCAAACTGAAGCTGTGGCTGCCCTAGATTGATCACATTGATGAGGGAAGCAATCTGGAGCCCGATCAGAATGAGTGGCATGGGCCCCTCGGGTATGTCACAGATGTGGAAATCCAAGAACACCCATTTGTCCCGCATGGTAACTGGTATGACCCAAATAACTCCATGATTTTCCAACGATTCATTCTTGTTCTATTTCAAGCGAATGTCAGATTTTGATCATGGTTGAGTGGGGAAATGGGTGTCTACTGTTGATGGTCGATAAAACCCATTTCGACCACCAATATTTCAAGTTTCAGGGTATAATTTATCAAGCTTTCATGTATTACTAACTGGTTCCATGAGTTGTGTACAAAAGATGGATGCAAGAGCTTGTCACATACAAAATATCGAAGAAATGACCAAAATAGAGACAAAGTGGTAAGGTAAAGGCAAAAGGCCAAAAGTGCATGGCCAGCCGGCCATCTCCCATGGCCGCCCGGCCATACACCATGGCTGCCGACCACCTACTATGGCCACTCGGCCATCAGGAGGCCTAGGCAGCCTTTCAGCCCAAGTGTAGTGGCCGACCGGCCATTACACGTGGCCGCCCAACCATGTCACAAAACACAATCTTCAACCTGCATGCAAGGAAACAGAAAAGGAGACAAATCCAACCATGCACTAAGAATCCAATGAATCCAAGGGTCGGAAGGCCATCATACAACAGATTGATGACGTCAGCGATCCAGGGAGTGGCCGCCGGGCCATGCACCAACTCCAAATTGCACATGCATCAACTACTTTAACCACCAACCGACTCGGGGAGTGCATATCAACCATTGGTTCAACAATGTCGATTAATCAAATGGCCATCCGACCACCCGACATGGCTGCCCGGCCATGCACTGTGGCCACCCAGCCACCGACCTACCTCACTAGTCACCTTACACACCTACAAGTACCCCCCCCCCTCAGCCTCCAATACCATAAATACCCTCTCCCCCGGGAGGTCATTTTCAAGGTGTGGTAGATCAAGAGAAGAATAGTGTGGTTGTGTAGATGAGTGTAGAGTATAGTAGTGAGGCCACCCTTGGCATTGTAGAGAGAGCCAATTGTATCAAGAGTGAGTAGTGAGTTGTAGAGTGAAGGAGTCGGATTTCTCTTTGGTATTCTATTCCTAAGCTCTTATTCTAAGAGGAAATATTACTCTATTTCCAGGATACAGTAAAGTTCCTTGCTCCTCTGCTTTATTTATTTCATAATTATTTTACTTCCATACTTAGTCCCTGCTTAGTAGTTTACGGGTGCCAAGTGTGCTCTGTGTAGTTTAGCTATACAGTTGTGCTTGCTCTCTGGCTTCGAACCAGTGTAGTAGTAAACTCAGTTGTGTAAACGTGGTTTCTAGACTAGAGTTTGCCTTGGAACGTGTCTTGTCCCACGCAGTTTTGGTTGGTAGTCCCACCTGGTAACAGTGGGTGTGTGTCCTATGTAGTCCAACACTATCGTTCGGATAAGTTGTCATCGACACATAGCTGAATCCTGTAGTGCCCGCCTTTCTCGTCTGGGTTATCAGCACTCTGGTGCCCGAAAGTGGTTCTACAGCCTCAATGTCCAAGTAAATCAACTGAGTAGAGTTCTGATTTGTTTAGTAAAGTTAAGTTGTTTTATCTAAAGTAGTGATCCTGCTCTGCTCTGTTAATTATCTCTACAAATGCTGGTTTTTGTGTTCGGTCCTATCCGTTTTATGTTGAGTTACTCCTCGTTCCTCGTGGATTTTGATACCCTGAATACTCTTGGGTGAAAGGCTACAATGTGTTTCCGTGCGCTTGCGGATTTATTTCAGTAGGCTAAGAAATGCCAACAAGCTTTTCTGGCACCGTTGCCGGGGAATAATAGCTAATTTGACTAGAACACAGGATCATCCATACTCACGCTATACACAACCACCACATATATCCCCACCAAATACCACATATTACCATACCATATGGATTCCACTCCTATCTATCAACTCGCCGCTCCAAAGGGCGATTACTTGGAGCCTCCACCATGATCCACACCTATCACCACAGATGACTATCAGCTACATCCCGGCTTGATAGCCATGGTTCGGGATCAATCAATCGGAGGACTCAAATCTGAATGCCCCTACTCACACCTCCGGGAGTTCGAGCAGTTATGCAGCTGTTTGGTTATCTCGGGAATGTCTAGTGAAACACTACGATGGTTGCCTTTTCCGTTTTCACTAACGGGGGAGGCAAAAATCTGGTGCAATCAAACAGTTGGTAAAGTAGGAGGGAGTTGGGAGGAGTTGAAATTAAGTTTTTGTCTGCACTTCTTTTCGCCAAACAAGGTTGTCGATCTCTGTTGCGAAGTTCTTTCATTCTGACAAAGAGAGAGAGAATCTTTGGGGCAGCTTGGGTGCGCTTCAACCGTCTAGTCTCCTCAGGACCAGACTTGGTTATTCCAGAGACAATGTTGATACAACACTTCATCCGAGGTCTCTCACCTGGTGCTAATCTTTGCCTCGACATAGCCTCGGGAGGATCATTCTCACACTTAAAGGCGTGCGAGGGTAGAAAAATTCTCGAGAAGGCTTCTGACCTTGGCACACTAGAGGAGCAACCTCCACAGAAGCCTCCTTGGCAAATTGATAAGGAAGAGCAACAAATCCAAACATATCCCTCTCCACCATCACCTCCCCGAATCGAGGAAATCCCAGAACCATCATCACGGCAAACAGAGAGGGTCAATTTAGCCTTGACGATTCCTCCATCGGCACCTCCGTTCTCCTTCAAGGACGAAATCTTTATGGAGTTTGGCAACGCCTCTCGGTTGCCTAAACAAGACAGACGCTTCATCAGGACCTCCAAACCAGCATACACACCACCATACCACAAAGAAAACATGAAGGAGGACCTGCTCTGGCTTTTCGCAGCAATCAATCGGGAATGGTTAGAGGAAAGACATCTGGACACAAGAGCAATCAAATTCTACCCAGACCCTAGCGTCATCCCTGGCCAAGTATCAAGGCTTCAACCACAAGATATCAAATACGACCCAAGAATAGGAGTGAACATAATTCCCAAGTATATGATGGACAGACACTACCCCACACAGCCGCTGTCAAGATCAGCCATATGCTTGCAATGGGCAGACGACAGATATTTGAAGTGAGACAGTGTACTTCGGGTGATTCAAACAACCATGCGGGATACTCAGGTGTTCTACTTCCACGTCTTTGACATCCCCGAGGGATCCACACCGTTGATTGTGGTTGGGATCCCAATCGCCGCCCTCACCAACTCAGATATATATAGAGGGAGATTGCAGCTTCAGCTTGGCAATGAGCAACTTGATGTCAACATTGACAGGACACTTAACGCCAAGACAGAAGCAAAGCCAGAGATTGACCCTTTAGAAGAAGTGATGAGCCTTTCACTTGAGGAAATGGGTCAAGATAGCCTAGAGGAAGAGGCTTATAGCGACTTCAGTGCGGTAGAGGAGCCGCTTGAGTTTGAAGAACTTGGTGAATCATTGCGGCCCCAAGCTCCAAAAATAGAGCTGAAACAACTACTGTCTGGCCTGAAGTATGCTTTCCTCCATGGGAAAGAGGACACACCGGTAATCATCAGTGACAAGCTGACAGAGAGTGAGAGCCGGCGATTGATTTCAGTTCTGGAGAAGTATAGAACTGTGCTTGGATACTCACTCCAAGACTTGAAAGGAATTAGTCCCAACCTATCCACCCATCGCATTCCTATGGAGGTTGACCACAAACCCACAAGGGAACCTCAAAGGTGACTCAACAATGCGATGAGGGAGGTAGTTAAAAAGGAAGTGTTCAAATTGCTACACGTGGGTATCATCTACCTCGTGCAAGATAGTGAATGGGTCAGCCCCATACAAGTTGTACCTAAGAAGAGAGGGATGATAGTTGCCAAGAATCAGAACAATGAATTAATCCCACAGAGAACTGTCACCTATCGGAGAATGTGCATTGATTACAGAAAACTTAACTCCACCACTAGGAAGGATCATTTTCCTCTTCCCTTCATTGACGAAATGCTAAAGAGGCTGGCAAATCACTCTTTCTTCTGCTACCTCGATGGCTACTCTGGCTACCACCAGATTTCGATTCACCCAAAGGACCAGAGTAAGATCCACGTTCATATGCCCTTACGGAACTTTCGCTTATCGGCGAATGTTGTTCAGGCTGTGCAATGCTCCGGCATCATTCCAGCGGTGCATGATGGCAATCTTCTCTTATTTCATTGAAAACATCATGGAAGTCTTCATGGACGATTTCTCAGTCTATGGCAAGAACTTTGATGAATGTTTAGAGAACCTTGAAAAAGTCCTCCAGAGATGCAAAGAAGTCGACCTTGTCCTAAACTAGGACAAATGTCATTTCATAGTTAGAGAAGGAATTGCGCTAGGCCACAAAATTTCAGAAAGAGGCATAGAGGTAGATCATGCAAAGGTCGAGGTCATTGAACAACTACCTTCGCCTACAAACATTATGGCCATCGAAGCCTCTTAGGCCATGTTGGGTTCTACAGGAGATTTATCAAAAATTTCTCCCATATAGCCCAGCCTCTTACCAACTTGCTAGCCAAGGATGCTCCCTTTGTGTTTGACGAGGATTGTCTCGAAGCTTTTCACAAGCTCAAGAGACACAGCACCCATCATTCAACCGCCCAATTGGAACAAACCATTCGAGACTATGTGTGATGCAGGTGACTTCGCTGTTGGAGCAGTACTGGGTCAAACCATTAATAAGAAGCATCATGCCATATCTTACGTGAGCAAAACACTAACTGGCCCATAACTGAACTACTCCACCACCAAGAAAGAACTGCTAGCAGTGGTCTTTGCAATTGATAACTTCAGATCATACTTGGTAGGATCAAAAGACATCATCTACACAAATCATGCAGCTATCAAATACCTACTTACCAAGAAAGATGCAAAGCCGTGCCTAATCCAGTGGGTACTCTTACTCTAAGATTTTGACATAGAGATCAGAGATAAGAAGGGAGTAGAAAACTCAGTTGCAGATCACCTCTCATGAATGAAATTTGAGGAAACATCGCCATTGCCGATCGATGACTACATGAGAGATGATTAGCTTCTGGAGGTGACAACAGCCCAACCATGGTATGCAAATCTGGTGAATTACATAGTTGCAGGCTACGTCCCTAAAGGAGCAGACAAGAGGAAATTGGCCCACGACAGCTGATTCTATATCTGGGATGACCCCTACTTATACAAACTCTACGCAGACGGACTCCTACGTCGTTGCATTCTAACTTGTGAAGCACCACAAGTCCTTGATAGATGTCATGCATCCTCTTATGGAGGTCACTATCGGGCTTATTGGACTCATGCAAAAATATGGCAAAGTGGGTTTTACTAGCCCACTATGTATGAAGATGCAAAAGAGTTCGTGCGACGGTGTCCAAGGTGCCAGCTGTGGCGGAACCGCTGATTTAATCCGGGCTAAGTACACCTGCCACCTCTGGCTTGCAGTGTATTTAGACCAAATCAAACCCGGTCGTCCGTCGAGAGTCATTCAGCTCTCGATATTACCTTTTTCCCAGAGGAACTGACATCACACACATCCAGCCCTCGATGGAGCCACATCAGTTACATCATCCTAGGCAGTTGAATATAGCATAAGTAGACTTAGTTTACAAACCAGTTCGAAATAAAATACAAGTTCAAACGTAATGCCATGTAAAAGGCAAGTTCAAAACAAATAGCGGAAGCGTTTTCAAAAACATCTTGCAGCGAAAACAAAATACTTAAGTAGTCATCATACAATGATGAGCATGGCGAGCAGCACCGAGCCCACCGGTACTACTCTCCTCCAAGCAACTATCCAGAAGTCATCAGTACCTGCACTCAAAATGTGGGGGCAAACCCTGAGTACTAAATACTCAGTAGGGCTTAATGGAAGGGCTTACGGCTGACGTAAAGCTTGCTTACTAACATTTGAATCCTTAGCCATTGATTTTAAACAGTAATATAAGCACATAAAGTAAGCAGTTTCATCATGAGCATATATCATCATCATAGTAATAACTTACAGGAATGTAAACATACAAGTACAAACAAGTGAAATTTGAAACCATGAATTATAATATAACATATTTAGATAGTTACTACGTTGTCCGTGTGCGATATCTAGCATTCCCACACCTGGTGAGCATCAGCGATTCGAATCGATTTTAAATTCCCGGGAATAACTATCATGCCAGGGGTATATGCTTACTAGCCTTCGCGTTCCCACATATAGACCCCATCTCCAATTGTTCCATCC